>VCRD01000099.1:347946-456669 GCA_006783055.1 Trinorchestia longiramus
CTGACTATTGGAAAACCTTTGCAGTTTTAAGTACTTGCTTCAATTTTAACTCGATGTTTCGTGTTATTCTTCCGAAGCTCTTGTGTCCTGACACCCATTTTCCAACGTCAAAGCCATGTTGTCAACGATTAGGAAGAAATTGAAAATACATTTATGAAAATTATCTTCCTACGATAGACTGTTTTCATTTTATGGCAGGAACATTTTACGCTGAAAAGAAGGAGTTTTTCAATTATTTTGCTTCCAGCGCACAGCTGTCAGAAATTAATGCAGTTTAAAACTCGGCGTCTTTACGAATTTACGAATATTTTAGCTTAGTTGCGTGAAGCCTGTGTATGGCTTTTGAATAAAGTGTTGTCAGTATTCAGCACATATTTTAAGAAAGCTCTGAATTAGAATAATTGAATGCATTTACGGGTCACTGCATGGAATTACTTTGGGAATTTGAGCCAAACTTCCATGCATAATTATCGGTGTCTGGAGTCGGAAGTTCAATGTACCAAGTCAGTTTCTGTCCATCCAGCAACATTAAAAATTACGACCCGAGAGACGTTAAGATGTTGCCAAATGCAGGCTCAGACATCGGAATAAGTGCGGGAGTGAGAGCAGGATATCAGGAAATCATTTGAGTCCCAGACTGACATCTAATGTTTGGGGAGTCATGATCATATATACTAACACAGTGCCAACGAAGAGCATTAGGTATTAAACTGAAAAAGAACCTGATATTGAAAAAACTGAACAAACTCGTCATTCAATATTAACACGTTAAGTGCGGTTGCCTAACCGGTGCAAATCTATACTTTGTACATACAGTCACTAGAAAGCTTTGAAAAAATTACAGAACCTAACTCAGTGACTCACCGGTGGGTCACTTCGCACTTAATGTGTTTAAGTGAGTCATAGTTAGGCATTCAAAGACAGATTGAATTAGGCGGATATTGTACATTAAAGTAGGTCATGATCCGATATTCAAAAATAGATGAAGTCAAAAACGGTGACTGTCATTTCTGATGTCACCGTTGAACATCAGGAAATAAGTTCAGGCAGACAAGGGACCTCGGCGAGCTCGCTCCACAACTCTGTTTTTATAATTTTGGGTTAGGGAAAAGGAAACCTCCAGGCGGAACAGAATTTAACGGCTTCATCCGAGTCATGATGGCTAAAAGGTTGCGACCTTTTATCCTTTTTAATGTGATGTGCATTGCAGGCTGGCTTAAGTTGATGTTATTTCTTAACGAGCGCTTTGCTGAACGAGTGTCGTTTGGATTGCTTCAAGAGATCAAGAAGCTGAAAGTCTTCGCTTTGATTACCAGTTCGCAATAAAAGTTAACTGGAAAGAGAAGTTAGACAATTCTTACTCAAGGTACAAAAAAATTCAACACTGGTGAAAAAATACGCATGTGCTACTGATCTCCAACAGCTTTATACGCTCACTAAAGATTTCTAAACGTGTTAACAACTCAGTCACCATTGATGCAGAGGCTAGTAAAAAATTTCAAATTTTAGCAATGGGAAGAATTTTGGCGTTGAGACATCAGAGAAGGTCATAATTCCGCCATGGTTATGAGCATTTGCGGAATTTTTCCGGAGCATTTATCATTTGAACCATATTTCAAATCTGGATTGATGACCCAAGATGAGCTACGGGAGCAAGTGACAGATGTCCTTCATTTTATCTTTCAGATGATTTATGGAGCGGGTCAAGGTGTTCGTAATGACGCTAAGAATAGAGTCTTAGTTTTCTCTATGGAGTAAATGTCGAATGAAAAAACATTTTGAAAGTATATATAGGAGTTATTTTTTTGAAGTCTATTATACTCGTCCGGTCGTAGATCATGTAAGGGAATATGAGAAATAGTTTTTTAGTAAAACCGTACGTTAAAGTCGAGTATGAGTTAAAATATCATATGTTGGAAGACCCTACATATCAAAAGAATGTCCCAACATATCGCTCATATGCTCTGCATGCTTTAATTGATTTATTAAATATAAATTTAATGAATGAAATATTTAATATTAAAATTAATATCGCTGCATAAATATTATAATGAAATTACTCGCTGCTAATGAATATTTCATGTCATTAAAATGATCATACTTTGAAACTTAGTCTCTGTTCGCTTTAGACTTAGGCTCAGTGTCAATAAATTAGAAAAAAACGTGTTAATAAAAACACTGTTAGAACTATTTTGTTTTACCTAAAAGACTAGAATTTATATCTTTCTTAAAGTGAGCTTTCACATTCCATTAACCAGAACGGCGAGAGCTCCTGGATTTAATGCCTTTGTCAAAACAGAGGCTGTCCAACCTTCAAAAAATAAACCGGGGCAGACCCAATGTCGACTTCGGATCAGTTAAAGGCAAAGGGTTTAGTGATGGTGCCATCAGGACTTGTAATGGTCGTTTAAGGGGTCTCAAAAATGCTGATGGGCTTGCATGGGCTTCGACGGCTCAAACTGTCTAAGCTGCAGTGAATACGTTGAGGCTGATATCTAATGTTATTCGTACGAGACAACTGGATCAAGTATCGACTTCTTTCTGAGATACAAGAATAGTGCACAAGTGTCTCTGCAAAGCACTTAAGCTCCAGTGTCAGGCATGGCATTTCATGAATTTTTCATGCCCTGTTAGAGGCTAATTAACCGCCGTGACTAGAGCTTAAATGAGGGCTTTTGGTGATGAGCTTCTCTCGAAACGACCATTTTTGAACTAAAAGTTAAACTGGGAAATGGGAATTTTGGGAATTCTCTTGAATCAAGTACCACAGTTTGGATTATTCAGGTACAATGAATTTCGGCTGAATTCTGGCTCTATGGATGATAATTAAATGAGCTTCTCAAATGCCAATTCCTTGAAACATTTTAGTTATGCTATTAAAATCGTATCAGTGAAGGTATATTTATTCGATTTTGAGCGCTTGATGTGGCCAAATATGATCTAGTGAATACAGGTGAGTCAGGTATTTGAGGTCGTATATTATTTGTAACAACAAATTACCGTATTCGACTTTATCATTTTTAATCTTTCAGAACTATGACTGGCATAACTTATGCACACTTAAGAAATGAAGAGGCACGTAGCTATCGTCGCTATACAGGCTCAACATAACAATTTAGAAATAGTAAACGGTTTTTATGTGATATTTTGTTGAGTAATGAGAAAAAGTCCTTTTACGTTTAAAAATGTATAGAAAATCCGTTGAACCAAACAGTAAAGAATGATGTCATTTGATTCACCATCACACAAGGTTCAAACAGCGCAAGAATGGATGGCAGAAATTTTCATGATCACATAACCTTCAAAATTTGTCTTCATTGCTTGCCAGATCTCAATCGATTGAACTACAATGCACAGAGCGCAGTTGAGAGAGAGGTTAATGAGCACTCTCATAACACTAAAAAAATTCTAAAAGTCTCAATAGTTTGAGGAATATTCAGTTGAAACAGAATCGTTTGATCCGCGTATATAGGCGATTCAGACCTTGCATAGAAGCTGTTATCGATGCTGAAGTAGACCTTATTGAATAACATAACCAGTAATATGTTCATTCTTATCTTCAGAACGTTCTTCAGTAAAAATACATTATTATGTGGTTACAGGAGCTATTTTTGGGGAAGTATGAATCTGTCCTCATACCTTACGCACGTTATATGATACTGTGTATATGAGTGAAAGAAAATATAAATATGATCAGAAACCTACTCAGTGCAAGCGGTTTTCACCTGACAATATAAGGAAATAAAAATTGAAATAACCTTCTACAAAAGTTATGACAATTTCACTCAAGATCTTGAAATTGTAAACTAAAAACTTCACCATTTTGGAGCTGAAGTCACAAATAAAGACGACATTTATAAATAGCGCCTTCCAATGTAAATTTTAGTCCAATACATCCCCTGTCTAGCCTCAAATTTCTGAAACTACTATGCACGCACGGTGCAGTTTAGAACAACACAAATTTCTGGAAGAATCTATTACAAAGTTTCTCGAGACAGGGTCCCAAGGCAGGCCAAGGGCTTCCTGACAGCCTTGTTATAAAGTGAAATCTGTTGTTTGCTTCTAAGGTGCTGGAAACGGCGAACTTATAATAAAAGCAATTTGTATTCATCTGCAAGCCAATTTCCTAAATGTATTCTAGCAAAATTGTTTTCTCGGAAGGAAAAAAAGTTGCTTGTAGTCGGTTGATTTAGAACACACGGGAATTTAATATATAAGCGATATGAATACATCTACATTTGAGGGATTGCAAACTCACGCACAATTTGAACGGCGTATTTTGGCTTTTGCGCTGTTGAAGTGGAAAATGGTCATGTTTTCGGTACGAACGTAGTGTTGTTTTTAAATGAAAGATTGAATGAGAGAGTAGGTTGTTTACGATCGGAAAAACTGAAGCTTTGAAGCTAAGAATATTTTTAGAAAGCGTTAGAATTCATTGTTCGAGACGGAGTCTCAGTGGCAGACCTGGCTTTTAAAAACTAAGAAACCAAGAATTATTGTTGCACTTTTGACGTGCTCCCAGTGACAATAAGAGTTAATTAATGTGGAAAGTGGACGTAAATTGCAACAGTATTCAGGTGTTCATGAAGCAGTAATTCTTTTCATAAGCTTACTTCAGAATGTGTGGTTACGAAGCGAAATATTTCATAAGAGGGAATTAACGATCGAAACATTTGTATGAAGTGATTCAAAAGTTGTAAGGTGTTATGAGCTGTACAATCACACTTCTTCAGGTTAGGGAGGTAGACGCATAAATTTGTGTGTAGAAATTTAGTTTTCTTACTTCGACCGCCTCAATTTTCAGTACCATTTTATACGAAAACACAGTTCGTGGTGAGCAGAAAATCGAACAGAGATAATGTGACCAACCTTGAATTAGGTTTTTTAATATTTCACCATGAAGTTACACTATATCATATGTACACCGGCTGGATTCACCGGTGATATCAATGAGGATGTTGCGCAGCCTTTGTACATCACTTTTCGTGCATTTCTAATTTGATCGTCCCGCTTATGTAAATTCTTTCGATGATTCGCTTAATCTCTTGCTTGCTGCACCGAGCAATGCAGGCGTGGCTTCAAATTCTTTTCCCTTCTTTTCCTCGATTTCCTGGTGCTGCAGGCGCCCAGTTGGGAAGCTCTATACCGTGTGATTTTCAACATGCTCGTGACTTTCAGTGTGATCTAGAAACTGGACAAACATACCAAAAAAGAATGCAGGACAAATTATTCTCTAAACGACTAGCTTGGTTTACTGGTGAGCAAATCTGCTTGCGATGCGAGAAGACCCGGGTTCGAGGTCCGCTGCCGCTGTGGTCGATTTGGGTATGATCATCGGCAGCTAGAATTATGGCTTGGGATTTGGGTACCGAACCAAGAATGGGCCAAAAAGCTCGTTCCTATCTCCTCATTCTACTCTTTTCCTCGATTTCCTGGTGCTCCAAGCGCCTATTTGAGGAGCTGTGGACCCTGTGATTTTCAATACGCTAGTGACTCTCCATGTGCTCTAGAGACTGGTCAAGCATACTATTAAATGATGCAGGACAAATTATTCTCTAAAGTATTTCAATGAAAAATTTAGGAATAAAGTTTTCATACTTTGGGATTTACTTTTTACATGTTACACCTAACTTTTGGTACTTTCACTTCTAATTACTGCGCAGCTAATACTAATGTCATTTGCACTTAATTACAGCAGTTGTTAATTTTGAATTTTTAATAAACTCCTGCGCGTCACCATGATTCTCACGCGAACAGTTTTGAAATGACGATACATTTTGTAATCGTCTTGTTCCTCAATATCAAGTATTGAGAATATATTGGCCACCAGTATTTCTTCACTCGAAAATCAGCGAAGTAGCACACAAAATAAATTCTTTTCAACAAGGAGCCTCTCAGTTTATCTGATCCGACCACTCCTTTTTGGGAGCTCAGGTTCTACAGAAAAACATTAGGTAATGTCGATCTTACACCTACGTGGGCCCATAGGGACCCAAAGTCAGAGATAAAAATAACATTGCATTATGAGACTTCATATAATACGAAATAATATATTTGGAAGCCTTGGTTGGTCACCAATTGAAGTACTAAGAAAAAAGTATTTGTGGTGAAGTAAACTGCTAAATAGAGTGAATGATAGCATGTTCAAACAAATGACCTGATTTGTTAATGATGTTGATCGATCTCATTACAATACTTGAAAAAAAGCAATCCCAATCTGTACAAGAATATTATGAATGTGTCTTAATTGTTCTTCAGTTTTCAAGAAGCAGATTTCAACATTCCCTCGAATGAAAATCGTTTTTGTTATGCGCGGTTTTGAAAACTTGCAGTATGATTTTTTGCTGTGGAATGTGAAGGCTTGTTAGAGAATTTTCGGCGACAAATTCATTCCTCAGTACTTAGGACAAATGCAGCCAAGAACACTCTCTTGATTTTACTCGTCGTCCAGTATACAAATGCATTCTATTATTTATATATATATATATATATATTATATACAAACAATTAGCACCTGTAAACTATGAAGAAATTCTATTGAAAAAAACGAAGAATACACCATTTTGAAAGGATGTGTAACACTCTTTTTGAGTGAGTCTTACAAAGAAGTGTATACAGTTAGCAGTTGACGTCAGAGGCATTAAATGACAATCTTGCTGACAATATTTGTCAGCCTTGTGAGAGGTTTATCTATTCCAATAAGGTGTGTGCGTGTGAAAATACAATATTTTTGTAATTACTGTGTTTTAACGATAATTACAATAGACCAAGGATCCTGTTCGCATTTTTAGCACTTTTTTTCTTCTTGCTTGTCATGCTTGAGATTTTTACTGATGATGATTTACTTGACTTACATATATTATATAGGTAGTGTATACATTTTTTTAAATTGCAAATACTTTTAAAATTGTTGAACGACTTTCACTATTGATTTGAGGACGACACCAATCATAAGATGTCTCGGGTAAATTTATTGAGGAATTACCACCACAGATTTTAATATTTTTCACGCTGGCCTAGACGTTGCAGAACAGAAAATGACTTAAAGAACTCTGAAAGGGTCGATGTTAACGAGAAGTGAATTTTCTATTGAAACATCATATGAAACATCTATATGAACATCAAAGTGCATGGTTGTGAAGCTCATATATGCTCAAATTGCACTCAATTTCTTCTCAATGGAAAATTCATATCATTAAAACTGTTGTTTTTACTCTAATGTGCTACAAAAATCTATCGGTCTGAGTTCCTAAAAATTTTATTTTCAGGATACATATCAAAAACCTTGCATTTTTGATCCTACATGACAGTGTTTAAAAATGCATGACAATGTTTAAAATAGTGCAATTGACTCTACAATTAGTTGTTAATTGCAATTAAACTTCTTAGAGCGGCTGATTTCCGCTTATTGCGGCAAATAATTTTCATACTGACGAAACTTTAATTTTATCATCCTTGTCCTCTAAACTTACGTAAGGGATTCTAACAGTAGCATACTATGTTCTATAAGCACCTGCTTGCCATTGACTTATTAACATGTCACTCCTTCCCACATTGTCATATTTATATCGTTTATTTCTTCAGCGATCTCTAGAACCGATTTGCCCAATATTCCCACACAATTTTTTTGCCTGCCAAATTCTCGTGAATATCTTCAGCGATCTACTGATCTCTTTACAACCATTACTTCAAACTTTCTATGCCTATTTCTTCGAACAACGTTAAGTTCTCGCATGGCATGCCATTATTTTCAATTTGAGGATATCTTCAAGGAGCTAAGGCTTTAGCTCAAGTTCTTCAAGCTGCGTCCTCGAGGACCACCGAATCATGGAAGGAAGCCCGCGCCTCTAACTTTAGGTCCACCATCCGTCGTCCATTACTCTTCTCTGCACCGAACTTTGTTGGGCGTTTTCTGAAGAGTTTACTGCACGCAATGGAGCTCTCACGGTGCATGGATATTGATCTTTCGTAAGTGCAGTTGCAAGCATCCTATCCAATTTTTTTCAGCGATGTTGTACTTGGAATCTTGGAGCTGTTTTGATCTATACATGTACTCACGAACGTGGTTACACGATAACAAAACTTCCATATAGATGTAATGTAAAATTTCCTAACGAAACTGTTATCTATAATTAGAGGTATTAGCAAATCTTCATTGTTTCATGGGTGTGATGAAACATGCTTTATGTTTTTGCAAAAGATTGAAAATACTGAACTGGATAGGAACTCTGCGACAATCTTTTATTAGATGTTAATCAGTCTGTAAATTCTAGTTTATAAATTTTCTTAAACCTTTTTTTGAAATTTCACTTGAAATAAAACTGAATAATTTCACAACTTGTGCGTGGAATTATAAATCTCCCCTTCGTCTGTAAAAAAATATCTTACGAAATCTGTTAATGCAGAACATTGGCCAAGAATTATTTGAAATTCTCCCTCACGCGCAAGAACCACCTATGAAATTTATTTTCAGACCTACAGTTAAGAATATTCAAAACTATGCACAATTTTCCCATGAATAATCTAAAAAATAATGGAATCCTTGCTATTATTTATGAAATCCTCGAATGTAGCCAGGGACCGAACTAGCAAACCAACTCGACGACTTAGTTATTCCACGGACATCTCTACTTCAGCATATCTAACCACTCAAAAGCACATCAAAGCTATAATTAATGTTCGTTGGATTTTCATGTTAATCAATGAGTACCATCAATATTGTAAGTTGATTAAAATAATCGATTAGTCAAATTATGCACATGAAGTGTTGAAGTTCTACTGTAAAATATTTGCGTGTAACTCAAAGTACGTCAACGATAGAAATGAAGGAGAATAACTTATACAAAAATCAATTGAATCAATTGAATTGAACCTCGTCTGCGTTACAAATTTTTACTCTCACTGATTGGTCAGGAGAAAAACATTAAGCGTGATGTACATGCAGTTCTTGTATGTCAAACACAAATACTCATTTCTCATTCTAATGGCTTCAAAGTTCCATGGTCGGCAGTGAACTTATTAATGTGAATATTGCAATATCGCACCATAAGTGTAAAAATGGAGCATAATATGTCTAACAGCACGTGAAATTAGGTTTGCAAATCATAAAGAACTTAGGTCTTACTTGCACATCGAAGGTATGCTAATGTTTCATAATTACAGAAGTTTAAAATGCGACTTTATGATATTTTAGTGCGTCATTGAACAAGTTATTTTGTGAAAATTATTCAAACCATTTAACGCTCCGTACGAGCGAGGCCAAATACTAAACATTATATCAAATTCATGGTGACAAACGTCCTTAAAACGATTGAAAATTCATGATTCACTTCATTGTCAATCGATGAGGAATGCTTCAAACTCGATACGCAGGCTTCAGTATTCTGTTTAAAGTAGAGCTGCAAATGCGACTCTCAATATGCTAGGGAAAGAAATCAATGCATTTTATAAAAGACTTTAAATTATTGCTGGAATACAATTTAAAAATTAAGGTAGGATACATTCCAACAATGATTTTGTATTGATATTTCAAAGTGCTGAGAGTTTACGAATCAAACACACAATTAAAATGAAAGATAAAAGATCTTTCCTACACTGAATTTACTGAACCTAGAATTTGTGTTAAAATTCAATGCAGTTTATGATGAATAAGCAGCGAAGTAATATCACGCTATCGGTTCAGTGAAAATATTAAAGCAGAAAACATTTGATATTCCTAAAATTACACAATACGGTGTTTACTTCTGATGATTGGTATATAACCCACGTCTGAAACAAGTTACAAGTTTACACCAGTACCCAGCAACTGCGACCGCAAGATGAACGTCATTTGAAGAAAGACGATGAATGGATTCATGGTTTCCTGAACTCATACAGGAAAATAATTTCGGAAGAAGAGTCGCTGAACGAGCCACTAAACCATGTCATTCTAGTGTTCAGATCTACTTGTTATACAGAGAATTTAACCTGGAAATGTCTCCAACACATGTGCCTTTTGACTCTGAAAAAAAGAGCGTGAAGAAAAGCTGCTCATAATATTATGCAGGCTGACTTAAGACCGCCAAATGGTGACTCTGTTGCCAGCTATTGCACTTCCATACTTCAGAAATTGTTTATATGGTGTTCTGTGATCTATCGGACTAAAGTTAATTAATTTTGATTTGAGTTATTGCATATTAAAGTGTTCAAACAACTGCTACTGTGATTTTCATAATAATTTCCTCCACTGCAACCGTGGGTCAGTGACTCACAGACGAGATGATGCAATTGTACATAATTTCCATCTCAACTAGAAGTCAAAAATCATGTTGATTTGATGTTAGTATGTAGACTCAAGAATGCATGAGAAATATCAGTTATTTCTCCAGGATATGATGCGCACCTGTAAATTCTAAAGTAGAAATTAACTTGGCCTTTCGTACAAGTTTAGTTATTTTCTAGACAGCATAGCCAGTTGAGAACAGTAGCCTTGAGCTGCTCTGGCAAAAGTACTTTAAAATTAGTTTGTCCCACGCTGCCCAAATGTACACCAGTATTTATAGATTAAGGTCACTGGCATACTAGTACGAAGCAATTCTATTGGAAAATTAATGAGCAAAAAGTACACCATGTGCTTTTGTCCAATTCAGTGTTTGTGATAATGGAAGGTACTGCAGGTGAAAGTTTGTAAACATACAGTGTGTAAAGAAAGTTATACATCAGATATGCCACGTTTCCGTCACAGGGGAGTGAAATCTTGCTTCACAAATCTAAACATTGTTTGTCAATTAAGTGCATTTGTGCACCGTACTTAAGGTTCTTGGTAACGATGGAGACAGAGAAATCAGGGTTCAAGTATGTATGTGTGTTTTAAAAGCTTAATATTAATACGTTCATACTTGCACCTTAAAATACATTATTTTTCCAAACAGTACACGCAGCACTTTTGCTAAAGTTCTCTTTTCATTTATTTCCGTCATTTTCTGACACAAGCTCTGTGTACTTTTTACGTAAAAATGTTCTGTAGTCGTTGTCCAGTTAGTCTACCTGTTGTAAAATGTTGTCTAGTTTAATTGAAACTGATTGAAATATTTAGAGTGAAATTAACTATCTCGTTTGCAAAGAGTACAATATACAAAGATGGCAAAACGCTCAATATCAGCAATATTCAATTCTGTCAAAACAAAATGCAACAATTTGTTGAGTATTCAACTCAGTACTTCTGCGTCACAGATATATAAAATTATACCTGAAAACTCAATAAAGATGATTTTTCCTTTTCAATGAAAACTTTTACGCTACCCTTTCCATAAAAATTGGAATTACAAGTGGAAAAGATTTCTAACAATGTCATTTATGTTGTATAAGTGAGTGGTCAAGTGCTTTCAAATGTGCTCACTAGTTTTAAATTTGAAGGAACTTGTTCATTAAGTCAACACTATATAATAAAATGTCGTGTCTCCTTAAATAAATAAATTGATATATTTTTTCTGCGTAATTTCTCCCATGTTATTACACTGGGAATCTCCCTTAAATACTGGTAGTTAATTCCGTAGACTTACAGATATATAGATTCTTAACCGCTGGAGTTAAATCCGTAGACTTTTTAATTAGGTCTAAATATCTGTTGCTTTAAATTCTTCCTTCAAATGAATGATAATTAAAACATTATTTTTAACGGGCACACACACCAGTGCAACAATAAAATACTCCAGCATTAAACTAACATCAGGGAGACATTTCTATCGATAATTAGGCAACCAGTTGGACTGAGCAACAAAATATCGTTTTTAGATCATCCACTGCCCATTTTCATACTATCGGTCAGTTCTTTAGAAAATGTTATAATTGCATTTCCCCATACAGATAATTTATAATCCACTGCCATCAACGCTTTCGCTATGTCAGTCTCTGTCTGGAAATGAACCTATCCCAATGTTGAAATTATTCAAGGCGTCTCTCACTAAGATAGACAGTTGCATTAGAGCGAAGAACTCTTCCGAACTCGAGTTCAAACGAATACCATTATTCTGCTAAAGCTTCCAAATTACTGAATCATAACCTCATCTCCTTTATCCGATTGCTGATGCTTCATTATGCTACAGGAGCTGGCATCCTTCAATAACAGAATGCTACCTTTCTCTGGAGACCAACTGTCCATCGTCATTCTTACTTTTTTGTTCAAACCCGTTTAGAATTGTGTGGTATTTGATACAACGAATTTCAGTGAACTTGGAAATTAAATTTTATTTGACGAAATGTCACGTGTAGAATAATGTAGAAGTATATAAGAAGCAATATTTTGTTATTAAAATACTGTGTTTTTATCTGTATCTACGAAAATAAGTACCCAGCATGTATAAATGTTTAATCAACAACTATCATTTCATTTTCCATTCACATACTGGTATTTTTCATCCGTTATGCCTGTAAACTCATGATGTGATTCGGAATGAGTCTATGAATGATTTATCTAGTATTAATTTTCTACTAAACTTGCGTTTTAGGAAGTATAGGATCATCAAAACCATTTTATAAATTTTTCCCACAGTGTTGAGGCGTATTTTCCTTTTACTCGTAACTGTTGTTATTTTCAAAATAATGCCTTTCCTGAAGTAACATAAGCTTGGCTTCTGAGCTGCACGGCGGGAAGAAGCATATATTTCGAAGCCGGAACCAAGCCTCGCTGGAGGCAGCGAGTCCGAGTAATGCTGCTCCACAAATAGCCTTATTATGAAGCCTAAGAGGAAGCACAATAGCAACCTAGGTGTAAATTGGACCCGCGGTCCAGGACAGTGCTGGAATCTCAGGCTGAGATGCGAAATGTTCATAAGGGATACTGGAGAGACTTGCCATACACGAGTCTGCTTAATGAACCAAACGTACTGTCCATCCTGTGTGAAGGTAGCGCCCTAAATTTTTAGTCTTGGTCAATGGCAGCAGAAAGAATTTTGTGCAAAATGAGGCAAGCAGTGAGGTCAGGCACAAGTTAATGAATTCTCTGTTGCAAGCGAGACTCTGCAGTGTGCAATTAGAAAAGTGATACTGCAAAAACTGGGGCACTCAAGGAGAAAGAGACTAGGAGAGTGTTTTTCAAAATAAACTAGTTTCATTTGAGCATGCGTGGAATTTGAAGAAATATGACGATGAAAAATTACTCAAAGAATATGTCTAAACGACTGTTGTTTTCATGAGTTCAAGTTAATGATTTTTTCTTCATATTTTCGACAAACTTAAAAAATTACACATAAATAGAGTACCCACGTACCCACGTGAAATAGCGGAACATCATATTCTTCACAGCAGTAATTTTGCCAGTTGCTATGTCACGCAAGAAGGACGAAGGCATAGCAGGGATAATGAAAACATAAAAATAAAGGAAAGAGAAGCGTGAAAAGAAAACTGAGCCATGAGTGGGATGCAGTTTTTTCTTTCTCATAAAACCGTCTTAAAATATTCACTTAAAAATTAGGAAAAGTCCGTGCATGTAAAGACTAAGGAAGACAATAATGTCATAATTTACTGTGCATTCTTTCATTCTCTCAAATCCTGCAGAGTTTTTGCTTTAGCTTAGATGTGTCTCTTTTTACAAGCACTTACAGAAAAAGACAATGCACTATTATGGTGGAGATCAAAGAGTGTTCCTGGATGAGGTACCAGACGTTCGTGGTCAAGGAATAGGAGGGACACGACAGGACCTTTATAGCAGCACGAGCAAGAACTTCCCTCGGCTTCAGTGTATGGTCCGTTCTATATAAACAAGAATAGAACAAAAACGTATGTTTCCCATAAACTTGGTCCCTAAGAAATGTAAAAGCATTGGTTTTTAAAGAAGCCCTATCATGAAATCCTTAAGTGGTAGATATTCTATGCATAGTAGATGATGTAACAGCAGTTCCTACGGTTATACGTAAACATTCACATTACGCAATCAACGTTAAATATACATGGTGAAGCAAATGAAAATTCACTTTTTCAATGATGACTTAAGAGGTAGTCATTGGTGATACCCCTGTAAATTCTGACGTGATAGATATTCTACACATTTTAGGTGATAAGCGAAATATTTTCTTTAGGGACAGCTTAGAATTAACATCATTGCATTTAACAAAGGATACGTCCGAGCACTGCTGAGGTATAAAAAGGAAGCAGGAACTGCATAAAATCTGGCATGATCTTCACATCTTTTCTACTTTCGGAAACTGAAATGTTGAGTGAGCAGAAAAATGCTAAGCACACATAATTATTGCACGCATTTTACTGCATTGTTTTCGCAGGTTATCGACGCTTGGAAATTTCTAAAGGAAAAAACATTGGGACTGATTCAACAGTTTTAATGTTTTAAAAGACAATTTTCTTATTGATAGCCGCACTAGTAGAATCATTTGCAAGCTCATGATTCATAAACTTTCGTGATTTCTATTTATTTTACTTTAAGAAACTTGAAGTTCTGCACCGATGACTGGACTGGAGTGCAGTGATGATCCTTTTGAATTCTGTTTTCACGGAACTGTCAACTGAATTAATCCAACTCGGCTGCTCGTGATGACCTGCAGATATGATTAGGGACGCACAAGGGCAGGTGTGACCCAGGAGAACTAGAAAGTCTAGACCAGTTTCCTCGTTGCCGTGAAGAAATAGAACTACAATAGTGCAGTCGTAACTGCATGAAAGGTGATTGTTAGTAACAAAGACCAATCAGTGAAATGCATTCACAGCGGTGGCAGGTTCAGAAGAGGAACATCTTGCAAGTTCCTATATTATCTTTTTGCGGAAGTTGTTACTCTCCTACTTTAGAAATGATGAAGTTAAGTTGAATATACATGCATGTTAAAAACAGATCAATGAAATATTTGCAAAAAAATTTAATTCATTATTTCTTCTATTCGTTCTACTTGTGCCACTTTATAGTTCACTGGTGTGTATGTCCCTTAAAAATAACGGTTTTGAATATCATGTATTCGAAAAAAGAACTTAAAGCAACAGATTCTCGGACCTAATCAAAAAGTCTACGGATTAACCTCCAGCGCTTACGAATCTATATACCTGAAAGTCTACGGACTTTACTACCATTATTTAAATGAGATTCTCATTGTAATAACGTAGGAGAAAGTACGTGCAAAAAATATATAAATAAATTTATTTAAGGAGACGCCTGGCGTTTTATTATATAGTGTTGATACTTTTGAGAGTCCTGGTTTCAGGAAAAAATGTAAACTCGTGTACTCAGTGTTTTCGCAGATTTGCAATTGTTTTAATAGTTGCATTGTTAGTTCAACACGCTTTTCAAATTCTTATACTGACCTACTGAGGGCAGCGCTTCAAATGCAAGGTGTCCTAAAAATCACTGTACACGTTCATAAATTTTTATTACCATATATGTCTAAGTCGCGGTGCTTAAAAACAGATAAGAGCGATCTAAGGGGATAAGAGCGATCACTTCCAACACTGATAATAACTTCTACACATATTCATCTCCTGTACTCTATGATGAAACATGTGTTACTTGTGTACAGGAAAATGACTGTCCTTAAGCAGGAGTTTGGTAAATGATATTTCATAAAAACGACACGGGAAATTGCGAATGTCATTCTAGTCGAAAGGAAAAGTAGAGCTGATAAAAAGAATTATCAAACACTGCATCTTAAACCTACTGTTAGAGGTTTTTTCGATTTCTACATAAGTGCGAATTGTTGAAGAAATGATTTCTCCCACCTCGAGATACTCAATAATAATTTTTGGAACTGGTATGAGTTATGACTTGTATTCTTGAACTGTCTTGAACATAAAATGCAGAGCAGCATTTCTTCTTTTCGTTCTGGGCTGCTCATGTAGGCTGTACACTCTTGCCTGGCTGCCGCTTTATTTATAAGCCTGCCGCATATAAGGAAAGGAAAAACAGCTCCAAGAACCCACGTCGCATCGAGTGTTTCACTGAATGTCGTTCTTGTGAAGTCTGCTGCTGCCGTTGTAGAGAATCTTTTTTTTTGCCTATTCGAGCAGTAAAATTCGGGGATTCATGACAGGAAGTCGAGGAAAGTCTCGACTGCTCTGACCCTAGTGGCACCCGGACACAGTTTAGATCCAGGTAGAGTGGGGAAGAGTTTTCATCCAACAAGATAAAAAAGACGGCCGGCTAGTTCGCATTCTGAGCTGTAGTTGCCGTCCTCCCTCTATTTGTTCTGCACGAAGTCATGATACGTAGTTGTTTGATCAGAAATTGGCGAAATTGTTTGTTTTAGAAAGAAAACAGTTTCATTATTATTTCGTAAATATTTTTCCAGGTTAGCTGTATTTCAACCTTTAAAAAATAATCGATGTTACAATTTATTAAAAATTTGAAACAAAAGAAAATATGGAGGCGCTTTTGGATGGAATGGATAAAAGAAATGTTTTATTGGATTTATACTCTTCCTCATCCAAAGCCACAGTTCTTATTTTTTTAGAATCCAATACGGAACATTCAGTTGAAGGTTTTACCTGAAATTGTATGAATACACTGAAACTTTACACTTTTTGTAGGTCGTATACCATATTTGTAGGAAGTAATTGGGTTTTGACAAACATCAGAACAGTCAGTCAAATATAATAGACACAATTCCAAAGCGATTTACTCCTCGTGTTTAAAAGCATGAGACAAAAATGTTGAAGTATGCTTGTAATACATGATAAAACTGAAATGTTGATAAAAATGATTTTTGGCCTAGGAATGGATCTTGGGAAGTGCCTAGAACTGTATTCGAGCTGTTGCTAGAAGAACAATAATTCATGAAGTTGTTCCTTTTTGATCCTTGCAAAAGCAATGGAACTTTGTATTTTCAAGACCTATCTATGCTCAGAAATTCTTGGACGAGCGGAACGAAGCTAAAATCACCAGTCTAAAAGGCGGAAGAAACTGCGACGCTATTTTAAAATCTGATGCAATATTTTCTTCCACCAATAACCATCAAATTAATTCACAAAAATACCATAAATGAAATTTTTTATTTGTGCAGATTACCATTCCTGTAAATGCACGTATGATTATCATATTTGAATGTGAAAGGAAATTATGTTCGGTGAATTGAAACCATTCTTTGAGGTTTACAAGGAAAATTTATATCTTGGATTGTGCCAGTTCCAAAAAATGAATGTATTAAATGATATAAAAAGATATAAATTCCATAAAATTCCTTATGTATTCAAATGGTTGACTGTATTTCAATTCTAAGATTGGATTTCATGATTCCGTGTTTTATCGCCCATATATATGTATGTCATTAGAAAACTTATGTACCGGTTTTAGAGTGAACTCAGATTTAATATCAAATCTTAAAAAATATCACAGAATATTCCTCGATGCACTCGAATAGATCATCACAGACATACCATTTTAGCGAATTATCTAATAAACATATTTTCATTTGAGCAGAGAACAATTTAATGTTTTTCTAGTTGATAGGAGTGAACAAATTAAAAAGCAATTGAATAACAGGGAAGAAATAATCAATATCCTAAACCTGCTCCTCCATTCTGGCGTCCGGTTAACAACCTGTACTATAATCAGAATCAACTGATTCGTTGTCCAAAGGTGGTTTACAATAAATTTTATCCCTTTAAAGTTAAATTGTGCGACAGATGATGAGGAAATATGGCTTTATTTTGAAGAGTAATACATCAATAGTTAACTAAGTTCCCGAATCCCTTAATACTGGACTGCATTCATTCAATATAATAACAATATATCGAGTAGAACTGAAATATTTGATAAAACACCAGCAGATGCTCAGGCCAACTTACTGAGAAATTCCTCAGATTTCTTATTGAAAAATCATTAGTAATGAAATAACACGGAGTTTCCGTTAGAAAATCATTCGGATTTATCTTCATTATGACTTGATATGGTGGAAGTCAGATTCTTATTCTATTCCCACCGAACTACTTTGCAGGTTTTTATCCATCAATGTAGAACTCAGAATTTAACTGTCATTATAGAAATATGAAATAAACATCCAGTGTTGGCATATGTACTCGTAACTAGAATGATTTTTTCTCTTAGTCCACTAAAATAAAATATTTCCTCCTATTGTATATCACAGAAACTAGAGGTAATAAAGACTTTTCTTTGCCATATGTTTTTTGTTCACACTAAAATTAGTACGATTTCACTAATGATGTTAAGGAAACATCTGAAAATTATTTTTTACTGTCCTGTGTTATGGTCTCAAAAACACTTCCACTTTGATTTAGTTGAGTGAAAAATTTCATCAATATCAATAGTTCAAAAGAATATGTAGCTCACCGTGAGGCGTAAATTGATCAACCGACTATCATGCTCAGATAGTCTAATATTATTCTGTGAAACTGATTTTAACAGTTCGTTACCAAGTATAGAGGCTGGCTGTGATTCTGTCTCTCATCAATAATTATTTTTATCATATTCTGGAAGGAAAAAATCCTAAGAAAAATGTTCTCCCCCAGCCCAACAAAATGATCAGTGCACATGCAAATGTTTTTGCGTGCATAAGACAAACTTATGAAGTAAAGTAAACGCCATAAACTAATTTATGAAGAGAGAGCTGCAAACTGTATTCAGTCATGCCTAATTTCTGACAATCTCTTAAAATTTAGGTGATCAAAGCCACTTTAAGCGTTCGTGGTTTGCCTTGTCAGTCCGTGCATAGATATTTGCAAAAAATACTATCAAAAATGACTGCAATTTTTTCTGGGGGTGGGGTTAGGAAGAGATGTCCATATTTTTCCACAAGTTTCAAATAGTATAAGGTAGGAATAATTTAGGGTTGCCATAAGGGGGAAATTACGCCTAATGAATATTTATGCCCGCAATTTGCCGGCGCGTGAGCATAGCGCTGTCCTGGAGACGTTTGAGACTAGGAAATCTTTTCGTTTTTGCTCTAAAAAAGTTCTTTCAATCTGTTGCACCGGGTGTAATTTAGACTCTTTAGTTGTGATCATCATATTTAGTTCGAAATCTTTAGTTACGATTCTTTTATTTAATTTAGCGGTATGGTATTGATTTCTGATTTGAAGTTGAGTCTTTTCTTGATATGTATGATTAATGGATTGAATGATGATTAAATATTTCTCTCGAGTCCCGATTTTCTAGTTTAATCTTGAGTTCATTTATTCAGTTGTTTAAGTTACTTTGTTGTTAAGAATGATATACACAAATAAAAATTATCTCTCAAAAATGAATTTTCATTTTGATTGTGCTGAAATTTTTATTAGTATATATACAACCACTAGGTCATCTTTTTGAAATATTTTGGAGCCATACGGCATTCGTGAGCGCAATTTGCATCAATCTTAATTGTCAACTTATGGAAAGTTTATTGAACTAAATTTTGTAGAACGTTTCCAACTGATTAAAATGAAAATTTGAAAAATAATTTTTTCGTAGTTGTGGAAATTTCGGCATTGAATTAATTAACGTCTCGATTTGTAGATTAATTTGTTAGTTTTAGTGAGAGAATATCAGTAATCCCTTTGCTTATTTAAAAAAATATTCAAGGGTAAGAAATTCCGTACATAAAAAACTGCTCTGAATGATGACCAGTGTGTTCTCAGTTATTTGTACAACAACGACACTTATTCATTTAGAAGAAGTGAAGATATAAACACAAGGTTTTTGCTTCACTCAGAGGACTAGTAATGTTCAGGCGCTTTTGTATTTTGATATTAATTACCTCATTGGTATTTTACAGCGGGAAATATTATCCCAACTGTCTGTGAAATTTTCTGTGGTGTATATTATCCCGACGGTAGGGAAGGGGTAAGGAAACCTGGAGTGATTGGAGGTAGGTTGTTCAATAACCGTGGCCTCCATAAACCGAACTAATGGACAGCCCGACACCAACTTCCAAAATACTGCGACCATCGCCCGAGTTCTGCAGTTTTGGCTGCTGGGACTTCAATAATTGTTCGCTAAAACGTCTAAAGTTCCGAGTTTCTGACTTGGTAGAGCACAAAACAATGAATTATTATTGCCCTACTTCAATGGAGAGTCATTCTTCAAGCTATTTTACGAGTTACATGTGTGTAGTGACTCGGAGAAGTTATTGGAATGGGGTTCTCCGAGTCATATTGGCTCTTATAATTCTATTATAATTTTGACGTTATAAATATTGGAGGAAATACCAAACATAGATGAAGCGTTACTTTATTAACCCAGTAACATTAATAACATTAAATTCCGTATTGATAGAACAATAATCTTAAGTATCTGCAAGTTTCAGTTGAAGTAACATGCTTTTTGTGATGCATGTCATCATCTCATCATGCATTGCTTACTCATTCACACGCTCGTACGGTAGCGTCGGATTTACAATATACATACATATATTATCCAAAACTAAAAAATGAAATGAATGATTTTATTCAGTCTTTTATTTGTTCGATCAGATATGTAGGATGCTTAGAATAGAAAGTAATAAGGCTCTCCCAGTCAGTTTCCCAATCATTTTTCACTATTTTTCTTAAATAAAAACGAAATTCATCAGCGCTGAAGGAAAAATGATTCCTAAGTTATTTTTTTTGGAAGCTGACCGTATTATTTTTTCGACTGTGTTATAACCGTGCACTAAAAGAACGAGAACTACAGGAGCTTAGCTGTAAAAAACTTGCTTTAGGTACTATCGCAATGGAATAGAAACTGCGGCTCCCAGTGCGTCAATTTTGTTTTGAAATCCTGCATCCAAGATTAGGGAAGGAAAATTGTTGAATTAAGTGCTGACGGACTTGAAATTCAACTTTTTTCATCCAACTACTGGCAGTTATGGAAAACAAAATAAAAAAGTTGCTAAATTATTTTTTACGCTGGATCAAAACCGAATTGTCGTATTTTCATAACACGCCTAATGAACGATTTTTCTTAGCACAAGTTTATTAATAAAACTTATTTATTCGTGAAAGATTACAATTAAACGGGCTGAATATTTTTCTCGTATGCATTTCAAGTTGAACATTGTTAATTTATGACAATGAACAGTTGTTAATCTTTTGAACATCAGAAATTCTAAGTGAGAAAAGTGTATATTGACTGTCATAAATTGAGTTAAATATCGTGTTGGCTGTCAGAACTCAAGTTGAATAGTAAATTAAGTGTCATAATTCAACTTAAAAACTAATTTTTGCTCGGTAAATGACCACAAATTGTTTAAAATATAGCATAAGATATGTTCATCATTACTAAGCTAGCAAAAAATAACTCATGTTATTCACCTGTAATATTTTCCTGTTCGGTTCAACCATTAAATGTCAGCATTTTTACGAAAAGTTCTATGCCCAAAAAGCTCAAAATCTTTCCAAAAAAGTTCGAGTGGAACTTGTACATTAACGTTGTTTAACGCAAATAGAGTTTTCCACATTTCAGGCATCATTAAAAGTCGAAAAATGAAGCCAAACAATCATTCTGAGTGACTGGAATAAAAGAGTCTATCGAGCAAATGACTGGCAATCAATTTCCCATTATCTCGAAAATTAGCGATGCATAAAATCGGAATGGCAACATCTTGCTATACGGATGACACATGGAACGTCAAAATCGTGATTCAATTGAAAGAGTTTTGTCCTAACTTAGTGCACTAATTAAAATGGAAAGAAAGAGACCTTTAATATTTATCAAGTTTTCTCACAAGTAATTCAATTTATAAAAAAAGGTAAACTCCAAAACGACATTCTTAATCCGAAATTTTCAGTGTTGTGTTACACTTTAGTTTCAGTTTTGTATGCTGATCGCTCGTACTTCTTTATAGTGTTATTTCCTAATTAAAGTGCATTATCATTAATATTATAATAAGCCTAGTTTAACCACAAGTGCAATTAAAGTGCATCTTGCATCTCAAGGAAAAAACTGGTTTGGTTTCATTAGGTTATGTTTTTTTGATTCTTTTCATAGACTGTATACGTTGTCCTTGCTGCATCTGGTTTCTCTCGAAAAAAGCTAGATAAATGAAACGTATCCACTCCAGATCGTGAGTCAAAGTCAGGGTAACTAAATCAAGATTTAAAGCTAAGATTTACCGGAAGCATTACTTTCCTTGTACACGTTTGAGGCACTCTGTAAACAGACAGACTAAGACTCGACAGCAGTCTCGTTACAGTGCTTCTAGAGAACAGAATACAATATGTCTTGTTTTGGGAGGACGATAACATTCACAACAATGCCCTCAACATTGCCAAATTCTGGCAACGAACTTCCTATACCACATTCAGTAAAATATTAAATGGTGCACAAAAGAACATACGTAACTGTACAATGCCATTCATGCTAAGTGTCTATCGTAATGTTACTCAAAAACGTTAAGAAATTAATGAGAATTCGAGTGAAATTCATTCTATGGCTATAAACTGTAGTTAATTTTTGATGTAAGGTATTTTTCTGTACATATCAAATTTGAAAGAAAAAGAATTTGGCACGAAACTTAATTATTTATGTCCACTCAAGATATTAGTCAAACAAAATTTTTCACATTAGTGAATGATTAAAAGCAAATTGAAAAATGAATATTATTCTGTATTAGTATTTTTTAGTGTTCGTCGCACTGTAAAAATTTTTCATTTCCGTCTACAAATCCGGAAAAATTTTAGACACCTGAGTGAAAACTTATTTTGAGCAACAGAAAAGTTCCTCAATTTCTGCACAATTCCCTTACGAATTTCCAGCCATAGAAGTAAATCCAAAAACAAACTGCTCTAAAGAGGCTTCCTCCCCTGTTCCACAGCAGCATAGCAGCAGCAATATTTCCTGACTATAGAGCTTGTAATCGCTGGTTGCTCAACCATTTCTTGGGCGTGCTGCTGTAAGCAAGACCAACAGTAGCGCGTTAAGTGAAGAGAAGTTTAAGCTCCAGTGTGCAATTCTCTAACTGCTTCCACTTCCTCAGAGCTCCGAACTTGCCCTAACATCATAGTTGCTTCTTCTTATAAAATACAAAATTGGCGCAAGTGTTTCTTGTGCTGATGGCTATGCAGCTAATTTGATTTCACTGATGCCTCTTGAACTCCTCATTTCTGAAGTGCATGAGAACTCCGCCAACGCGCTAGCAAGCTCATTAGATGGTCTTTTGAACTACTTTCTTCGCGTCACAGTGTTTGCTTCAGCGAGTTTGTGCTTCCCGTGGGATTGTCGTGCTTGATAAGCGCTGCTAAGTATATCATAATGTAGACTATTTTAGAAACATTAAATCAGTATTTCTCGGCGAGTGTCTTTAGTTGATGGCTCATGAAAATTAGAATAAATGAGAATGTCATTTGAGATCTAACTTGCTCGAAGGAGAATTTAGCCTTGATACCAGTCACACACTGACTAAAAAGTGAAAATTAAAGTGCCGTTACTTTGCACAAAATTGTTATGAATGAATGTTATCTTTTTCTAAATATTTCTCGTTCATTTTATGATATCAATAAACATCTGCAATAATTTCCATACCATAACTGACAAATTAGAGGGTACAAGATACGTTGATCTCGTATAAAGATAAAAAGAACAGTGTTAAAGGCGGTGAATATATATATGTATATATATATATATATATATATATATATATATATATATATATATATATATATATAGTTTTATTGCTTTAGTGTCTTAGATACTTTAAGTGCGATAACGTATGCAAATTTTAATTACTTAGGAATATGCAATCTTTTATTTATGGACTTGTTTATTCTATGCTAACTGCAAATGAAAAAAATTATGAATGTTCATAGCATACCGAAACTTCATACTTTCGATAACATTTTCGTGTCATCACCGTGTTTTAACAATGCTAATAATCTTTTATTTCATCAGAGCTGAACGCATATTCATTAGCGTACGTAATTAATACTGAACTGCACAATTTTCTAATTAGGAATATTCAGTTATAAGATAAACTAGTCGGAGAAATTAGCAACATAAATAACCATGGGAATAAATTAATGTCAAATTTATTGACAGCTAGAAAGCTAACGAGTGGCATCCTATGCCTTTGATTACATCACGAACAAGCGCTGATTTTTGTTAGCAGCCAGACTGACGTGGCGATAATACAACCTCATCATCTCTCTGGTGTGTAGCAGCAGACTTGTAGATTATCTTGATACTAGACAGTTCCCGTGGAAGTTCCACGGTTAGATTTTACAGATTTTGATTTAATAAAAAGACTAATGTATTTAAGATTGACGCTGAATTATTAGCCTTTGAATGAATATTTTTCATTAATATATATATAGATCTTCTATTCTATATCTTATCTACCGATAACCTGGCCGTGTAAGAGAAGAAAGCTAATAACAGAAAAACTTGAGGATTTTATAGTGATCCGGTGCCTTTGGTATTCACAATACAATGCTTATACAACATGCATACCCGTTCTGATTTCAGTTCAATAATTTTTCTTTAGTAATAGAGAGGAAGTAATGGGACGGACACACACAGATACAAAGAGATAGAGATACAAAGTCGATTATATATGTTGATGTTTTGAATTTTAGTTGCGAGCTACAGCGTACAATTTGAACGAATTTGAATTTGTGTTCATGCTTCTGTGGTGATGGGGCTTTAAGCATATATTACTTAAAAAATAACTGTTATTATAGACAAAAGTAAACTGATTTTGAGTACTTGAAATGGCCTCAAGTGCTTCATTTTCTTTTTGAGAATGGACCGCAATAATTCTCAATTCCATTAGCCAATCAGCGTATTTCCAGACCCTCCAAAACATCATCCCAGATAGGCCTCTTGAGTTCTCCAGTGATACTAATTATTGAAACAGACTTCGTCGTCAAGATGCACTTGTGGAACAATAAAGAAATTTATCGAGTGGAGTTCTTGTTTATCGAGTGAACACATTTGTCAAAACCAACACGAGTCTTCGATGCAGGTCCTGTGACTTTCGAAATTGAAGATGTTCCCAATCAAGAAAATTGAAGTTTTCTGAACCTGAGGAGTTCTTGTTGCCGACAAGGCCAAGAACGACTGCAGGTAGACAGCATGAGACGAGTTTACAAGTTTGGTCGAGTGGTTCCGTGAAATCGTGTTTTGGAACAAAGTTTAGTTGCGTAGGATGAGTCCACGACTAAGAGACAGACTGAATTTTCTTTTTTAACAAGGAATAGGAAGTAATTGGGAATACCTGTTTTGTGTGATTTAAGATGAGGTATATCTTTTTTAGATGCAAGTAGTAACTCATTAACAATCAAGTAACTCAATATATATATATACATACATATATATATATATATATATATATATATATATATATATATATATATATATATATATATATATATATATATATATATATATACCTTTGGCTTGTTAGGAACAAAATTATAAAGGGAGTTAATATAATATTCCAGTGTTTTTTACCATTTTTAGTGATTTCGTTAAGAATGGACTATGGACCAGAACCTTCGGACTTAAATTTCCTTTTGCTTTTCTTTCATGAGGGGCGACGAGTCTCTCAAGGAGACAGGGACATGATGACCCAGTGAGAGCAAAGATATTTCGGCAATTATTTTTCTGTTTAATTTGAAGAGAAAGTTATTCGCAGTTTTTAAAAATATAATTAAGAGACTTTTGCTGATTCTTTTACGACCTACTTATACCCTGACAATCATAAATGACCTTCTTACTTCGTTTTAAGATCTTTCTCTTTATAAAATTCACGTTTGAAAATATTGAGTATTGCATTCGAACACTGAATACGAAAGGATTCATAGTACATTTGTTACCTTTCGCTGCATTTGAGACAACTTGAATTACTTCTCATATCCTAGTCTAGCTATCAAAGACATAGTTATATTATTGAATTACTGGTTAGAATCAAAATTAGTGGAGTCTTCATAAACGGATTAAACAGATATCCGATTAGAAATTTTTTCTGGTCCAACAACGAATAAAAATTTCTCCCATTCAGTGCCGGGAAAGATTTCTTCAAAAAATAAAGAGCTCCACCGTCAACTCTACCTCATAAATTCCGTTCAAGCATCGGCATATTTGTTGTGAAGTAGATTCGCCCTACTAAACAAGAGCTCAGTTGGTTGTGCAGGATCCTCTGAACACGTAATTTGTAGTACAGCAGACCCTGAATATGAGAGAATGAAAGCCGAAAATCGCAGCCGCCATACAACGATGGTATTGCAACTCGATACCCGGTTCGTGAGCGACTCTGCGATTATTGGAGACAAGACATCAGAGTATTTTTAAATTGAGCGTCTTGAGATGAATATTTTCTTCGGAAATCTTCGAGTTATTGGCGGAATGAGGTGCACAGGTTGAAGTTTCAACGAATATCGGCCTTTATTTCCATTGGTTTCAAGAAGTTCTGTCGATTCCGAGCTTTCAGTATTATTGCAAATCTTCAAAATGGATTTACGTGAATCTATCTGTCATGCAATGGCTCTTCTCCTTGTAGAGGAAGAAAATGATCAGTTCTCATCAGTACTACTATTCAAAGTTCACTTTGGTGGATCGTTTTTGCGTAAATTAAATACGAGGTGCAATCAAGTTATAACACCATCAATGTTTTTTTTCAGAACTGAAAACAGATAAAAATATCCAGTTTATTATAAAATACGTACGCGCCCATTGAAAATGCGTGACAGAGATAACAGCACTGTCTGACGAGAGTGAGAGCTGTCTCTAATTCGTAGAATAATATGAATATACAATAAAGCTCGTTTCACTGAAAATTATTAGGAAATACATGCAAGTATAAAAATTGAAATGAATTGATTCATACCAATGTGTGACTTCAATATGCAAAGTATTGTGAATTTCTAATTCTTCCTCCATATTCATTAATATATAGGAAACTAAGAAACCTAACCATTCAATTGCAAGCTATTTGTGGTAAATTCCTCGTATGAAGCAGCAATTTATAATCAAGAGCTAAACGATTTCAAAATGAATGACAGAGTCGATACCACAATTTTTACTTAAAATGTTGAACAAACAAGCTTTCATTTACCAGGCTTCACTTTCCTGGGTTTTGTTTGTTATTGTCGGGATCACAGAGCTTTCAATCACTTACAAATGGACGAGAGGCTGATGCCTATCAGATCTATCAGATTATTTTCATAGTTCGCACGTGGATGTGCGGAAGCACGTTTGTGGTAGAAATGCATTTATTCTGTATGTGTGGCACACAAACAGCATGAAGAGAATGTTGTTTTCAAACTCCCGCTGTCAGTGGAATGGAAATTTGAGAGCAGTGGAAGCGTTGCATTGTTTACAGAAACGATGCTGCAGTTTCTAAAACTACATTTAAAACTTCAAGTGCTTGAAAACCTAAAAATAAAAATAATTTTATTCGATGAATTCTGTCTTAAATCATTACGAGTGTTTTTCTATGTAAACATAATACATCACGTCAAGGTGGAGTGTGTGCATTTTGCTTTGAAATGTCAAAGTTTTAACTCATGAACTTAAAGAAGCGCAATTGTGAACACTTCCAGAGAATAATGTTGTTAAATATTTTCCTCAGATTAGAGAAGGATTACGTAGAATTGGAATGCTTACTGAATTGTTTCCTGAACTGACGTAAACTTGGCAATAACTTGGTATAGCTTTATAAATAAAGATCATTAAATTAAAAATGTGCTTTGTTGATTGTTAATCATTGCATTCTCGTAAGGTTATTGTATTTCGAACGCTCAAACAATGAATTGGGAATAATCAATGTGTAAGCTTCATTCAAAATAGACATGTAGTAGTTGGCTTTCATAATTTCTTTTTACATTTTTCATCCCTTTAATCGAAAGCTGAAAACAATTTTTATTGCACGTAAGTTTTGACTTCAAATTTTTTTTTAATTTTGAACGTTGTCTAAGCTCATAATTGCATGCATTGTGACATCTTTACCAATAACTAACTATTATTTCTAATGGCATATTCGTATTCTAGCTCCACTTTCTAGGCATTGACACTGGTTCCGCCTCAGTACGCTGTTACGGGTAAAGGGAGGTACAAATGAAATCGTTCTGTTCATTATGCTCATTAATGATGCCTTATATTGAAATGTTCTACTAATTTATCATTAATTAACTAGTAGCCTGCACATGAAAGAATCCAGGTTGTTTTTAATGAATTTATTTCTTTCCTCTGTCAGTCGACGCTACCTTGCAGAAGAATTAAAAAATTTGCATTAACTTAGGTATATCTAAGTGTCATATATACACATTTTAAAATATTAGATTTTAAAAAATTCAGTATTTATATTGTGGATACCATAGATGAAGCATTACCATAAAATATTGGATTTTTTAATTAACTTTCTTACCTTTCAATGCGAAAACTTCTTTAATAGCAATATTCCTTGACAAGTGGACCCATAGGTAAAAATTCACGGTTTATTCACTGAATTCTTTCGTTTGATTTGCCAACGGACGTTGGGTTTGCGAAGGAGTTTCCAGATTGAAGGATGTGCCTTTGGAATTCTCATTAGAATGCTTACAAACCTTTCGAATTTCTTCCTATCTAAATCCTTAAGAGCGTGACAGAGAGACGGACCAAGCAAGCAAAAAGCAATAAACTGTGTATTATTATATAGTGGAATTATGATAGTATCAACACAACTAATTAAAAAAACACGTGTGCTTTTACGCGTGCGGGTCCACTAGCTGCCTATAAATTCTGAACGCTTTTAATACGACGTTGCATATCCTGATCTCCCATGTGCTATTTATCCTTAGTCGTCCATCAAAGTCGCGAAATATGAATAAAAAAGCGTCACTATGATTCCTACTGAGAATCATGTTTTCATTTTTTTATTTTGGTTCATATTCTCTTGATATACATAAAACAGATGAATCTATTTGCCTAATTTTTGTTTCATGAATTTAAAATTTAAGTTAAATTACTGAAGTGTTCCTTTCATTATATCTCAAACATCATCCAAGTTCTTTTAGGCAGAAAGAATTAACAAGTAATGGCATTAGAGGATAAATATTTGCTGAAACTCCCCATCACGTTCACTTGTTCCTTAAAATTATTTCCCACATACACTTTTCATTGAGCTAATTTTCTAACATGGACATAAATCAACATGTGATATCAATTTTTGGCCCTGATCCGTCAATATTATACATTAAGTATGCTTTTCTTTATGATTAGATTCATATTCCATACATAATTTTTCAGTACATTACTTTTCATTAATTATGTTAGCTAACAGAAAATCATGAATCAAACACTGCTGATGATTAATTCTAAAATAAGAGGCAATATGTTCATCGTCAACAATTTCATTGACAAAGAACTTTTTGACGTTATTTGCGTTTAAATTAGTATGTCTCTAATTTTTAAGATATATGTCTTTTGGAATTACGATATGGACTTTGACTTCAGTTTGTGCATAATAATAATTCCGTCTAGGTTCTTGGTAACAAACTTTTCCATGCGCATGTCCATTGTTCTCTTATTCCCTTCAGTTTACTGCTATTTGCTTTCACCGGAGTACATTTATTTTCTAAACTGTCGATCATCTTCTCATCTATGGCATTAAATTAGCTCCCGGGCAGCCATTTTTTCTTCCGTCTGTTATATTTATTCCTCAACCCTTCCAGAGCTTGCGGCACCCTGCTTTCATGCCTGGAAACCGTACCTTTGTTTTGGAGGTGTGCAGTGCAACAGCAATTGAGACTCAATGGAGGGGAATGCTAATTTTGAAGTAAGCTGGAGCATGCTCATGCAAAGCAGGGTCGAGGTCAACCAAGCGAATTTCAGCTTCTCTCTGAAATC
Organism: Trinorchestia longiramus; assembly: GCA_006783055.1. Classification (NCBI taxonomy): domain Eukaryota; kingdom Metazoa; phylum Arthropoda; class Malacostraca; order Amphipoda; family Talitridae; genus Trinorchestia; species Trinorchestia longiramus. The sequence goes on from VCRD01000099.1 coordinate 377,654, forward strand.
CACGCAATTGGGAACAGGCGAGGCCTTTCTTCAACTGGTCGGTCCAGGTTTGGCTAGGATAAGTGTCCGCAATTTGAAATGACGGAAAAATGTAAAACTTATTTTTCAATAGAGTAGCTGGGACACTTGTAAATATTTAAGGACTGATCTATAATAGATTAAATTTCTCGAGAAACAAAGGGTACACTTTATCTTGCACTGATGGATTGTACAATATTTAAATTAGTGTTTTCTTGGAGGTAGGCAAGTCACGTGTGAAATGACGTCGAACTCTGACATGACGTAAGTGACATGACGTAAGTGACATAACGTAAGTGACATCATGTAAGTGACGATTACATAATACGATACGATAAATAAAAACGACATAATACGGTAGTATATGTAACATGACTATGATCTGCGATATTAGTGTTCATATACATATTTTATCGTCCTGTGTGTGATGTGTATGGCGTACACGCGTGAATTGTTAATTATAATTCCTTCTTTATTATTTGTAATTGGAGTAAAATAATTTAAGACATAGTAGCAGCACAATCAGCTGGTTCAAAAACTTGATCTCAGTTGATGGTAATTTTGAAGCTTTCTGTCGGAGTTGGACAGTAACAAATGTTTCTGACTTCGTGGGATTGTTCGGCTTCTACAAATCCAAATATAAGTAACCATTTTTTACGTAAAAATTTGGTTCCCAAAAGAAACTTCGCACTGGATATAAATAGGTTAAAAAATCATTTAGTTTTTCATTAGAATAGGATAACTGAATGAACTATTTGTCCTAACCTTCCCAACCTATGTTTTTAGACTTAAAGAAATATGCCCATTGAAAAACACTGATGATTGCATGTGTGTTGAAAAATGGAGGTGCATTTTCAGAAATAGGAACCGCGCTGATGTAAATGTAGATTGAAAAGTGAGATGGATTACTTCACATGTACATATTTTATTACATGAACTTCCATTTCCTCTTTTTATATTTTACACTGAGAAGTAGTGAGGTTTTTATTGCAGGAAAATCTTAGAGAGAACTTTCCAGCAGCCTTTAATGTTTAATATTTGCTTAAAAGTGTACGTTAATTGGACTCACCTTTTACTGAGGAACTTGTAAAGAACTATAAATTTTAATGGCGTTGATTTCTCATTACTATGAAGCCATATAACAAGAAATTATCAGAAGTATAAAACATGCTTGGATTTGAATCGGATTTTTCTGAAGCGCAATTTCAAACTTTAGTAACAAGTTCTTGCAACTGCACAAAAGTTTTTTTAGGTTTGTATGTAATATAAAAATCATAACGAAAACAAATATCAAATCAACCTTAAATTTTAGCTTATATTTTTAGCTTCTTTATATGTTATATCCAGCTGTGGCAGCAGCTGTTATATCCAGCTGTGGCAGCAGCTGTTGCATCCAGCTGTGGCAGCAGCTGTTGCATCCAGCTGTAGCAGCAGCTGTTGCATCCAGCTGTGGCAGCAGCTGTTGCATCCAGCTGTGGCAGCAGCTGTTGCATCCAGCTGTGGCAGCAGCTGTTGCATCCAGCTGTGGCAGCAGCTGTTGCATCCAGCTGTGGCAGCAGCTGTTGCATCCAGCTGTGGCAGCAGCTGTTGCATCCAGCTGTGGCAGCAGCTGTTGTATCCAGCTGTGGCAGCAGCTGTTGCATCCAGCTGTGGCAGCAGCTGTTGCATCCAGCTGTGGCAGCAGCTGTTGCATCCAGCTGTGGCAGCAGCTGTTGCATCCAGCTGTGGCAGCAGCTGTTGTATCCAGCTGTTGCAGCAGCTGTTAGATGCAGCTGTGGCAGCAGCTGTTGTATCCAGCTGTGGCAGCAGCTGTTAGATGCAGCTGTGGCAGCAGCTGTTGTATCCAGCTGTGGCAGCAGCTGTTAGATGCAGCTGTGGCAGCAGCTGTCTCGTCCAGCTATCACTCAAAAAAAAAAAAATGTCAGGATACGAGATACAAATATTTGGTTTGCTAGTCTTCAGTGTTCCATCGTAATATTGTAAGGTAATTAGTGTAATATTAACAGATAACATTTCGCAAACATTTACATGGCTATAGTAACAAAACATTTATCCCTAGTGATGTACATTTGCATCAGTTCTGAAGTTTAGTTAGATCCGTGAATTCTGTGAATTTATTAGAGAAAATGACAATATTAATTCAGGATTTCTTCAATAACATATTAAAAAAATAACCCTTTTAAAATTTATTAAAGTTATTTTAATACTATTACAACTCTCTTGTTATTACTTTTCAGATTAGCTCCTTAGTGTTGTGTTCAGTTTTTTATATATTACATGTCCACTTAAAAAGAGGTCAATAACATCATTATAGAGAAAATTTCGCGGTCATTATGCACATAACATATTTACTATTTAGAGTTGCATTCAGTTCAATGCTTGTTAGCACGGCAAGAAAAAAACTAACTTCTTGCGCTAAAAAATAAGCCATTTTTTCTCAGCTCTCATCCAAATTCATTCTTACTTCAGCTCTCGGTGTCAACGTAAGAAGTTTTCGGTTATTTTTTGACAGTGAAGGAAATGAGATTTTTCGCGTTGAATACCGGCTCTGAATATGACACTTTTCAGCAATAAATTACGGCTCTTTGGCCTTTATTTGGACTACAACATTTGCAATGGAAGAGATGAACGGCTTTATCGTACAGGTGTTGAGAGCAGGACTTTTCTATTTTTTCCTCACGCAGGGCAAAAGAAGTTAGATGAGCTGTGTGCCTCTGGACAGGCCTACGTGAATGTGTTTTTGAACTTGCATGAACAAAAATTAGAAATTTCATAAAAACTGAAAATACGCAGTGAAGGTTTTAAAAATATATGCTAGCTCTAAGTTCGAAATTTGTCTTCACGTCGTTGACGAAGTTCTCGTACATAATAATACACAGTTTCTTGCCTGCTTGTTTGGTCTATCTGTGACACTCTTAAGGATTTAGATAGGAGGAAATTCGGTAGGGTATACATGTATTGTAAGCATTGTATTGTGGACACCAAAGGCACATCATTCAATGCGGAATCTTCTTCGCAAAGCCTGCGTCCACTGACAAATTAATCGAAAAAGTCAGTACAAATCACGTGAATTTTCACGTGTGGGTTTACTAGCAAGTAAATATATCTCAAAATTTGCATGGACATAACTGAGAATCCTGTTGTGGTCCACGCGCGTTATACTTTTGCGTAGAGTACCTACTTTTGCTAGTAAAGCTTATAATATTTTGGCTTTAATGATGAGTTCTTGCATCGGAATTTCTCATCTGCATGCATCGGAAGAAAATAAATAACGTGATACTAATAGCAGTTGTTCTTAATACACAGAGCGGATGTGAAGTAGAGTAGGGTAACTGTTTTAGTTGGATGTAAGTTAACAGAAAGTTTGACCAGAACATAAGTAGAAACGTGCAAACCTGTCATGTGAGATGCATGCTAATGGAAATAAAAGCATTTTGCTAATATAAAGTGATTAAAATTTATGTTTTTAATGAATTATGTTGCCCGTGTGTAGTTCCTATAATATCAATTACAATAAGAGTGGGAATCTATTTTTCCATGGCGTGGTGTTTTCATGTTTCCCGGTAAGTTTGTTTTTCGGAGAAGAGTTTTCAATTGATGTTTAAATTGTTTTTCTAAAAAAACAGCTGCAAACGAACTAAAATATAATACACCCGTCTGATGAGTTCAAAATTGGTTACTTTTAGCCTGAGCTCGCGTAACACGCTTTGTAAGCTACACTTGGAAATGTATAACATCAGCAGATCAAAATTCAACAAATGATGTAACTGTCAAAACTTCTTTTCAGAAGGAAGTCGATCAAACACTGAGGAGTTTAGAAAGGTCTTTTATTCTTACGTCTTTCGCAGAGGCTTTATAGAAGAAGATGAATTGAAACTGCAGCTACTGAATATGCTGATGTGGAACGATTGGATTAACATAAAGTGCTGAGTTATGGCTCAGACCAAAGAAAACTTGAACATCCTAGAGCAGCTCGTTGTTAAGATGTTGTTGGACAATATTGAAAGCTTGAATACGATTTGTTTACATTGCAAACATCGTTTGAACTTGTATTGAAAGAACATAATTTTTATGCGTTCTCTAAAACTCACCTACGCGTTGCATTTATTTACTTCTTTTTTTTGTGTGAGTTGTTACACCGCTGTGAAAAGGTTGTGCGGACACATATGGGTTACATATTTATTTTAGTTATATTAGTTTAGTATTAGTTTTAATATGAAACTAAAACACACACACACACACACACATATATATATATATACATATATATATATAGATATATATATATATATATATATATATATATATATATATATATATATATATATATATATATATATATATATATATATATATATATATATGTATACATATGTATATTAAGATGTTTCATATTCTTTTCATTAATTTAATAGGTCCTACGGTTTTCAAATGTTTGCGTGGAGGAAGAAAAATTGTGTCCGAATTATTAAAGTAATTAAACTATTATTCAAAAGCGCTGGCTAATTCAAATAAATGATACAAATACAGACGCTTCGAGCCTATTAGATATATTAGATCGAACCTATTAGGTATATTAGATACCGTATATACTTCAATTAGCCAGCGCTATTCGAATAATTGTCTGTTCACTTTAATAATTCAGACACAGTTTTTTACCCCATTTGTGGACAGTCACAGTCAGCTCAAGCGTGAACAGTCACAGTCAGCTCAAGCGTGAACAATCGCAGTCAGCTCAAGTGTAGACAGTCACAGTCAGCTCAATCGTGAACAGTCAGTCAGCTCAAGCGTGAACAGTCACAGTCAGCTCAAGCGTGAACAGTCACAGTCAGCTCAAGCGTGAAGAGTCACAGTCAGCTCAAGCGTGAACAGTCACAGTCAGCTCAAGTACAGACAGTCACAGTCAGCTCAAGTGCAGACAGTCACAGTCAGCTCAAGTGCAGACAATCACAGTCAGCTCAAGTGCAGACAGTCACAGTCAGCTCAAGTGCAGACAATCACAGTCAGCTCAAGTGCAGACAGTTACAGTCAGCTCAAGTGCAGACAGTTACAGTCAGCTCAAGAGTGAACAGTCACAGTCAGCTCAAGTGCAGACAGTCACAGTCTGCTCAATAAATTTTTCCTCGAGCGTGGGCAGCTAAACATTGCTTGGAAAATTTTTATTTTTCATCTAATCCTCCGCGAAATTGAGGTAGGAAGCTCAGTTTGTGAGAACACATATTCATGATAAGGTATAATAATTTTTGTGTCTAATTTAAATTTCATTCGCGTCAATTATGAGCAAGAGAGGTAGAATTAAATGCGCTGTCAGAAACATACATTCAGACTTTGAAAATTACATTCGTTACACTTAGACAATATAATTAGTTCGGTGACTCAGAGATGAAAACTATCACTACAAGTATAAAATTACCAAGTATTTCTGAGCTCTAGAATATCATACGGACAACATCTAAGCGAGTATTACTGAGTATCTCTAATGAACAATATTCAGTATTAATTTGAGAGGTCGTAGTGTCTACGAGTCTAACAATGAGGCTTAATTGTATTAACCTCACTTGAAACACACCGACCATCACTGAAGAAAATGAGAGAATATTGTTTCTCTTGTGGAATAGTAAATGAATGAATCACGATGAGCAGAACGGAGAGAATATTGGCAAAATTCGAGCAATTTAGTTAGCATTTAGAATGCATTTCTCGTATTATTTTTCTTTGAACACGTTGTATCACTATACCGAGATACCTTTTGTTTCGTAAATTCTGAGGCTTCAGACACTAGTGCTGAGACCATGTTCATGAGTATGGGTTATAGAAAAGCAGAAGACTTCAATCAATCAGAAAGCCTGATTTAGTGAGCCTTCCGGAAAGGTTATGGAAGATCTCAGCGGTCATATTAGGTACGAGGTTAATCTAAAGTCAAGCAAAGAAATTTCTTCATGATGCACTAAGCAAAAATAAAGGAGTTGAAATGAGCCTCACGTTCTGTCCCTCAACAAATTTTCTTCATTTATTGAAACTATTTTTTTAATTCAGATCATACATAGCAATATTTATTGTTATTTCCGTTTTTTATGAAAGTTTTCTTCATTCTTTTCAATATATATTCTAATAAACACGATTATAAAACCCAAAATAGTGTTTCAAATGTAGTTAGAATGAGTATTTAACACTTGAGAGGACTTCATAAAAAATTATGCATGAAAAGGGACAATGAGTGTATTGTTTGATCTAAAATTTTATTCTATGGTGTCTAACACCGATGACTTGTTGATTTACTTACGTAATATTACCTATGTGCCTATTAAGCACATAATTGAGACAATTATGTGCCTATTTCTTCAAGTAACATTCGCTATGTTTACTGAAAGTAGCTTTATGACAACATACTGTAGCTAATATCACAATTACTATCTTAAAAGCTCATTACATGCTTGGAAAAAATTTACAATAAAGAATTCCGTCAAATTTTAATCAGCATCCAAGCAGTCTAGATTATAGGATGCATCCAGCATGCAATCAGGAGAGAACTATGATCTAATTATCGTGATGGAAAAATCCTTTCTCTGCAATATTCCATAGTAGTTCAGCGGACTGAAGTAAATGCGATGTAGTTCCGTTTCTAAAATCATGAAGCATAAAAATTTAACTTTTAGGTCGTGGAAATTTAGACGTGTGTTATTATTCAAATAAAGCAGTTATTTCATTCCACTTAGAGAGCATGCGTGTTTATTTCACAGGAGATTAGAAATTACAGATTTCACGATGAATTCCAGTACCATGGCGTCTCGCATAAAGATGTTCAGAGCCAAAAAATATTCTGCGCATATACCGATTGTCAGGTGTCACGTACTAAATAAATTAATTACATGTCATCCTGGTATTGGCTTTCTCTCACGCTTTGAACATAAATTAAATCAGATCCAACTCACTCTCTAAATTTGAAAAATTCGTGTCATTGAATTAATACGATAGTTTTGCTCCATTAACAGGAATTGCATGCGAACGAGAATGAGATGACGAGCACTGCAATGTCTTCATAACGCAAGAACTGCATTACATACCTTCATTGTTCATGAAACCAGACTAATTTTCTTGTTCACAAGTGGTATTCAAATGAGACTAACCAAAAATACTTCCTCAGCTTTTACCAAAACTCTGATTTTGTTCTACGACAGAAGACATCCGAAATAACTGAATAAAATGTATACATTCCAAGATTACAACTTTGTCCATTTGAGCTTTTTTCTCGTTCCAATTTCTTTCTTTCCTAAAGTTCTGCAATCAGCAGTAGTCCATGCAATCTGCGAGCGCTGGCTCGCTGCTTAACAGTCAATTAAGAGACAATTGTAACCGATGAAATGAGATTTCTATTTTTTTGCGAATAAAGTGTTAATTGTTTGAACTTCATCCGTAAATAGGGTTGTTTGCAGATGAAAGTTGAAGTGAGGTATTAAAACCGTCGTTTGATTTGTCAAAGGATGTTCCGATGCTAATTATTGGTGAATTTTTGTGGGAAAACCTCATGTGTTTTGCTCCTTAGCTTTTGATTTATTTCACCTCTTAAGCTCTAATTATTGAAGTCTTGTAGAAGCTTTCACACGTTGGAAGCTACAAGTCGAACAGTACAAATTTTAGATTTTTCCCAAATTTCTCAATCATTATAGAAGTAGATCGTACATGCGTAGGAAAATGTCTCAAAATTTGTTTTCTCCTTCAAATTTATAAAAAGTTACCACACTTGGCATCACTAAAATTTACGAATCATAGAAGAAAACAGTTGTTTAGAAGTTACAAAACATTTTTCGAACATTACTAGATGATTAACACCTAAAAATACTATTTTATGGACTAACAATTGAAGTATTAACTCTTCAGGCATCTCATGAGATAATTCACATTACCTAGAAACGTTCACAGATCTTAAAACATAATCTGAGATGCTAGAAATTAAATTGTGCTATAAAAACCTTATTTGCATTGGTTTCATTATCATCGACGCATTTATGAGGGTTGAAAAATCTATAGGAAGCTGAACAAACATTTTTAATTTCAGATTAAACTCATACTTTATGTAGTAGGCAAACAGCGTACGTCATTACAGGAGTTTCATTCTTCCTGACCAATAACTATCGAGGAGCTACAACTCACGCCAAAAAATTACGTCCGAAAGTTTGTTGCTTACTTGGAAGAGACTGAAGTGAAAGCGCTGTGGCAGTGAGCCATGGGCAACTGCTTCCTGACCGAGCACAAGCTGTGTGCCTTTTACCATCAAGGAAATTACCTCGGTTTTGGGAGGATATTGGTCGTGCATCGGTCTGCTCCTGATGGCCTTTGGACATCTCAGGCTGTTGTGCCCTAGGCAAGGTACTCTTTTACGCTGCAGCAGGCATGACTGCTAGGTAATGGGTATGAATGCAGGGTAATGGGTACAAGAGCAGGTAATGGGTATGGATGCAGGGTAATGGGTGCAAGAGTAGGTAATGAGTTTGGATGCAGAGTAATGGGTACGAGAGCAGGTAATGGGTATGGCTGTAGGGTAATGGGTACAAGAACAGGTAATGAGTGTAAACGCAGGGTAATGGGTACAGGAGCATGTAATGAGTTAACTGCAGGGTAATGGGTGCGAGAGCAGGTAATGGGTATGGCTGTAGGGTAATGGGCACAGGAGCTGGGAATGGCTATAAGTGAAAAATAATGAGCACAAGCAATGGGCAGTGAGCTTGACATAATTGGAACCTTTTTGCAAAATAAGGGCTGTAAGTGAAAGATAATGAGCCCAAGTAGAGAGAAATGGGTACAGAAAAATAAGAAAGAACACGGAGAAATGGGTACAGGAAGATGTACCCCAGCACGATGTAATGAGCACAAGTGTTACGTTTCATAAAAAACAGTGGTCCAATTAAACGGGTGGGAAATCCCAAACTCAACAGCAGCTCTGTTCAGTTGGTTTGCGAAGTAATATTTCTCTCTGTCAATTTGTAAGGAAGCAACAGAAAAACCAGAAATGTTGTTTGGAAGTTTGAAAACCAGATTGAGTAGCGTTTGGAATTAGTAATATTTGACGTAAATAAAATGAAAATATGGATGCAGACACTACGTGAGGAAAGCAGAAAATGAACCTTTGTTTAACTTGTTGCTTTGAACTTTTTCAATTCCGACATTATAAGGTGAAAGAGTATAAGATGTACTCAAGTGAAATCAAAACGAAATATTCAGGATGTAGTCAGAAAAGAAATCTGGAAATATTTGTTTAAAATAACGAAAAGTCAAGTCAGAAGCTCATTAAAGACTGGCACTTTTCTTTAAATAGTACAGATGATGAGAAACTAGTCACATCTAAAAATAAATTTATATCTATATATTTAGAACTTATTCGCATAAATGCTCGTTACAGAAATCTAAAAATCCCTCTAGCTTGATCATGTGACGACAACATTTGATTGGATATCAAAACACAACAAACATCCAGCATAATATCCGGCAATATTGTTCAACAGTAATCTGTTGGTGGGGGACTTTTGCCGTCAATCAGTCTTTCTTTTTGCTCTCACCCTCCTGACGACATCGTTGCTGGAGGCCCACAAAGTGAGGTCAGGTAGAGACACGGGGCTTGTGCAGCCAGATGTTGTTCCCTCGACTCGCTTCCATTAATAATAAAAAGAAGTTTACAGGCAAACACGATGTCGCCAATTGTCTTCATAGGATTAGGCGTCTTTATCGCCAGAACTGATATGGTAATCTGAATAAATTGTAAATCGTGGAAAAGCTTATATATATTATACTCAATCTATGTTGAAATATGTTTGAAAAATGATTTTTCTCTTGCAACAAAGAATTATTATGGTTTGTCATAGTGTTTTATCGTACACCGGATGAGTGTAATTCTGACGCCAAAAACTGAGCGTTTTATTAAACACATCAATACATGATATTATTTTGTACGAAGTAATAATCCTAATATAAAGGGTATCTTTATGGAAGTATGTGCGAATTTTTACGACTAAAATTTCATGGAAATATATCGATTAACCATGAAGTGAGTAATTAATGTTTTAAGTAAGTACGAGTCTTAGGTAATTTTAAGACTCCTAACATTCACCTGATTGAAAAGTATCTCACATGTTATGATATGTGGCAGACATGCAAACTATTTCAGCACCACCTTTTTCTTCCTTGTTGGAATAAATGACTTTTTTGGTCAATTTTAGCTCAACAGTATAATTATTTCGGAAAACTAGAGACGAGAGACGTGTGTGACAACCTAACTGAGTATGAGTCTCTTTATTTGGCCTAATGAAAGGCTTCAAATTGATTGGATCGAGCTACAGACCGTCGTACGTCACTGAAACTCAGTGAAATATTTTACCTATTAATTCCTAACTTTACTTCCTATTAAAATAGGTGCTTACAACGAGTTTTTGATGGAAAACATTTAACCAGTAATAACTGCAATAGACTTGATGCTCTCGTACATCATACAAATTCAAAACCTGTTATTTATTTAACTACAATTTTTGTCGAACTTTTCGTATAATATCCATGCTTTTTCAATCAAATGACTGTGACAGCAGAGCAAAACTTACAGACACTGACGCAGAGAACAACATGATCTCTAACTACCTGTCACTAAAATCGCTTATTGTAGTCATATATCATAAATTTAATGTTTTCATCTAATGCATTACCACAGTAAGCTTGAAATAAATTAGTTAACAATAGGCACGAGTATGAAATTCGAGCATTGCTAGAGCTGTTTCAGCAACTCTAAATGCAGTGACTGCTATTCCATTTAGTGTAATTATTTGTTCGATTTTCGAAAGTCAGGGTAGCGTAAGTTTGTAATAACAGTGTTAATGGTGAGCCACATTTCCCTATTCAATCCGTATGAACATTATTTGAGTGTTTGATTGTGGTCAAACACTGGTAAAATAATTTGTATTTGAATTGGCGAATGCGTGAATTTCAAAATTCTGTTCAAAATGAACAGGGTTGAACTCAATTTTCCGCTCATTTTGAGTAGGATTTGATATTCATGAAGCAATGCTGTACGTCACATACATTCTGGAATGCTCAAATCAACCTAAGGTCATCGTCTAATGAATTCTGCTCATTTATGTACTTAGAAAGTTTCAAATGACGACCACTACGGGCTTGTCTCCTAATCCTTCCAATAGTATGTTTCCCACATATTTTCATATTAAACTAGGAACTAAAGAAAATTATTTTATTTGATTACACATTTTTTCTCACTAGAGTTGAAAATCTTTTTGTGCTTTCGTAACTAACTGGAAATAAACGTAACAATGTTTATTATAAATATTAGAAAGTTAGGCCAAAAGTGATTGGATTTCAATATGTTATGCTTTTATGTATGTATATTTCTTTGGTGCGCATGAACGATGATAAAATTTAACGTATATCTTCACCACAAACAAAGAATTATGTACGAATAATGAAGAGAATTTTATGCACTCTGAGGAAATATTTCGAAATTGGAGGGTGAAATTGGAATTAGGAACTGCAAAGTAGCATTAAATATACATTGCATATGATATATACGACATTTGCTGCACAGAACACAACTAATAGGTGGAGTTCACACTTTCCAGAAATTAGGCTAAGAAAACCAAAAGAAGATCTCTGACGCATTGTTACTCGTACGTTATTCCCAACTGCAACAAACTTACCCCAACTCATCAAAGGATTTCTGGATTTCTGATGTCGGTTTGCAAGTTAATGGAAACTGAAATATGCATGCAGGATTCACGAGTAATTATTTGACTCGCATAAATTTGTTGACATGTCGCCCTCCAAACGTCAGCGCTGGAGCTCTGGCAGAAATCATTGATTTAGAAGAGCCCTTCGTTACTTAAGGCAAATTCCCGAGTTAATGAATTGAAAAAATAGATAACCCACATTTTTAAGAATAGAAACACTAATATGTAAAAAGAGTTCTGGAATGTAAACTAAAATTTTATGATAAATTTAAATATGATGCGAATAATAAGTTGTCAGGTGAGCTAGAGAAACGGTTTACTCACTCGAGTATCTGAAGTTATTTTTGTTTTATTTCGTTCCCTTGGCTCCTTGGTGCATTTATCAATTATTTTTCTTCTTTGTGCCCGTCATTGTGATGCTGCTATAGATTAGAAATTGGAAAGTTTCCTGTTTACAAGTATCGTTAATGACCACCACAAAGTTATGGGTCCAATTAAAGTGGTTTAATACTAAGCAAACTTTTCCATCAATAAAAATTGTCGATCTATTTTCGTTCGCATCTCATGAGAAATGACAAATCCTCAACATTGCCGTGACAAATCCTCAACATTGTAATAAAATCATGGTTTACACAACAAAGCTCAAAAAATATAATTATATTCTTAAGTTATAGTATAGTTTATTTGCATTACAAATTCAACTCATCAATTTGTTTCAAATTCTCAGAACATTCCTGCAAGCACATGAACAGAATTATCACTTGTCTAACCAAATATGGAGATGTTAGATTCTCTTAACAGCGTCTCTCAACGGGCCTTTAGCTGCAAGCAGCTTCCTCTGTATAATCCTGTAGAGAACTCTCATGCAGTGACAGGTCTTCTGTAGATGACAAGCAATCACTTTCGCAGCGGTTGCACAAAATAGTCATCGGACAGAACGGCGACAGGAAATCATCGTGCTTAATGGGCACAGACGAAGCACAGTAGAGCTCACCAATGGGACATATTTATGGCCGTTCTTATCGACTCTAGCTCGACGAGTGTGTGATTTGCAGACCAAAAATGTCCGTGTTTTAGCAAAATGAAGTGCATGTCGGGAGATTTAGGGCACGACCAAAAGTGATGGATGGTTTATGGAAAGGACACATCGCTCGTTCTCCTCATTTCGGGCCCATGGATTTTTTAATATTAGGTGGTGTGCAATGGTTGTCGTTGCTGGTCTTGAATTAAAAAAATAAGAATATTGTTAGCTAAAATGTCATTAAATCTTTCACAAGCACGAGGGAAACTTGTGTACGACTAAATAATGACAATTTAACTGGATTAAGGAGAAAAAATATTGGAAAATTAGTATTTGATTACAATTGTTTTCCAATATTCAGATTGCTATTTCAGATGATAAGTGTCAAAAGGCTGTGGATAAAAAATTAGAGACGAGACTCTGTGCATGTCAGTTTAGTTTTCAAAGAAGCTTTAACAATATTTCAATACGTGTTCCTCTCCAATATTCTTGATACGACTATCAGTAGTGAATGGGAATAAACCACTTGAATCAAGAAGTGCAGGTTTACGTTTAAATATAGAAAGGGTCTTTACAATCCTCATACGCATCGTATTAGATACAAGTATCATTATTGGTGAACTTATGTCATACGTGTTGGTGTGACCATTTTATGTTCAGTTTGAGGTTGGTTTTAACCATAAAAGTTGTTCATAAATTCAGTTTATACAGTATAAAATATTTTTTCATCTTTAGCCTTTGAATTACCTTGAGTAATCGTATAGGATAAGTAACAAGTCGCAATTTAGAAAAAGATTAATGCAATTTTTGATTCTTCGTATCTTGGTTTCGATGGTGGAGTTTTCTGAGCTGACTAACGGTGATTTCAGAATCGCGAAGTTTGAATCATATCAAATCAAAGTTTGAACCAGGGATACACGTACCGAGGCTTCATATTTCTGCTCAGGCAAATGACAGATTTGACTCCTCTATGTACATAGTTCCCTGCGGCGAACTCCAATTGCAAAAGAAACGTGAGATTGAAGTCAAAAAAATTCAGAATCTTCCATAGATCGGAACTGAAATAGAACGAGATGTGATCGTCGGTGCGTGATTTGACTAGGAAATTTATTTGAGTGTCGAGGAAGAATGAACCTAACCGCATACATCCACATAATTTGTTCTGAATACCAACTGAAGATTTAAAAACCATGAAGTTTCGACTGCACAAGTTCGATTTCAATTACTCCATTTTATGATAAAATTAAATTATTTAAAAATGTTTATTTGTCTTCATGCTTCTTTGTCGTCTTTTTCAGTAGAAGGTGAATAAAGTCAGAATATTTTAAGCTCACTTCGAGTTAGTAACATAACTCGCTATCAGCATGTCAGAGAATTGCTTTCGTGCCGTTAGCGAATGTTATGGTAGCAATACGACTCGAATTTCTTCCATCTAACGAAGTATAATATAATCAAAATCCCATCAGAAGCGACATGCTTGCCGACAAACCTGTTTCCTTCTCCCTGGAAGATTGTCAATTTCTCATGAGTCAAGGAATATATGCTTAATAAAATGTACTCATGAAGTAAATTTACTAACGTTTTCCTGACGAGTAAGACGAAACAAATTACAAGGAAACATATCTTTCACACCTCTATGTTAATTTGGAGGTGTAACTTCAACCACTGATCTTGGCAGACTCTTGCTTGCTTCAATGACTCCAGAAACTCTGCATGCTCTGCAGGTGCCACAAGCCAGGAACTACCACTTCAAATTGATGACTTGTTCTCGGTGAACTTACAGCGGGCACATTGATAATCGTGTTATTGATGATCCGTCCACTTTCTTGGGTCATCGATTCAGATCGCTTGCTTACGTAGCTTGAGCTTAGCATGAACAATGAGATATCTTGAAAAATAGCTAAAACTAGGATGCCCCACTGCCATTTACGTGATGCTTGTATCACATGCCCTATCTTCCAAAGATAAAATATGTTTTATATTATGTAATATGGACTGAGTTTCATATATATAAAATATGCAAATGAAAAATTTCAATTATCTGTTAATTTTTATTTTTAAGTTGTCATCCCACATTTCTGAACTTAGCAATTATTGAGAGATGTTAAACGATGGATATTTTACAGAACAATATTGTGAGTCCATTAGTTGATAGCAGTACAGGCTATCTATAAAGTTTTTACTAATTTTAATGTTGTGTAGAATGGACATTAAACAACATTTTTAACTATGAGGTTAAAAAATACTCTGAAAAAAGTGAGCAATACGAATTTGTTGCATGGAATATTACCACCCAAATTTCAGCATCAAGATATTAGATTCCATAATTATGAGCATCGATCAGAAAAACCCAACAACTTAAGTTCTCAGCTGTGCGACAAACTTTTTCCTTGCTCATTTTTTTGCTGTTTTGCCTACAAGTTTACCCAAATCTTCAATTGTGCATGAATGGCGTTGATGGATAATGAATTCCATCGCTCCATAAAATCAGGAGTTAAGGAGGCTGATGTCACGGCTTTCAGAGAAGCAAGGCCGGTTCGATCGACTGCTAACAACTCGGTTGAAGAATATGTCAGATAAAAATGAGACATAAACGTTTTAGCAATGAGCAGGAACATCATCATGTTGAAAGCAATAAATTTGCTCAATTAGCACCTGATATAGTAGCCAGTTACAGTTTTTGTTTATCAGATTCAGGTTTTACTTGAAATTTTATGATTTGTCATCGTTAGACCACAAAATTAGTGGCACTCAATCGTTCCCAGTTGGTACCCATGATATTGCCTTTGTTTATCGCTATGTATTGCTAAAGAATCATATAGAAAATTTTTTATTGCTTCAATATTATGAGGATTGATGGTAAGAATATGGCTTAACCAAAACCAGTGTTTATTTGTGAATTTTACAGAAGATCGAGTGTGAGAGTGAAACGTGTCTCATGACCTAACTGCCATTATGTGAAACTGTGTTTGTGCAGTCGGGAACCGTTTAAGTGCCTCTTCCATCTACTGAAACTACGTGCAGGAGATATTTGCTTTTATTTCTACAATCTAACTTTCTATTACAATCCTGTTTATACAATTATTTATAATTTTATTGAAAGTACATGCAAAAGGATTTTTTCAGTTTTTACTGCAGGGTCTGCTCCAGTTAAGCAGTCCAGCACTCTAAAGCAGGGGACACGCAGAGTTAAGAAAACCACGTCGGTTGGTTCCGAAAGATGTTGTTAGACCAAGAATTCGTGCCAGGCATTCTAGTGCAAGACAATTGAAATTGAGACCATTGCTGCTTGCTGTCTTTAAACTTTAGTGAATAAAAGTCTAGACAAGTAAAAATTCACTGAAACAGCCCAGCAAATATTGAGCATTGGTGATCGAATTCTGGCTGGTCGATACGATTGAAATAGGTGGCATAGGTGAATGCCGGATTTGAATACTACTGTAGATATATGTTACATAATCTATAAAGTTATTTACTCTGTACAGTACATCTTAGCATCGAAAAAGATAATTTTGTGTCAGGACATTGAAAGGAAATGGAAAATTCAAATTTCAAGAGAACTTTAAAATAACTCACTTCTGTATGAATGTTCACACTCTCACGTAACATTCAATCATTGCCAGTCCATACAAAAGTAAAGATTTTTATTTAATTTGTGATATATTGCACTTCGTTTGTTGCAGAAGTTAAAGAATAATTTGATGATAAGCAGTGCTTTACTTTTCTACCTTTGCTAAGAATTGTTGTATCAATTGAGACTAACTCATGTTTCCCTTGAACACTATTGCTAAAGATTATTACCACAGAAATAGTATTGATTTCTTGCTCATTTTACTTGAACCGTATACCCCGCAGACAGCAAAACATTGAAAGCTGTTTCTGTATTTATAGAATCTTTTAGAATGAAGTGGATTGAATTTTACAACAATTCATTACTCAGCTGAGCCTGAAAACGTCATGAGTTCATATTAAAGTAAACAATTTTCATCTCTGCGAAAAATTGATTGAGCGAAGCATCTTGAGAAATTTCCAACATTTCTTTGTTTGACAATAATACCATTTCTGAGGGAATCATAAATAACGCACTGGAGGTACTATCAAATTTCTATTTATCATTAGGTCTGAGCTTTTTGGAAAGTTCAATTTTAAGAATAAACACATGATACTGTACTTTAAGATCGATTATTTAAAGAAATAAGGCCGTTGTTATTGAATCGCTACTTTGCTAAGTGTGTGTTGGAAAAGTTATGGGGTTAAGCAGTAGAGAGCTGTTCAGGTTACTTTTATTCAGTCACTTCTGTTCGGCACTGGTAATCAATAGAATCTGGTAATAGAATGGAACAGGAAAGAACCGAAAGCTTTTAGTGATTACTTGAGTTTTGAGAAATAAATTCAGGAATTTCAAGCAATCAGTAGTTTCTGTTTCTTAAATAGTACAAATGACCAATTTCGAAATAATGACAATGGGCGCATTAATGGACAAATAAAGATAACAATTGGAAGTGAACGACGTATTTTTTGGACGCTCACTTGTACAAGGATTTACTGAAGGAAACGACATTTTCGACCATAACAGTTGGATCTCACATCCCAAATGCGTTGAATGGTCTTCCTTAAATGAGTCTGTATTGATTTTCCATTGAATTCGGTTACGACTTCTGTGGGTTAGACTAACGTATGGGTTATTTCAATTGCCATTCCCAGGTCATTAAAGAACGGTTTTATAGTGCACGTACTAGAGCCAGACGACTGTTGCATGTGCGTGATTAGTGAATTACGAAGTAGAGCGGAGACAAAATGTGAAAATGTGCCACATGGCTCAGTTTCTTTAACCATATATTAATCTATCCTGTTCTTTTTTGGCATTTTAGTTTTAAAACACATAGTATTATCGAATCAGGGTGAAAACTAAACGTAAGAACAGCCATGTAGCTCAGTTTTTTAACCGTATTCTTATCTATTCTATTCTGCTTGTTACTGTTTGAACATTATAATGGTATAACTATTTGGATCAGCTCAAAATGCTCTCTCTGTTTGCAGTCTTGGATTCTAAGCGTTTGACACCGTGGTGCGTTAACCTAGGCAATCATTTTATGAAGAAGTTTACTCCGATCACATAAATTGCTTGAATGATCGAAAACATTTACAATTTTCCCGTAATTATTATGACGTGTTTCAATTTTCAATTACCAGAGCTTGTAATCATCTGAACATATGAAATTAGGAGAGATGTAACATAAAATCACAACTATTTTTATCGGAGAAATGATGAATGGGGTAAATTTTTTAGCGAATGTAGCTAATATGAGTAAAGAATGCAGAAAAATTTAACGAATGTTTTTATGTTGACGCTGTCAATGGAGTCAAAACTGACAGCTAACAGAGTTTAATATTAATATTAAAATCAAAGCGAAAAGTCTGTTTAAAACTCGGAATAGATACTGATGAGGTGCTCAGAAACATTTCTTATATGAATAAATATTCATGTTCCACCGTATCCAAGCAAATGTGTTTCAAAACCTTAGGCAAAAATATTTCTTCAAACTTGATTTTGCCGCTCATTTGGTTATGCAAGGCCACCAAGGGTTATGCAAGGCCTTGATTTTGCCGGACCCTTAAAGATCTCTTTTGTTCCGCACAAAATTTCTTGCTCCCAGAGCTCGAATCTAAGAAGGTAAAAAGGATGAACTCCCGTTAGAACTTTTTGATCAAATATAGACGGGAGAAACTTGTTCCCTAATTTGTAAATATGGACATTTTGTACAGTCAGCAGCAGTTTTTGAGGTAGAAGAGCGGTTTTGTTGATGAACACTTTTTTTAGAAAATGCACTCAAGATGAGAAGTTTTTGCTACTAAGAGTTTAATATCAGACATAAAATCGCTTCATACTCCAACGCAAAGGTCAGGGGTGCTGAATTGAGAGGTGCCTATACCCTAGGTACTCAGAACGTAATCCATGATTCAGAGTGTTTCCGAGAAACTGTCACGTTCAAGAATATTTATAATTCAGGAAGAATTCCTCATGAAGTAAATTCTGGGATTTATCATATTGCTGGAATATGTACAATAATATAGACAGGTGTAAACAAATATTTGCAAGGTTATGGTAATTCTTAAAGATCGTGAAATAGGAAGAAACACAACTAAATTTCGTCGTGAAAGTGTATTACATTGAAGAAAATTCGTTGACCACAGCTCTTAAAGTTTTCGAATTCAATTATGGACAAAAAACAAAAAAAAATACAAAAATAGATTGATTTCCTGTGTTATAAAGGTTTTTTAGTCTCGACTGAGAGACCAGAAGGCGATCAGGTGTAGATTTGAAAACTTTATCCAGTGTGGGTTGTTGCATGACGAGCTGTCAAGTTTCCTGGATTGTAATTTCTTTTCGACTTCTCATGGAACGGCAGAACT
Source organism: Trinorchestia longiramus (assembly GCA_006783055.1). Classification (NCBI taxonomy): domain Eukaryota; kingdom Metazoa; phylum Arthropoda; class Malacostraca; order Amphipoda; family Talitridae; genus Trinorchestia; species Trinorchestia longiramus. The sequence goes on from VCRD01000099.1 coordinate 396,827, forward strand.
TGAATTTTGAAAGTTCAAACAAATTTGGTCAGAAAAATCAGACTTGGAATGAAGTTTAGTGTTGGCGCGCATGTGAAATTCTTTAGTCTTGAGTTTACGAATTTCTTTACGTGAAACTCGATTGTTTTAGAAAAAAGTCTTGTAGTTGCATGACTGGCTTCTGGAAAGCTCTTCAAGAAATTGTGAAGCTAGAAAATTGTTAGTGAACTTTAGGTAGGAGTATAGATGAAGTCTAAATTTTTTTTGAAAGTTTCCTGGAAAAAATGTGAAATTTCTAGTGTTTGTCCGTTGTCAGAACAAGCAGTGCACTGTCCATTTTGTGTAAGATTTTAAAGTAAAGTTATTACTGATGCATTTTAGTGTTACGAAACTAGAACTAGTAAGCTTCTACAGTACTGACCAAAAATATGATTAAACACAATAGAAGTTCTAAGCTCTAAGATGATTTACAATGCAGAATATATTAGAAAATTTGTTCCTGATTTTTGCATTCCAGAATTCCCCAAAACTTTAGAAATCAGGGTAATTTCTCACCAAATTATCTAGAACCTACAAAAATGGTACAATTCCTTAATTTGTACAGGTTACTGAAAAAAATTACAAATAATAATAAAGACATGCGTAGGACATACATACACTCAATATCCGTTTCATATCGTAACGCACTGCACAAACAAATGTGTAAGAAGATAATTTTCATGGCAGCTCAAGAAAGTACACACCAATACTTTTAGGATCTGAACATGAAAGTTTAGATCATAGAGCATAATATTTAATCAGGATAAATTGTGTTTTGTTTTCTACATGAAGACTTGGAAGCTCAGACGTACTGAAGCGTTCGGAAGCATGTCATCCTGTGCAACCAACATGAGTATGATATTATTTGAATATGGGTGATAAAAAATAATATTCAATGTGATTTTCTGAAAAAACTTCTCACATCTAAAAAAACTGATTTGTGTCCAGTAATTTTGGTTTGCATCAATGAAACATTAAATGGTTGAAAATAAATGCATGTGTTGTTCAGGCATCTATGTCGGCCATTATCGACAAGCTGACAGTTTCCTGAAGTGGACGGACTAATCAAGAGATCCCATCCTGTGCTGTCGATAATGGCAGTAAAATAAATCTTGTTGCCTACACATGATTTCTCTTCAAAGAATACAGACCACAGAATGCCGTTCCTCTTTGCTGGTTCAAATATCTCTTACATATATTTAAAGGAGTTTGCGAATACGTTTTATCGCAAAATATCAATATTATTAGTTCAAAATGGAGGTAGAGTAAGAAAACAATGTTTTTCTTAGTGCGTACAGGGATCTCTCACGTAGAGTACCGTCCTCTTGAAAGTGTCGCAGCTTTTCTTTTGGATGTTTTCGCTTAGGAAAGAACACACTCTGTTCCTCGTGAATGAGGCACAGTTATCGCTTTTCACGAAGCTCTATTCTCCTTTACATATTAGAAGACTGTAAACAAGAACGTTTACTGCCTGGGGACTAGAATAACTTCCTGAAAACTAGGTTCTGGTAATTCCAAAAAGTTTCCTGAAACTTATTTTTTACACAACTGCGATGCGTCTAAAAATAATCTTTCGGATCTAAAATAAATTTCTTGGGATGCAACTCAAAGTATGAAATACTATACACTTGTTTAGTCAAAACAGTATTTTTTCCTTTGAACTCTTAACTCAAGGAAAGCTTTCAGGAAATAATGCCCATTAATATTTTAAACGTCTTCAAAATTTCACCACCGGAAATGCATATTTGAATAAATAAGAAGGGTCTTTCAACATAGAGTGCGAATGTACTAAGTCTTTGCTTAGAGACTCTTAGTCCTCACTAGAGAAGCAGGCATGAAATAATAGACTTCAGGTCAATGGTCTGAGAGTTGCCATTTAAAAAGAAAGGCCAGAAATGCAGACACTTTTGTCTGCATTTATTCGTTTCTGAACTGTAGGATGGAATACTATGACGTAAAGGTAACTAAGACATTCCCACTTCCTAGAAATAGTATTTTATACAGTTCTAATCTCCCGACCTCGGGAAAATGGCGCTGTGACATGGTTTAATATCTCTTTAAGAGACGCACGAATCCTCGTATAGAATTTCATTGGCCAACCGAAAAATGACGGAGCGCAAACAACCGCAATAGGAAATTCAACATCAGATCCTGCATACTCCTGTTTAAAGATGATGATTTGTGAAGCATGAGAGTTCATGTATAAGTTCATAGGAATATATCAGTTTCCTTGTTTATGTCGCTTAGTCTAGATTTTAGACTGACAACTATACAGACGTCAGTGCAAGTAGTTTCTGAGACGAGGGAAATTGAAACTTGTAAAGAAGAATGTTCAGGCAGATCAGTTTCTACGTGTCTCAGAGGTTCTGGCAGGAATTTTAAGACTTGACAACAAACTGCTTCTGAATTTGCTCCTCTGACCCTAATCAAGAGTTGTTGTTAAGTTGTTACAATTTTCTTTTGTTGTATTAGATTTTGAATATATTAGCAGTAAAATGAGTTATATTAATTACGAAGAATGTACATGTGAATTGGAATGACATTGTGATAGTTTAGCTATTTTTCGAAATTTGCCTGTATTTCAACTGATTTTAGTTGTCAGAGTTTTAAGCTCTCAACATCATTTGTTGACTAAGTTTTTGCGATCGTGCCCAAGGTATTTGAAAACAACCACTAATTTACCTACATCAGTTCATTTTACACGCAAAGTGATTGATTCTAAAATAAATTTATTACAAATCCTTTAAAATTATGCACAAAAAACAGTCTCCATTGAATATTGGAGGCTGAATAGTTTGAATCTTTTCAACGTTAGTGCATTAAAGGTTATCTCGACTCCGCTTGGACATAATTCAACAATCAAATTCTTTTTTCATGTACTTCACAGATCACAGATCATACTCTGTAATGTTCATCTGGTTCAGTGTTCTCTAGATTCACACGTCAGAAAATTAACCTGCGTGTGGAAATCCTGGCAATTTGTTAAAATACAACCCCAGATATGCCTTATCGGACTAATGCGTAATTTCCTACGGCTACAGTTGATGTAGGACTGCGGGCACGTCGCTGGTGTCAGTTGTAGTGTGGTGAAGATCAGTGTATGTACTAGTTGACAAAGCCTAAACCGGTGAGGTAAGAAATTGTGTTCTTTGGCAAGAAATTAATTCCCTCTTACAAGTAAATTTTGCTTTGTGATGTTTAAGTTTAATTTTGTGACTGTGACTGTTTTTAAGAAGTTACTGACGTGAAGGTGTTGTTGAAACCTAGCTACATATTTTTATTGAGGCTATTTGTGTCTGAATGCTTGCTAAATATTTTTCTTGACGATGTTATATTCATGAAATAACTGAAGATTAAACTCTGAGAGACTGGAAAACGCTATAACAGTTTATGTTAAAGACCGGAAATGTTACAATTTTAAGTATCATATAAGGTTATGTAGTAATTATCTTTCGCCACTAATTGAGTGCTACCTAAAGGTTGCTCTGAATTCTGCGTTGTGCGTTAATGCATGTTATGCACGTGCTTTTTATGCTAGCTTATATGAACAAATACGATAAGCCAGCTTTGGACTGTTATCTCTGAGGATGTGTAAACAAGTACTCTGAGCAACATGAAACCTTCAAATTGTTTGTTTGTTTACCAACAGATGCAATCTTCCCATGCTCAATAAACCAGGCCTTGGCTGTCTACGAGGAATTTCTTCAATTCTAATTTATACACAACGATACAGCCACCAATATATTCCCTGTATTGAAGGAAGCAATCATACAATTACAGGCGTTGACATGAGCAATGCAGTCTCTAATGAGGAGCGTGCTGCTGCTAGTCATCTGCGTAGCGTCTGCTAACGCACAATGGGATGCCAATGTAGTCAACGGGCAGGTTTGTTGATAGCTGTTAATAGTTAAGCGTGTTTGCACGACTCTAAGCGGGAATGGAGGTGATGATCACTAATTTGTTGGTTTGTTTAGCGTCACAAGTGGACAGATATGTTCTTGTTTACTGAAAGGTAGGTGAGTTTAGCGTAACTATTTTAAGGATGTTTTCATATTTACCATGTACCAGTCAGTTTCCGCACACAACTACATGTATGTAAGGGAAAAGTGTCATAGTAGATAAATACAATTTTCTTTTCTGCAAGCAATGAGATAGCACGTGTGTTTTAAGTACTGTCTACGAATGTTCTTGGTAGTATTGTGTTCTCGGCGGCTGTTACAAAGACAGGTGTGAATTATTGACCAGTAATTCTTATTCAACTCAGTTGAAGCAGGTACGCTGCTGACGTATCACTCATTCGTAGTCCGCTGCAGCGTGGGGAATTTTATGTTAAGGGGTTTGGGTTGGAAAAATGAAGAGCGCCTCTTCTGAACATATTTTCCATTATTATCTAGCTCTCTGATTTGGATAAAAAATGTTAGTTTTCATTGAACATATTTCGCACACATTATTAGAAGAACTGAGTAACAGGTATGTGATGAACTTTTTGATGTTATATTGTGCCTTCTAGGCGAGAAAAGTTCGGAATAATTAGTTAACAGATTTGTTCTTTTTAATGAACAGAATACAGGAAGTTCTTAAAAGTTTCAGTGGGAGTTTTAACATTTTTTCTTTGTTCAGGAATGATACATACAGCTTACTCCTTTATGATTGCTAGTACTCAAATCCTTTATTTTCGTCTCCAGGTGATCGTTCATTTGTTCGAATGGAAATGGGTGGACATCGCTGCCGAGTGCGAAAATTTCCTCGGACCAAAGAGATTTGGCGGAGTGCAGGTCAGACTCAGAGTCTTAGGAATCATCTTAAATACTACAGAGCGTCTTCACACAAATTTACAAACGATCTTAAGATGCAGTCAAGAATAATGATCTGACGTAATCAACAGTCAGACTTTGACAGTGATGCAAGTGAGAAGCGGGAATAATAACATACGTAACTTCTTCATATAATAGTTAGACCTTATCAATGATTTCTTGACAAGATTGAATATCAAGATAAGCTTTAACGGTTGTTTTTAGGTTTCACTTTAAAAAAAAGTGTTCACGAAACTGTCCAGCTGCACTTTGATCGCTGATAGAATCCATGCAAAAAAATTTCAGATGTCGCAAGTTAGGAATTAAAAATTGCTAAATTACGACGTTATTATGCTTTCTTCAATGTATGTAAATAGGACTTGTGAAAACGAACATGTTGTTCAGCCGGGCGTATCGAATGATAGAAATTTCCTGAACTATTTATCTACTAGTGTACGCGTGCCATCAAAAATGATGGCAAATACTGTTAGAAAGATATTAAATAAAATTACATATAAAAACGCAATGCAATATATTTAGTTTTATATATATTTACAAAGAACAAACGTTTTAACTGAGTATTTCTTTGACTTGATTCTGGCTCAGTTTCAGTAGCCATTCTTTCTTGCGCTGCTGTTCTGAGATTCCTTCTACGAACATAACGCTGGTCATCATCCTCCTGTTCACGCCTCTGCGCCTGCCTTAGTCTTGCTGCTGAGCGTATGGCCTCTAGTCGTTCTTGTGAACTACTTGCATACTGATCCCGCCTCTGTTGCCTTACAACAGCTTGCTGTTCTTGTTCTTGAGTTAATCTTTCTCTCGCTCTTCTTTTTCGCTCTCGATTCAGTCTTATTTCAAAGGTAACTTATTTTTCTTGTGACAGTAATAAACACTTAGAATACAGCATTTTTGAGCCGCAAAATACCGCCGAACTCGGTATCCACGATACGGACTCGAGTATAAGGCTCTGGATCTCTCTATTTTTTTTGAAAGGAACTTATTACAGTGCACTTGTACAGCAAAAATGAGTGTATTAATTTACCAGTGAACTGAAACCAAGACCGTCAGTGCTAATTTCTTCCTTTCTATTCTTAAGAGCGTGACACGAATCATATAAATAAATATATAAACACGCGACGGTCATTCTTAGTATTGGATTCTTAGTATTAGATAATAGATGATGATTTGGAATTCATTTTTAGAATTCCATATCAATTGTTCTTTTGATGTTGAATTTAATGACCAATTTTCAAACCTATCAGGAAAATTATTAATGATCACAAGTCTCATGTGTTCTTGACTATAATTCATGTTTTATAACAGATAAGACTGAAGTTTTCTTTTACATCCAGTATTCAGTCTACACTCAATAGATTAAGTACAAAATGAAGTTTACTGAAGTATTGATTTTCATTAGACTTCTCCTTCAAACGAGTACGTCGTTGCTTGAATGTCAGAAGTCCAGAGCCTCACATAATTTCTGTCTATTTCAAAGGTATCCCCTCCTAATGAATACGTTGTGGCGATGCAAGACGTAGTCCAGAGACCCTGGTGGGAGCGCTACCAGCCAGTCTCCTACAACATCATCTCCAGGTCTGGCGATGAGGCCGCTTTCATAGACATGGTTCAGCGGTGCAATGCTGTGGGTGTCAGGTAAACGAATGGAAAACTAACGTATATATGCCGATTCTCACTTACTACTATTGTTAGATGCGTAAACTTTATACTTTCATTGTCGTACCATTTCGAATTCATAGCTTGTTTTGCAGTTACTACTACTGGACTAGGGTCAGTTTCAGCAATGCTGCTGGCTTGACCACATATTATAAGAAATATGTACTCTGAATTATGATAGTAGACAGTTTGCGGAGAAAAAACGAAGAAAAAGCTACCGTAAATGAATGTAATACACATTAGACCTATGATAATTACGGTTGCAATGATTTTGTCAGTTAATTTATTTTTTGAGTTACGATTGTTCTTGAGAACACATTTTTGCTTTCATCACCGAATTTGAGTAGCAACTTCCTGTTATCGTGACGCGTATCATTCATACACTAGTCTTCATTCCAGACGATTCATTTTTTAGTGTGATTTTAAAAGTCTATGATGGACTTTCTAGGATTTATCCCGACGCAGTGTTCAACCACATGACGGGTGGGTGGCCTTCAGGGACCCTCGGTGTGGGTGGGACAAGCTTCGACTCAGGAAAAGAGGACTATCCTGGAGTTCCATACTCCACCTTCGACTTCAACGACGGAAATTGCTACTCGAGCTCGGGCGACATTGAGACCTATCAAGACGTCGATCAGGTTGCTAATTAAAGTAATGTACAAACTTTTTTCCTTTGTCAGTGACGTATGTGAATTATCTTACAGAGTTAAATTTCAAGCCCACTGAAGTCCAAATTAATGTTTTACTCAATAGTCTGTTATAACTTTTTGACGTCAATGGTTTTCATACGACCAAGTGAAATTGTGGGAGATAAGAAATCTAAATAAATTTTCTTGTTTTTTTGTTTATTTCTATGGACTATGCAGTAAATAACTTGAAACTTAACTACCTTTAATGAGAACTTTCTAAGTATTAGCACTGCAGTATAAGAAGGCCTTAACATTAGTAGAAAAAAGTGCATTACTAATTTTTCATGATAGTAGAGATCATTCCTTTGTCATCAAATATTATTGTTAGGGATCTGATGATGATTTTGTAATCATCACAATATGACTGATATTTCATTCTAATTACTTACCAATAATTCCGTATTTTTCCATTATTTTCAATTATGTTAAAAAAATAGTCAGGTTTTCTAACACAAGTATTTCACTATCTACAATGCTTTACACCATTTGTAACATTGATATTTTCTATGGATATTGACAGTAAAGGACAAAAAATGTATTCGCTGCATTTGACTGGACTGAAATGTCAGTACCTTAAAATAAACTATTTCGATATGACTTTGCTTATAAGGTCTTTCTTAAAAATTTGAACACTACGTAAGATAACACCATTTTGATAGAAACCGTGAATTTACAAGAATTTCAGGAACCCAAGCAACAGAACTCAGCAAAGTCACAGCTTAGCATAAGAAACTTGGGCATTTCGGTTTTTATATACTCCCTTTAGATTCTAAAGTACACATCAAAAAAATTCCTGTTCAAGTTCAAGGAAAGTATATAACCTTTACTCAAATCCCTCTCGGTTGATCAGGTCCGTAACTGCAAACTTGTAGGACTACGAGACCTGAACCAGAGCAAGACCTATGTCAGGCAGCGCATTCTGGACTACCTGAACCATCTCATTGACGTGGGTGTCGCGGGTTTCAGGGTGGACGCCTGCAAACACATGTGGCCCAGCGATCTCGGCATCATTTTTGGGCGCCTGAATGACTTGAACACCGACTACTTCCCTGCTGGATCTCGGGCTATGATTTATCAGGAAGTCATCGATCAAGGTATGACATTTCAACTTCTCCTGAATGGTTTCATATGAGCAAACAATTAGAATAGAATAGAATAGAATGAGGCTATAGGAACGAACCTTCTGGCCCATTCTTGGGTCGGATAATTACTTCGATAATTATTCGGTTGTTTTACCCAAGTCCCATGCCGTATTTCTAGCCGCGTCAACCATGTCGGCAGCGGGATTCGAACCCGGGTCTTTCCGCTCGCAAGCAGATTCGCTCACCAGTCGACCAAGCTGGTGATGTCAATTCTTGCATGACGGTGTCTTCCGGTGAATCTCTGGATGAAATAATGGAGGTTTTGTTGTTGTGCGTTGTCTAATAGTGAGGGTAATACAATTAGAAGAAAAATCTACAGGTGTAAATATGCACTTTGAATTAGATATACAACTTCTACCACTTAGACCATTACGTTCGATCTTGTGTATTTGATTCAAATCTGGTATTAATCCAAGCCACTGACTAAAAAATCATAATTCACAAATAGCTGACAGATTTTTCTAAGTAAAGGGTGCCAAGTTAAGAATACACAATTGCTGGGGTGAATAATTTTCTAAATAGTTTTAAAAATCGATCTTGTAATCAGTGGGTTATTACAGTAAGAGATATACCTACAGTTCTATAAGACACGCAGAAGAAATGTTCAAGATCGGGTGACAACTCAATCAAAAAGCTAAGTGACTGATATTCGTGCAGAAAACTCCTCAGGATTTTCTTCAAGAAAACTTGAAGAAAGCTTTCAGTCTCTTGAGAGGAAGAAATCGTTGGAAAAACGAAATAATTTAATCACTCTATAACAGTACAACTCCATTTACTGTAGTGTAAAATACTACGATGACTTTCTGAGAATTTACCTCCGTACTCATATTTTACAATCCCATCATTGCCTCTTGAAACATTGAGTGATCAATCTATCAAAGATTTATAAAATCTTTATATTATTCTTTCGAGATACCTGTTGTTAGAAGTGGAACTGGTCAGTGAAATAGCCTTAATAGCCTGTAGTAATACACTATCATATTGAGTCTACAAGTAAGTCGGTGTTCGGAAAGATGACAACTTCCATTGCAAACTTCGTAAATTGGAGTTAAATTATTACAACGTGCTCTATGAAGCAATTTTATGCCCTGATGGTCAAGTAGTGACAGTTACCTGACGCTGACATCGATCAGCGCATATTGGCACGGAAGGCGTTCAGTGTGCAGAATTCTTCACGACCACGACGGTAATATTCCGAAAGTCAAGCGCTTCATTCTTTACACTACGATCCTACATCGAATTCAAAAGAACTGGGATGTTCTATTTTTTTGCACTGATTCTTTTTTGAAATACTTTTTCTTGGGTCGCAGGGGAAATCTGGTCGTCTGCTCAGCGGTTAGATCTCAGCGCTGGATCTGCTTGGCACTTTGATGGAGATGAATCTACGATTCGAGTTTTCCTCCGACGACCATGCCACTTTCTTTATAAGTGCCTCTATTCATGTTTAAGCTTGGCAGTGAGCGAAATATTTGTATCAGTGAGAAAGTAGTCAATAGTAGTAATGACATCGATGGCGTTCAGCAAAGCAATCGCCTAGTTACGACAGTATGGTATACTCGTATATGCAGTTTATGCAAAAGTGAAAAGATATTAATAAAACAGAGAAAACGAATAAAATCATCAATATAAAGCTTTGTTAATGCTGCACAGAAATGGACAGGCGAGACATCTTTAATAAAGTTAGAGAAAAATCAAAAGGGTACAATCAAAATGAAGGAAATTCAACTTCAAACACATTCCACAAAAAAGAGCTAGAAAATTCATAGGCACATGTAACTTTTTTCATGCAATATATAGTAATTCTTTATTCTGCACCAAAGTAAGATAAATCACATTTAAATACATATCACTGGCCCTGGCTTATCACGAGAGTTCAATAAAGAAGGAGATTGGTATAAGAAATAAAATACATGGGCTTGGTCTATGATTTTATGTTCTACTGTGCTCCCAACGATGGCAGAGGCCAAGAGGTCAATACCAATTGGCACTGGCAAGGTTACTATATTCGGATGGACCACTATTACTGTGAAATTTTAAAACGTTTTTTCTGGCAAAGGTAATACTTTATTCATCCCACAACACAGGGGGTGAACCCATCACTGCGGATCAATACACTGGTATTGGAAGGGTCACGGAATTCAAGTATGGCCTGAAGTTGGGTATTGCTTTCCGAGGCAACGACAAGTTGATGTACCTGTCAAACTTTGGAGAGGCGTGGGGCTTCATCGACCGAGGAGCATCGTTGGTGTTTGTCGACAACCATGACAACCAGAGAGGACACGGTGGAGGGGGAGATCAAATCTTGACTTTCCGGGTGCCCAGATTGTACAAGGTTGGTACAAATGACACGAAATATGAAAGAGCATAATCCCATAAAGTTAACTTGGCCAAAGAGGTTATCGAAATTAAAATAGATTATCTAGCATGTAAGCGAAATACTTAGTTAATTCATGTTGTAATATTACATAACGCTGGGACTAAAGTATACACATCGAACTGTTGACCATGTTAATGGAATAAGGTGAACAATTCGTAACTAGCAGTTTGAGTAACCTTCAGGGTTTTATCTGTTAGAAGATTCTGCACGGCCACGACTGAAAAGTTTAATTGTGTGTGTTGTTTCCAAGCTCTCATGAACGAAAGTTTATCCTTTGACATGATTTGACTCAGTCGAAGAATGCCAGAATAAATCACTTCGGTTTTAGATCAGCAGCAATATATCACAAGCGGCAGACTGCAAAGCCCTTCTTCTTATGAATTATTACTTCCCAATATGGGTGAACATCCCAGAGGAAATTTCTGTAATCAAAGCCTAACCAAATTCAATCAAAATATAGTCTCTATATCCATCCTCTGAACTCGTATGTTTTAGAAGTTGTGTTCTCCTTTAACAAACCAGTTAGATTTGAGAGAATCATGACAGTAATAATCATTATATGGAGTTTAAATACGTGGTCGAAACAACAAAACTGATTTGTCAGATATTTCTCAGCAGGTGCATCAGAACAAGGTTAAGCATGGACACCTTTAGTGAATATCGTCTAAGTATAGTCAAAACTGTGCCGTTGTGAAAATCCATGCTTCATATGCTATTAAAAAGGCATGAACAATTCATGGAACCAAAACACATCTAAATTCAGGTTCACGGGTGTAGCTTATATTACGAAGCTTAAATATAATGATTGCTAATTTTCTTTACACAGCCAAAATTTAGCATTATGACTGAACTAAGTGTTTTGACTCTTATGATGCTAGTTTATAAGCTTTTCAAATTGTTCCATGTTGATTTCGTTGTATGATTTACTTTGAAACGTGATTTTTCGCTTACGTGTGTACATTCTTTTAGAAGCGTAACTGCTTCATTATTAACACCAATCCGATGCAACATGCATTCCAAAAAAGGCAATCATTATTACGTACATCATAATTCAGGTCCTACAGAAGCTTTCTTTCTTGATACTTCTGTCATTTACGTAGAATATATTTTCTTCTACAAGATGGCTACGGCTTTCACGCTTGCTTGGCCGTACGGCTTCACAAGAATCATGTCATCGTACGACTGGCCCCAGAACATACAAAACAACCAGGATACAAACAATTGGATTGGACCTCCTCACGACGACAAGTACAACATAGTCTCTCCTACTTTTGGACCGACGGGCGCATGCTTAGGAGACTGGGTGTGTGAGCACAGATGGAGGCAGATCTACAACATGGTCTGGTTCAGGAATGTAACTCACGGTGAGGCAACTCTTTCTAAAAGCATAGGGTTTTAAATATGACATGCTTTTCGCAAGAGAATAATTCAAGATACCAGCTTCAGTACTACCTTGGGATACGAGTAACCTGACATGCCGTTTTTTTGAGATACGAGGCACAATTTGGTCTTTTTTACTTGAGATGTTGGGGAAACTTTGATACATGAATTGTGTTTCTGGTTGCTGCCACTAGATGGTGCATCGACACTTCAGCTGAGCCAATATCCAGGTGATCCCAGGGCAGAGAGTCGGATCATTCTTTCAATGTGCTCGTTCTTTCACCATTTTCCCATTAGTTACACGCTTCTGTATGTGATATCATGGGGCCAAAGAAATTGAGTGCAAAGGGCAGTGGGAGAGGAAGAAACAAATAATGTCAATAGAAGTAAAACAAAGTATAACAGAAAAACATGAGAGTGATGTGAGAGTCCTTAAACAGACAAGGCAGTATGGCCGCAGCACATTTACAATTTGCAACATCTTTTGACAAAAGTTTGCAATGTAATGTGCAACACCAGTGTAAAGAACTACAATTCTGTCCCAATTAAGAACAAACATCCATGAAGAGACAGATAAGTTTTTGCTGGCGTAGGTGAAAGAGAAATAGCTTGCAGGGGCAACGGTTTAGGAAGCTATAATATGCACACAGGCACTTGTTATATGTTTTGTTTTTACTGTGTTGGAAAAAATTAAATTTATTTTAGGTAACTACAATGAGAAACATTCATTTCACATGCGAGTAAAATGACTTACGAGCTAAGTTACAGAATGAATTAAACTCGTATCTCAAGGTACTACCGTATAACGAAGTAGACTATTTTATACATTCTAGTGACCTATGTAGCAGTAAAAATATCAATAGGGGACAAACTTTTTGTACCCTTCAGGAAAGAATGTCTCTAGTAAAAATTTGCAGGTAACTCATACTAATTGGTTGAGTTCAACCCTGAGTTCAAGAATTGAGTTCAACCCTGAACCGTTAACCTCGTTACAGGTTCTATTTTTTTATTCAAAGATAATTTTTACAAAGACTTCTTTCATTCGAATCATGCCTATAATTTACATTCTTGTAGGCTTTGTAAATTCTCGTGTATAGACTGTGAGCTTTAAGGTATTTTCATATTTTATACACATATATGTATGTTTACATTTCTGTGGGTAGGAACTGACATGAACGATTGGTGGGACAACGGAAACAATCAGATCGCCTTCTGTCGAGGGAGAAAAGGATTCATCGCAATCAACAAAGACTCCTACGATTTGAAAGAAACACTTCAGGTAAAGCGTACAATATTCGTTCAAGGCTGAAAGTTCTCAGATGTTATGGCACATTCAAAGTGACACGTAAGATGTTTCAGATGGTGTGCAGTGAATGGAAAGAATGCTCAAAAGAGGTGACTCGGTTCAAGATGTCTATATTTTAAAGCGATTTGAATTGCCTATAGATTTTTATTTCTTCAAAACCAGCAGGCTGAAAAATGAAAATAAGGGTTCCAATATTGACTAAAATTCATTTTTCTAATGCAAAATATAGTACATGTTTATTTGTAATTTTTCTATCTATAACTGTAACTCATAAATACAACCTGTAATAAAATCCTAATTCTTCGTCCTAATCAATTTTTAGAAACGTTTAAACGTGTCTGCTATTTTCATATCTTTTATCAGATATTAAAAATTCAGGGTTAATCATCATTGATGATAATCAGTAAGAGACGGCAAGTGGATGATGATGTGTCGAAATATGTATCCTAAAACAAACAGTGTGACTGTCAAATACTGGTCAAAGAATAATGGTTTTCACTGTCGAGGATTTGTGTTTGCCTATGCCTAGCGCTAGGCAAGATAGACTACTAATTTCTAAAATGATTAAGAAATAATTAATTCCCCATCATTGACGTTGCTTTAAATTTTCACCCTCTTCAAAATAGAAAAATTAGTTATTTCATTTCCTTCACAGTTAAGTGATATCTGTCAAATTTTGGAACCGAAAATTATTCTGGTTAACGTACTTGAATTATTTCTATCTAATCACTGATTTACTCTCTTTCTTTTGTTATCCATCACTCATCACTCGTAAAGGTTCAGTGCAAAAATGATTCTCCATCACGTCGATAAAACAACAAAGATGGCTCAGCTCGACACTCCTGTTTCATTGATTAATATTCAGTTCATGCAGAACAAACTTATCCACATTTTTCGTATTCAAATTGTTTTCCAATATCGTGAGATTCTCGTTAGAAATACATGGAGTCTTATGACAATATTTATACCGCTGTTCGAAATTTTGCTAAACAAAATCTTGCAAATCAGGAATTTTGGCCTCTCACGCTTCATTGGCAATTTGTACATAGTAAGGATAGTGCTAAAAAGTATAAGTAGCGTTTTAATTTTACCAATACAATTGCGCACTATTGTTTATTGATGTAACTTTGAGGTCCTAAACGTTGTGAACTTATTTGAATTTGTTGGATTGAAAACTTAGTTGTGTTTGGTAGGTGTCATTTCCATCCAATGTTTTGCATTAACATTTTTCTGAATCAAAGGCGAGCAAAGACTGAAGAATTTAGAATTCTTGATTAGATCAATTACCGTTTGTTACATCAACGAAGTACAAATATGTAATTTTACATGGTACGTTCAAGTACGGATATCCATCGAACTTGATGCATAGTTTGTTTGTAAAGACGCCAGAGAAACCAATGTTTAGCTAGGTAAAACCCTCATATAGAATAGAAATATTTAATTCAGCTACAAACCAAGGTCCCCTGCAGACAAAAATGACATTTACACAAGTGCAGCTCAGCCCTTTTTAGCCCTTTGTTTCTCCATCAGACCTGCCTTCCAGCCGGCACTTACTGCGACCTAATATCGGGCTCTGCTGACAATGGGAGCTGTACAGGTAAAACCGTCACAGTGGGGAGAGACGGGACTGCGTTCGTCGAAGTGAACACGGCCGATCACGATGGAGTTCTAGCCATCCACGTAGAGGTATTGTTCTTGCCGTGAACTACACTGTTTCTCTTGTTCTTGAATGTCATTTTTGAAGGTAGTGTAATGTGACTGAGAATTGTACTTTTTTGAGGTCGTCATTTAATTTAATAATTTAAGGAATAAAACTGTGTTTGAGCTTTAATATCCATTACTGAGGTGAAATATGCCTCTGGCTTACATATTTACTACGTATTACTGAGGATAAATCTTCGATACGTATTTATTTATCCTTTTATTTATTACTTTTTTGAATTATTGTTGAAAGACCCAATTCCACAGTTGTGACGCTATCTTTCAAATAATGGAAAGTAGTTTTATATATATGATTGTCCATTTTAAAGATCACTGACAATAGTCTGTCTCCATTAGTCTATGTGTTGCAATTTTAGATATCCCATTTTTAAAACAGCTTGAGTTTTCTCGGTAGTAAGCTAATAATAAATTGGACGACTGTGTTTATCACCACATTTTTGCTCTCATGGACAAGTGTCATATTCATTACTCGGGAATTCTGATAACCAATATTAACGTCAGACTGGGAAGAGTACATCTGCAGTATGAGAACGATTAGTCTGATTCATAGCGTAAATAGCGGTCTTCTTAAAAGTGTCTTGGACACAGGCTTCTTTCAATTATATAGTCAAGTTAAAGGTCAGCACAAGTACGTTCAATGTGTTTTACATGATGCAGTCTGGCACTGACAAACGTAAGCATAGAACATGAACTTGACAATCATATCGAAGCAAAGCAGGGCATCAGTTACATCGAAGTGCACCTGGAGCTCGAAGTGTTCCTAGAGTGGATTTTCATGTCAATCGAATGCGAAACTGAATTGAGTTTGGTTCAATTTTATGGTCTGGAAAATATTCAGAATATTTATTACTAGCAATCTTGCATACTTTAAAACAATGATCTTGGTAATACGTGTGAATAAAGTTGTTATCGATAAAAGTCAGTAAAATTTGAACATTAAAAATGAATTCTGCAGAGCACAGATGTACATAACTTGGCTTAATTATTGGGCACTGGTTCTAAGAATACATCAAATAATTTGTACGACTATCTGCAGATTATTGAGGGTATGCAGCTTTGAGCTCTGACCACTAATGCATTTCGCAAGACTGGACCCTGAGTAAATCAAACTTAACAACGCTAAAAAATGATATTTTCCTTACGTATATGTTCTGAAAATTTACCTGATCATTTGATACATTTATGCCAACGAGAACTAGGAAAATGCTGAAACTTCAGGTACATTCAAGAAATCTGTGTGTGTCGAACTCCTGAATCATTTCCATAAATATTTCTAGAAGCGCATCTTCTATTATAACTGTGAGCATATAAAATTTTCAGTGCCCGTGCACGAGAAAAACTTGTATCTTTGTTACTAGATGTTTCTTAAATTTCCGTAACAAAGAAACAAATTTAGCCATCAGAGTGCAATAGGAAAAGCCAAAACCTCGTTCACTACATATATTCTGAAACATTTTTATTTGCTCCATTCAAGAACGTTTCATCCACGCTACCTGAATGATAAAACTTTGTATTTCATCTGTACTTTCATTCTGAGGCTCTTCGATCTATACTATTTGTACAAAAATATATTTTTGTTTGTACTAACAGATCTGAAACATTTTAATTTGCGTTTTCTGTATTCTGACACGATTCTGAATAGTGAACCTAAGTTTTAAACGTCTCTTATTCTTTAAAGATTTTCAAGCTCTATTTCAGCTACATCGTACCTCGAGAATAGTTTAATCGTTCTGTTTCATTCAAAAATTACGTGAGAGATTCTCTCTTTGTGAAGTTATTTTGGGCATCACTTTGAAGGACGAATCAAACCCGAACTCCTTGAATGTTTGCTCAGCTTGAACTGATATAAGGGATAAAATTTTTATATATTTACGTTGATATACCCATGGATACTGACGCGTGAGAACTGAGTTCGCAGTGATGGAGGTACGGAATCACAAATCCGATGGATTAGTAATTTTGAGTCGATCACGTGTTTGGTTTCAGCAAAAAAGTGTTTAGGTAACGGGGAAATACCTAAAGAAATCTTCTTGAAATTCCAGTAAAATTGAGTTGATGCACGAGTCAGAAATAATAATTTCACTGAGAGTGAACCATGTCAGTGAAAGCTTGATAACATGTTCATTTGGCCTCGTAATTATATCATATTTTGAGTCTCACATTTTCTGAATCCGTGAGCCTGAATGACTGCATCAGTGCTAAAACTCTTTCATAGTAAAGATCTCGTTTGTACAGTTGGTGTTACTGAGTTATAGCCAATGATTAAGTATTTGTACAGTAGCAAGTAACATCTATAAATTACTTATTTGCCATTGAGAAACATTCTCAACCGAGATATCACACATCAGTAGGTCCATATCTTTGAGATGGTGGTTCGTTCGTATATCACTAAATGACTTGAATCGCCTCAAACATTCATGCAAATATATGTACATATCTCGTCAAATTCGTATATTCGCACTGTAATAAATTATCAATTAAATGCAATTCTATTTTTTTCAGTCGAAGATATGAAGAAGCAGACGTCGGATTGCCATTTCGTCCGCCTCTTCTCGAAGTTTACTGGCAATAAACTTTCGTCGCTTTCTGACCCTCGTTTAATTAATAACTATGAACATTGAAGGTAACGAGCGGGGGAAAGCGTTTAAAACTCCGAGCATAAATGCAATGAATTATGACTGTTACCATGAAATTATTGTGGACTAAGAATAAAATTCATGTCTCAGAGGTAAAGGAGTTTTACTCAATCGTTGTGTTTTGTGTAGAGCAACTCTTCTTGCATATCCCTACAATACAACTAATTAATCAGCAGAGAAATAATGATACGTGTAATGAACATCCCTTACTGCACTGGATAAATTAAAACCCCAAAATAAGATTATTTTATTCTCATTGTTGCGTATAAAAACTATTATTACTGACTTATGTTGTTTAAAAATATCAGTTTCCTTTTTGCCGTCTTTCTCAGGTAATTTTATCTATAACATATACAGTTTATTTAAGGGCAATACCACAGAGTCTGCCCGTTCATACTTCATTAATTCGGCAGATGGGCATCAGTCTGAAATAATACTTTAACATCTGCTTTTTTCACTGAGTCATCAATACTTCATGAATCAAATTGAAGTTTCAAAATTATTTACAAGTGTGACATGAGAATATTATATAAATACGTCACCACAGTAAGAGGAATTGACGAGCTGGTAATTAATAAAACGCCAACATGCAAAATAATTTAGTGGAGTGTTATGTTTTAGTAGCCAAACAATTTTTCTTAAGAAAACTTAGCAGAAAAGAGAACCTGTGGTGACTTAAAAAATACAAACAAAAATGGGACTTTTACAATATTGCACGCTGTTGCAGCGAACTGTGATACTCACTTCTCCTTGTATACAGGGCACTTTTTTATTAAGCTTTGTCACAGTACATGATACTGAAAACAGTTATATTGTTCGAACAAAGACAACAGTGTAGCAATTATGGATTTGCAATGATTTCATGTATTTTTTGTGAAAATAATTACTGTATTTTTGAAGCAAAACAAGACAACTTTTGTTTCTATAATGAAGAATTTAAAAATCTTGAGAGCTGAAAAATGTTTTATGTGGTACTTGTATATAATGATTATGTTTGGTAAGGATTTTCGTCAATGAATATATGTAATGATATATTATGATAATATATAGTACATTATCAGGTAACAGTATTTGAGAATGATATTTAGTAATGATAGTTGGGAATGACATTTGACAATGTTACTTGATACTGAAGTTCAATAGCGACATTTTACTAATATACCGCAAAATTTAAATTCTGACTTCTTATTACCCAAATGGTGGTAATGCTTAATAATCACCGTAGTTATACGATTTTTGAAGCCAGTTATTGTATTTGATTCCTTAGACTAAAGAACTCTGGGATACAAATAAAGATTTACTATTAAATACCAGTTGCGAAGGACAGACAGTGTGTGCATTTCTTCAGAAAATTCCAAGTATTATTATTGCACATGTAAAAACATATTAAAGCTGAATAAGTCTTCAGTATCATAGAAAATTACGAAAATTATCGTTCAATACAATAAGAATTTTGTTGCCTAATTTTTGTGCAGAAATAGGTTAGAAGTTCTTTCCAAACATAAACATTGGGATGTTAAAGTACAAAACGTTTAAGCGAAACGACACAAGAGTTTTACGGCAGTAAATGAATTTCTCTTAGAGTTTAAAGCTTGAATTATGACTGAAAATGACTTCAAGTTATCAATAAAGGTGATATTCAGAGACATTGTCGCTTCAGAGTAGCATGGATGAAAAAAAAAATAATTTGTAATTCAAGAAGAAACACAATCAAACGGAACAAAAACCGTGAACGCTAACACCAACAGTTAATAGCCTCTTTGTTGGTCAAATAAAGAACTTAACCTTTTTAGATCCACACGCATGATCCATTTGTGTTCATGATATTTGAGTGAATATAATGTAAATCTTAGGTGCTCATACTTCTCAGAGGGACGAATAGGGTTCACACCGAACACGTGTTTATTGAGTAACACACACTTTACACTGCTCTTTGAACTATCAATAAAAAGTCTCCATTCACTTGGATCATTCTCTGAAACATCCATCGGGCTTAACAATTCAGGCACGTCACGACAGTAAACAAAATCTACAGTTTTAAAAAATGGCAACATATGATATTTCTTTCCCTGTTTCCATAAAAAGTTACGTTTGTTTTCTCCTAAAACAAATTTTTCACTCTAAGTCTAAAAGTTACCTCTTCTACTAACTCTTTTTTGACAGGCCTAGGTGTCTAACTAAACCATTCAGTTCTAACTGGCAAAACTTTCTTCGTTCTTTAGTCGATGTATGTAGAAAGTTTTGGTCACTGTCAAGTTCACTGCTTACATCAGATTCAAGTAAGAATTTGATGCAATAGACGAAAACTATTTTTATTTTTGTAATCAGTGACCTCGAATTACCTAACAGTTTTCAAAATTGTCACCAAAAAAGAGAAATTATTGACCGGTGTTACACATGCTCATTCAGACAGTAAAAGTAGCCACCTTCATATTCGAAAATGGCTTGGACACATTTGAAGGCATGAAAAATACCGCTGTCGATTGTATTATTTTGTCGAAATGAAGACTGTATACAGATTGTCTTTTCTGTAAATTATTGTTTTCATTAAGATACGATAAAAATACGATGATATGAATGCTGGAAACGAGTTTCTATTAATTTGGCTAAAGTTTTCTTGAAAATATGTTCATTCCTTGGCTCACACAAATGCCTCATATTTGAAACAAGTGGGAAAATATTTGAATACGGGCTCATTTCTATTTGTATAGCTTCAGCTTTTATAACTTTGTTCATGATCATCATTCTGCTTGACCAATACTACATCCGAATATAACCCAAGCTTTACCTTTAACCTTCAATGTTATCCCAATATTTATTTGTTGCACACTGGCCTTAACCTTAGATCATAGCTCAAATTCTGAAATTAACTTCTATTTTTAACCTATAACTTGACCTTAACTTCAAACTTGATGTTATTCTTCATCTTTACTTTAACAGCAAGTTTTACGTTGCCAACCTCGAGCTCAGTTTCAACTCAACTTTATCCGTAACGCAAAGTCTAAACATTTAATTATGCATCAGACGAAATCTGAGATGTTTCAGCCGCAGACTTTACCAAAATCTAAAGTCAAAACACAAATCCTCGTCATAGTGTTCTGTTTGGCTGCATGATTGTAATCCGAAATGAAATAGCCAGAAGTTCATTCGTAGTTCTCGACATATGAAAATAAATATATTATATACTTGAAAAATTCTTTGTTGTCCTCTATATCTCAAAATAATCATCTTGTCCTTGGGTAGTTAATGAGCAACAATTCCAATCAAATAAAAAGGATAAACGATGCGTGCAAATTCTGAGAAAATTTTTGGACGACAAGTGACGTCAATTGCGATGATATTGCATGTGTGTAGATAAGACAACGCAAAATGAAGCTTGGGACAGACTGGTACTGCGTCGCTGGTACAGCGTCATAAACTGGCACCAAGAGTCCAAGATTCGTTTATTTTATATAATTTAATCCTTTCGCCATGACTAAATTACACAAAATTATAATATTGCCATAATGTATTGCTAATTCACAATCATTAGTATAAATAATTGAGGACAAATAATCAGTACGAGTGAAGACTGAAGAGTTAAAAATCCCATAAGTAGACATCGATTACAATGCAAGAATGTAAACATGTTCTATCATCGATGCAGCAAATCTCGATTTCAGTGAAAATAGCTTGACAACGTGTGTGCTCGACAGTCGAACAAAGTAAACTACTCTGCTTCCCTTCTACAACACAGTGGAACAAAGTAAACTACTCTGCTTCCCTTCTACAACACAGTGGAACAAAGTAAACTACTCTGCTTCCCTTCTACAACACAGTGGAACAAAGTAAACTACTCTGCTTCCCTTCTACAACACAGTCGAACAAAGTAAACTACTCTGCTTCCCTTCTACAACACAGTGGAACAAAGTAAACTACTCTGCTTCCCTTCTACAACACAGTGGAACAAAGTAAACTACTCAATTCCTGAATCCTTTGATTTGAGTAATTTCACTTGAACCTTTTATTTGAAAAATCTTACATAAATCTTTTATTTGAGCAACCTCACATGAATCTTTTATTTTAATAATCTCGCATGAATCTCTTATTTGAGTAATTTCAATCAAAAATATAGGTGTATAATGAAATATGTATTTTGATCCCTAACCTTCTCATTCAGTAGTCATGAAAAAATGAAATACATCATCTCAGTATTAAATTCTAGAATTATAATTTACAAGCTCAATTGAAAATATTTCTTTGAGGAAACAAATGAGTCTGAGTCGTAAAAAGAGTAACATAAAATAAGAGTATTGCACATGAATATTCATCTGCATGATGCTGGAAAATACGTGTGAGCAAACATAGAAATGAGACATGATATAATAAAATTGCATCTAAGTATGATTGATCTACTCCAAATATGACAAAATCGAATTAATTTCCCCGTGATATAGCAATCGCGTAAAAAAATTATTGCCCTCCGTTCTCTCTTGTTTAGTCAGAGAAAGACTGGTGACTTCAAAGTATTGTAATATTATTAAGCTGGTCGTCCTACACTTGCGCAAACGCTGTAGGAAACTAATAACACGAAAAAATGCGGTAGCTACTGGTGTAGCCAGTCAGATCGAAAGAGTTAAAATGAAGTTTGCTGGAGACGTGGATGATAATATTTTACAGAGGGGCACCGATTAAAATATTTTGCTGTGTGCGTAGATTAATATACGCATTATATTTTTTGATTTCTATCAGGAACTAATGAATCGCCCTTAGATTCTCTAAAGCATTGCAGCCATACAGAATAAGAAGGTGATCATTTGCTGTCGGTGTCTGTGTTTCATGGACGTTTGCACGCCTAGAAATAAAACCGCCAGCAAATACGAGTTCTGGTAACTGCATTAATACTTAAAAAACTCAATCCATGAATTGAAAAGATGACTTTATTTGTTTGGCTCTCTGTTTTGAGTTGTTTCATGCGAATTGAATTTTCAAGAAGTAAGTATGCATCATAATTAATATCGCTCTGTGTCGTGGTTGCGAAAGCTAAAATATTACATATGATAAGTTTTCTTTACTAAAGATTTTTTCCATGCTACGAGTATTTGAGTCGTTGAACTGGAAACAAAAGCAAAAACACTTAAGGAGGTTTTGCAGTTCGTAGGTGCTGGTAATTTTCATTTATTCTGATCCTAAGAACTCTAAGTTTGTTACTTTTCAATACAGTCGAGAGGATGTTTACGTGAATTTTGTGATCGTGATCAATAAGAATTTTGCCAAATTGATAAACCGCTTTGAAAGTGAGGCCCAATTTGAAAATATATAGTTTTCTCACCGTGTAGTGTCAGAAAACAATGTTCACTTATTTTGCAATGACCTTCATTGGCTAATAGATATTTCCTCATGACGTAGTTGTGGTTCGATGTCGGATAACACTACAGGGAAAACAACATCTGTCGAGGTTTTCGATTCTGCTAACGAAATTCTGTTAACACAAAAATCGGTGATTTTCATTATTTTTTCTTGTCGATGATGGTAGCATAAAAACCAGATTAGCGGATATTATATTAATTGTTATGAA
This sequence comes from Trinorchestia longiramus, assembly GCA_006783055.1. Classification (NCBI taxonomy): domain Eukaryota; kingdom Metazoa; phylum Arthropoda; class Malacostraca; order Amphipoda; family Talitridae; genus Trinorchestia; species Trinorchestia longiramus. Next base: position 420,121 of record VCRD01000099.1, read on the forward strand.
ATGAATTTTTTTTAAATGCTTTCGATTCTGTACCGGGAACATGTTGGGAACCAGTTTGTAGATGAATTTGGAACAGGTAATACTAGCAAACATATGGCTAACATGCTCGTAGTTTATTACAAAGTTCGACCTGCCTCATTTATAAGGCTTGTAAGTAACACCTATCCATATGACTAACCTTTGTTATTAGTTTCCTCTGTGAAATGCCATAGTGATGTTTATCACGAGTATCAAAGGTGTTGTGTAACACATGCCTCGAAGTAAAAGACCTTTGAGAAACACGATATCAGACCCTGATAAGGGAAAACTGCATCACTATAAAAGCGTTCTCCCAAACATTGCACCTCACACTAACATTCACAAAACCAGGTGAGTACAGGAGAAGTAAAACACTCTGACGTGAATTTTTAGCAATTTCTCAGCAAGTATAATTGCATACTCAATGCACCATAAATAGAATATTACAACACTAAACTAAAGTATAATGGGATTTACCGGCGTGAGGTGGTATTTTTGAGCTTTTTCATGCAGAGTAAAATATTGATTGTATTTTTTATAGGTATAAATCTTGAAAATTAGGATAATTGAAAATTATTTCTGGCTACATCTGTACAACAAAATCAAGAATTTTAAGGCTTTCGGTATGTGAGTTTCAGGGTGGAGTAAACCTTGCTTTTTGTAGCCATTTTGTGATTGCATATTACAAGTTCACGATTGAAACTTTCTCCACAGATGGTCGTGAGCTCCTCAATTTTTGACATAACGAATTAAAGTTTACCGTTTGGCTGTTTTTCTCCTCCTAACATGTCTTTGTGTCAGAATTTTTTGCTCTCCTTATGAAGTTAAAATGAAATTTAATGATTAAAATTGATACTATGACAGGGTGTTTGACGAGATGCGAGCCTTCGCTGGGTCTGTCTTGCTGCTGCTGTGTGTGGCAGCGGCCAACGCGCAGTGGGATGCCAATGTGGTCAATGGACAGGTATGTGGCGGTGGTCAGATACGGTGGGGTGGACAGGTATGTGGTGGCGGTCAGGTACGGTGGGGTGGACAGGTATGTGGTGGCGGTCAGGTACGGTGGGGTGGACAGGTATGTGGTGGCGGTCAGTACGGTGGGGTGGACAGGTGCATAGTAGTGAACAGATATGTGGTGGCGGTCTGGTTCTTGGCTAACAATATGTACTAATAGTAAGTAATTTACGTAAGTAAAAATGTAAATCCCTTAAGTGTTATTTGACATGGTCAAATCATATCAAATATTGCGTTGCATCCACTGGAGAGGCAACGTAACTTCCACATTTCAAAGCAAAACGCATTTAAAAGAAAGAAGTGATGTTGCCATACCCTGCTCCGAAGAGTTTATTTTCGTAAAATGAAGAACAGATTCGCTTTATCTGTATTTGCCACATGATGCGAATATCGAAGTTATCAGTCGTTTGTATCGAGGCAGACAAGTTGGTGCATTATAATTTTTAGGTACTACAAGTTTACATTAGTTTCTCAATTGCTCAACAAGTATGACATTGAGCACTTCGGAAATGTCGAAAATTATAGCTTCACTAACATAGGGGCTCAACTTTTGTGATGTTATCCGGGGTAAATTCTGTTTGTAGGTCCGACATCTCCTTTGATATCGGAAATATACTTCTGTCAATGCACACTAATGCACATTCGGCTATTATGTTGTAGACTCTGTACGTTCATTGACACATATAAATTCGGATGAGGCATTACTGAGGAAACCGTGTTTTCAACTCTGACTCATGAACCATTGTTTGGTAATTCCTGGTAACTGATTTGTTTTCAATAACATCAATGACTTTCATCATAATATCCTGACTGATTAAAGTCGTTTCAAGTCTTTAGTTGTGTAGAGAATTCTCAGAGCATTCACTTTTATAATAGCGTCCATCCTAGAATTATATTGTGAATACTCTTGGAAAAATAAATATCGTTGCAGTATTAAAGCGCAAAATGCAAACGGCGTATTTTCCAATTAGTTTATATTAGATATTCTGTCGAACCCTGATTTCGTTCCCGCATTTCTTGTATATGTATTATCTGAGTAAGAACTGTAGCTTCTAGGTAACTTGTTAGAATCTAAACAATATTCACAATAATGTAATGCGTTATGTACATGCAATTCTTGTAATGTTCGTGATCAAGTTCAGCCGATGCATCAAGAATTTAATGTTTTAGTCCCTAGCGATGTGAACGATTTGTTTTTTAAGTTTCAAGAAATTGCTGCATCTGACTACGACAACTTTTACTGAGATGTCAATCCGTTTGATTGCTTATAGAGTAAAATATTCTAGCGAATATTTATTTGCTCAGTACCATTTCTAACAAGTGTTTTCCGTGGCAAAACTCTGTCTGTGTTTTATGCAAATTTGGCAGAGCATAAATATTACCTTAATAAGAAATAAATACTAGTGCTTTAATATGTACTTGGACGATCACAAAAGAATTTTCGTAATATTCAATTTCAGTTAGTTATTTTTGTCAGAGAAATAACGACTGTTAATATCTATTTTTCATGACGTGTCCTCTGTAACATGTTTGGTAAAAATTATCGATGAAGAAGTTACTCCTGATGAGTAAAAGGTGACTCAAAAAGTTAGATTATTTCAAGGGTTCACTGATTGAGCTGCTCAAAAAAGAGGACTTATTCTAATCTATTTGTTTAAAAAGTTTATTTTCTATGTAAGTTTGTTTCGTAGGCAATGATACTTCGTAAAAAAATTATCAGTGTATTGTTTTAGTATGTTGTAGTGAGGCTAACTTTACTGTTGGTTAACAATTTACTTATCACGAACAAGGTTCACGCTATTTTTTCTTATGTTACCATTTAATTTTTTGAATGCCGGTATGAAATCTTTTTAAAAACTGCGTAAAAATGTTCAATTACTGCTAACAAATTTCATAGAGTAGAAAGAATTTTTATTTGCTAGTTTACTGTATATGAAGACAAGTCTAACGAAGGCAAGTCTAAAACCACCAGCTTGGTCGACTGGTGAGCGAACCCGCTTGCGATGCGGGACGACCCGGGTTCGAGGTCCGTTGCCACTGTGGTCGGTTTGTGTATGACCATTGGCAGCTAGAATTACAGCATGGGACTTGGGTACCGACTCAACAATGGGCCAGAAGGCTCGTTCCTATTGCCTCATTCAATTTTAATGAGTCTGTCCCTTTCATCTCCTCAACAGGTGATTGTTCATCTTTTCGAATGGAAGTGGGAGGACGTGGCTGCAGAATGCGAGAACTTCCTTGGTCCCAAGGGATTTGGTGGCGTTCAAGTAAGATTTATCTGTTTAATTTATTGATATTTAATTCATTTCTCATGATAGTCTCATCAATATCCTTCGAAAACTGATAGATAAAACTTTCAATTGAGCTCAATAATTTACTAAGTGTAAAGGGCTATTTCTTTCTTTCCTGTGGGTGGTCCATCGTAGAAAACTAATACATTCAACTACTAATCGAGCTGAATATTATATATTTTTTCTGAAAGGAAATATATACGACAAGCCTTTCTTTTATCTCTAAGGAATTTCAAAGATTACTGAACACATTTTCTCAGACTTGTCAACGGGAGAACCAGATCCTCACATAATTTTTCTGTCTATTTCAAAGATATCCCCTCCTAATGAATACGTTGTGGCGATGCAAGACGTAGTCCAGAGACCCTGGTGGGAGCGCTACCAGCCAGTCTCCTACAACATCATCTCCAGGTCTGGCGATGAGGCCGCTTTCATAGACATGGTACAGCGGTGCAATGCTGTGGGTGTCAGGTAAGTTGAATATCTTGAAACCTGTGTGATTGTTGGCGCAAATTTAGAAGTAAAAAACCTTTGTAAGGTAATATAGAGTAGGTACATTATGATAGAAGTAAGCTCAGACGGTCTAACGTTCTTGACACGAATGGATTCGAGTATTTAGCTCGATGATTTTCTCCTAGATAAACAAAATACGTCCAACTATGCTGTGGAATGAATTAGCTATAACAATACTGCACAACAATCGCTAGTGCTGTTTTTGGTCAGGAATGTGATCACAGCAAAGAAGATAAAGTCATCTACCAGATTAGTTTTTGGATATTAGTAAGTCATTCATAATGATTACTAAACAAAAGTCGTGTAATATTAGATTCATTTATAATTTTGTGCCCTTGTTTTGAATTATCCATCGAACTTGTGTTGATTTGAGGGCTAATGTCTTGAAGATTCATGCTTCAGATGAATGGTACAATTATTTAATTTTTACTAATTCGTAACTGAACATGGGGCTTAGAGTCCTTACATTATTTATTCACAATTTTCGACCTTGTAATAACAGGTATTGATAGAACCAGATAACCCTGTACGCCTGAAACAGTTCCATTGTTTAATGATGGGCGTACTGAAGGCACGACTTGGGAATTGAAGGAACTGATTCCTCAGCAAAAAATGTACTTTTAATGTGTTTCAAAGCCATTCTGTAACGATAGAAATGTACAATTTTCGATTTTTCTAAAACATAACTTTACTGTATTGACCTGAATGACTGAATACCTACATCATCTGCTTATTCAATATTTTTGGTTATTCAATTGGTTACATGTACATATGAAATCTGTTATCATGAACATCTGACATATAAAACTCTTATTTTAGGATCTATCCTGACGCTGTAGTCAACCACATGACTGGAGGTTGGCCTACTGGCACCCCTGGAGTTGGTGGCAGCAGCTTTGATTCTGGATCTGAAAGTTATCCTGGTGTGCCCTATTCAAGCTACGACTTCAATGACGCCAACTGCAATTCCGCGTCAGGAAGTATTGAGAACTACCAAGATGCTAATCAGGTAAATGAATTCGCAGACTTGATATTGTTTCACTTGGCTTGAATAACCTGCCTACAATCAATTCAACCGCAATCGCTGGAGTCCTCGAAATGTTAAAAATAATTAGCATGCAATGTTTCTTATGTATACATGTATTCGGATGTTGTGAAATTTGTAAGCAATAATCATTTACCTTTTGTTTTGGTCATAGCTAGCGTTATTATAATCATTCATCAGGAGAATCAAATAAACGTAACTATTTAAATGAAGCTCAAAACTGAAAATATCATTTCAAAACATTTGTATACGCTAAAGTTATGAAACACCTTATAACTAATACTTCCTATTGAACGTTGTTTTTGGATTTCCAACAGGGTGCTACATTCCGTTCAATAAATTCATTACAATTTCTAGTAAGGTTAACTTGAAGTTCTCATAAGTATCAGTAGAAGTCAACAGGGTATTCTAACAATAATTTCTCAGGTACGGAACTGTCAACTGACAGGCCTGAGAGACTTGAACCAAGGCACAGAGTACGTACGAGGAAAAATCATCGACTACATGAACAAGCTGATCGACATAGGAGTGGCTGGGTTCCGTGTGGACGCTTGCAAGCACATGTGGCCTGGAGATCTAGAGGTGATCTTCGGCAGCCTTCACGACCTCAACACCGACTACTTCGACGCAGGGGCCAGACCCATGATCTTCCAGGAGGTCATTGACCAGGGTATGTACTATAGCATGCGACCTACGAATTGTAGTTGACAATTTCAATGTGTGAATGAGCCTTACAAATATTCTACCCTGCCTAAATATTTTTACTGATACGTAACTGAGTAAACTTACCATCATGGAACTTTGACCTATTTCGCGAACACTTCCACTGGTCAAAAGGAGGAAAAACATAGTGTTGGTAATGATAGGTTTTAGAAAGTAATTAGTTTTCTCTTAATAATTCTTTTTGGTTGCTACTTATTGTATACAACGTTAAGCCAATGAATAATGTCTAGTAGAATTACACACTTTATAAGTCATTCAGTATTACTTTGGTCTTCAAGACCTAGTCAATTACATTACAATATATTTAATTGAACAATTGAGACAATTCATACGGGAAAGTGTCAAGTGTAGGGTGGAATTTTTTTATTCTTCCATCAACTGAGTAACCCTGTGGCTACTTTGGGTTTTCTTATAGCTTTTAACTAGAAAAGTAAATTTGATTCTCGATTACGAATAAAATCTACAAAGCAATTTTTCTATGTACACTATTGTTTTTTCATATTGCCATCGGGTAGAAGAAGATATCGTAACTTGAAAAAACAAAGCCACAATTTCTATATGTGCACATTAACTTCATGTCATTCAACTGGGTGAAGAAATTTAACAAGATAATCTACAAGTCAGCCAGAACCATTGAACTTGAAACTGCAGCTTCGTATCTCGGTCTCTGATGTGTTTGTCCAACTTATGTCTCAGGAGGTGAACCTGTGACAGCTGCTGAGTACACAGGCCTTGGTCGAGTCACAGAGTTCAAGTACGGCCTTAGTCTTGGGTCTGCATTCCGGGGCAACAATCTCCTAAAATACCTGAATAACTTTGGAGAGGAGTGGGGCTTCTTGGACCGGGCGTATGCCTTGGTCTTTGTCGACAACCACGACAACCAGAGAGGCCATGGTGGAGGTGGAGACCAAATCTTGACTTTCCGGACTCCCAAGTGGTACAAGGTTCGGGCATTTCAATTAGTTGCTAGTTTCCAAGTTTTTGTATCTTTTAACGTATCATTTATTTTATTTTGAACAAAAATATCTTTCAGCATGCAACACGACGTTTTGCAAAGGTGGATGAACTATTTTTAGTCAATAAAATATTATTAGGTAGTTTAAGGTTATGTAAAGTATGATATTGAAGTACAAGCCGATTTTTTTACTGGTAAAGCTGTTACCGCGGCCTAGATGCTTTTTAAACATGGGCCAAGTTAGATGATAATGCTCATGCAAGATTTTATGAGAACATGCCAAAAATTTGTACAGTGTTGCATGTTTTGCAGTTACTTCTCACAGAAAATTTGAAGCACGTGTGAATGGAACATAATTTCTAATACCAAAATAACAAAATAAAGAAATATATCTTTAATTGGTTAAAATAATAGAAGTCAATGTTTGCATGCCAATCATCATGCTTTTTAATATGATCAACATAACAACAGATAAATATTAGATGAACCAAATACTTGGAAAGTATAGTAAATTGAAATAGTCATTGTATCGAGAAGAAAAGCCATGATAGCTTTTTGAGGCGCTAATTTTTGTAAGTATCATACCAAGTGGAGGCCACGCTGTGGTTGCATCTTTACTTATATTCCTAGTCTCAATTTTAGAAGCGAAAATAACCTACAAATTTATACAGTTTTAATTCATTTTTGTGTGCTTTAATTTTACAGTAGATTAACTCTGCAAAGTTTTCCACTCTGTATTTCTACTACAACATTTTAAATTTGTAAAATTGCTGCGAAATTATTTTTTTGTGTCTTCAAACTTATATCTACCATAATGAGGACTTAACGCCTGTGTTGCCACTCAGAAAATCTGGTGTGATGTAAAGACTATGAGTCATTGATATTAACCTAATTAACGTGTGGATAACCTAAAAAATCATTTTACCTTCATTTAGTAATGACAAATGTTCTACCTGTACCAAATCATGTTACAAATGAATCTGCCTGCATAGAACGCCGTTAATTTCTTCATCATCGGTTTACAGATGGCCACCGCATTCACGCTAGCTTGGCCATATGGATTCACCAGAATCATGTCCTCCTACAATTGGGAGCAAGACATCCAGAACGGACACGATAACAATGACTGGATTGGACCTCCTCATGATGGTAACTTCAATATCGTGTCACCCACCTTCGGAGATGACGGTGCCTGCAACAACGATTGGGTTTGTGAGCATCGCTGGAGGCAGATCTTTAACATGGTCAAGTTCAGGAATGTGGCTTTTGGTGAGTACAAACCGCGTGAGTTTTATGTTCTAGGCTGTTTTTGTGATGTCGGTCTGATATTTGATCATTGGAGCTCAGATTGAAGTTCACTCGAATTTATATTGGGATGCCTCCAACAAATTAAAAAGCACGATGTCAGTGGAATTGAGTCACACTTTTATAAAAAGCTGCAGCTTAAAATTACTACTAAAGCTAGAGTTATACACTTCAAAGGATTCATTTTGTGATTTGTTTAGAGACTTATGGTGAAAAAATTGATGTTAGGTACTATTGAATATATTTTGATACATTACAGTCCATTTACTAATGCCAGTTTTTTAACTTACTGTATTCATATGTCTCACGTAAGCTTTCCTAATGCATAAACTTTGTACTAACTTCGGTTATGAACTGTGTGAAGCACAAAATACGCTCAATTTTCAACACACAAACAAAACACATCTCTAGCTCACTGAAGTAATAAGAACAACTTTTTTCCAGGGAGTAACACTCTCATATTGTCATCAAGATATCGAAAATAATATTGAAGTAATATTAAAACAAATGATAATCATTATAGTTTAATAGTGCCAATAAAAAATAAATGATGATAATTGCGTTCTTTTTCGCACTGTTAATAATTCTCACAAAACATGATTTTGCTCACTGTCAAGTTTCAAACAACTGTAATAACAGAGCAGTAAATATTTTTATTGAATACAAAGAACATTATCGCAAATTGTCATTGCTTTGACTCCATTGTTTCAGCCCTTTCAGTGGAATGCTCAATTGAAGCTGCAACAGATCTTGCAATATTGGCCATATTGAAATAAAATAAGTCTTATAGAGCAATAATGTCTGGAGATAAAGTATTGGTTACTCCCAGGCACTGACTCAAACGACTGGTGGGACAACGGTAACAACCAGATCGCTTTCTGTCGAGGAGGTCAAGGCTTCATTGCCATTAATAACGACAACTACGACCTCAAAGAGACCTTACAGGTGAGAATTGTGTAAAAAGGGCCACGCTCTAACGTGTATCACCCAAGCATCAAGCGAATTTGTGGAATTCAGGTAATATAATAAAACAGTAAAACGAAAATGCACACCCCTCAAATATCACGTATAAGTTGTTTTGACAATTCACACATTTGTATTTCATTTACGTTTGCTTTCAGTGAAATAAGGCTCAAGAACTGTCTCTCAAATTCAGCACCCGAAAAAAATGTGACCTCAATAAAGAGAGAAATTATCAAAAAGACTCGGGATAAAGCTGGTTTCAAGGATTTAGAACGAGGATAAGCAGTGAGTACATCTATAATTATCACTGTTTTAATTATTTTTAAATCCCTCCACCGTGATGAGTGTTCCATATGTAAGCCATGAAACCAAATGTTCCTTATAAATTTTGATTCTCGGTTCGAGCATGATTATGGAGCTTCATTTCAAACATTGCTAATTTTGGTACAATAGAGAATGTATTCAAGCCAAAAATTTCACTCGTTCAGAGACAAAACTTATCTCGTAGCACTTTTTCCTCCATATGTACAGGGTAGACAATCATGAGCAATTTCGTTTTGATGAAATGAAAACTCCAATACATACTTCTTCCACGACTACATTTATCCGTACACACTATTCCCAATGCTGCAATGAGGCATATCTTAGTCATAGCAGGAGATTGCTGTTTACTTAGAAGTACTCGCGCCTGCATCGTCATTTTTGCACAATCTTCCTTTTTCGCACGCTACACTCAAAGGAAGACTACAAAATAGTTGTAATAAAGCGTATTAAAGTTATATATAAGCTAATAAGGACTTCATTTACGTGCAGGGTAAAAGATTAATAGAATACAATTTTTACTGCCGTTCCACGTCGTCAATAACGTTTCATTCCGACATACCGTGACTTTAAACGTACTCGAAGACTATATTTCGGTCCTTATACCTGGTGAGTGCCAACATCTCTGTAAAATCAAACCCCTGCCACAATGTGGTCACATTTTTGATAATGATACCTCTGTTCGCTAGTGAATAGGTAAAAAACTCGTATTCACACCGTCTTTGCCGCTTTCCAAATTGTTTACGAGTTCCTAACCTTGTCTCATGAACTGTTTTTTAGTTGACATTATTGTTTCTCTTGACCAAAAACCTATAAATTTCAGAATACTTAGAGTATTATTATTTATGTGCAGACATGCCTGCCTGAGGGTACGTACTGTGATGTGATCTCCGGCGACGTGGAGGCCGGAGGCTGTTCAGGAAAGAGCGTCACAGTCGGAAGTGACGGGACTGGATACATCGAAATCCTCACGTCAGAAGACGATGGAGTTTTGGCCATCCACGTCGAAGTGAGTGTATTTTCTCATCGTGTTCTTGGTAGATCAATCGAACTCATCAGTGGGGAGTCAGTTCCTGTTTTAATGTAAATGATTTATCCAGTGTTGTACTGTGACAATATTTCAGCGTCTTTTTGGAAGATATTTTTGTTTTTGAGACTCAGAACCGCTGTTAAAATTGTTTGAGGATTTTAATTAGGAATAAAAAAATGATCAAAGTTTGTGAGGAAGATAGTATGCGCTCTAGAAAAGAAATGACATTGGTTAATGTTTTTTACATCCTAACTATCAGTTGATTTTCTCTGAAAATGGTTTTGGATGATATCAGTATTGAATATTTTCACAGTGAACTCTTAGCAACAGTAATTCATTTTTTTATTCCCATTATATCTTCAATATAATTTCCCTATTTTTTCATAACATTTTCTATTGTATTTTTTCCTTCGGTTTTTGTCAGTTTTTTTCGACATTATTTTGTTTTTGATATTACTCTATTTATCTTTGAATTAAAGATGTGATTTACATCACTTTACAGTTCTTAAAATAATTTAAGAAGCATCTTCGAGTACTGAATAATCATATCTACTACAATGTTCTTATGACTGAATAACATCTGAGCATCATATAACGATTTTTTTTTCTTTCCAGTCAAAGGTCTAGAGTTCACTGACCGCCTGAGACGCTGAAAATACCCCACATCGCAAAAAAGCTTGAATGTTGTAACATCCCTAGCAAGAAATACACCTGAAGTTGCCTTCTGTTTCTCATTTTTTACGACCTTTTCAGTTTATCTATTAAGAACATTTGCACTATTTCTATTGAAAAGAAATTGAGTGCTTTCAGACATGGAATTTTAGTTTTCGTTATCTAGGACATGTGCTTGTTGTGTTGTGGTGAAATACATACACACATTCTCGCGCATACATACATACACATATACATGCATACGTATCAAAAAGATAAGATCGATCACCACCAGCTTGGTCGACTAGTAAGCGAATCTGCTTGCGAGCGGAAAGACCCGGGTTCGAATCCCGCTGCCGACATGGTTGACGCGGCTAGAAATACGGCATGGGACTTGGGCAAACAACCGAATAATTATCGAAGTAATTATCCGACCCAAGAATGGGCCAGAAGGTTCGTTCCTATAGCCTCATTCTATTCTATTCTATATACACACACATACATAGATACTAAGTAAGACCTAGTACTAGTTTTCAACTTTGAAGTAGCTGTATTCAATCTTGGAAAATGTTAATTTGGTTTCTGTTCATATTACTCAACGTTTATGTGAAGAAATTTAACGTAGACCTTCCATTTAAATCGGGGAATCATTAACCCATTCAAAAAAATCTCGAAGTTTTCATAAAAAACCTTACTCTATTTTTCCTTGCATTCCTGAAAGTAAATTCCTAAATGACGAATTATTCGCACGACGTGAAATTGTTTTCGAAAATATTGCCGGATTTCAGTCTAGAAAAATGAAATGCGCAGTTTGAATTTTTTGATTTTTGTTGCCGGTGACAGAAGAAAAGTATTCAATCTTAATTACATATACAGGGTCAAAGTAACGTTAAAAAATCTGAAAATATGGGTTGACAGGTAGGTACATATTTGATACTATTTCAGTACTGTGTGCAAGGAGAAAATATAGTACCTTCAAAAAGTTATCGTATTCTCTCAGAATATTCCGCGGTAAGAAGAGCCTAGTATATTTCTAGTAACTTCAGGGGCATAGGTAACTTGTCGTTAATGTGTGTGGTGCATAGAGTCTGCAATAACCAGTGAAACTACAATACTTTGAGCAAGTTTTATTCATGTAAATCGAATTATTTAATTGCATTGAAGACAACTTGGTTTAAAAAGATATGTAGTAACGATATTCGTTTGCCCCTAATTATGATAGATATGTAGTGACGATATTTGTTTCCCTAATTGCCCCTTAGTTATACTTCAGTAAGAATCATGCATGGCTTTTTTCAGTTACGATTACGCACTGCGTTTAGCGGATATTGAAGAAATAAATAAGGATACTTAGCTTAATAAGGATACAAGTCCATGCACATCATAAGCAATGCACGTGCGTGCGCAGCAGTCGATGTACATTCAAAATGAAGAAATAAAGCAAATTAATTGATATTATTTTGAGTTCTTCATTGAATAAACAATGCATGAGAGATTTCTTGAGTCTGTGAGATATGTTAGAAGTTCATTATCTGAAAAGCTACGAAAAGACAAATAAACTGCAAAAACAGGCACCTTGATTAAAACATACTGCAAACAATCATTCAATAACTGTTTTAATTTATTACATTGAATTATTTTTTATTTTTTTACTATTTAATCTAAAAAAAATCTTTTTTTCATTAACAGAAATAAGTCTCAAGTTGTGATACAACATACTAAAATAAATACGTTATGAGTGAGCATTCGGGATAATTGGAATAAAATATTATGAGACATGCTTCAAACAATTGATTAATTAATTGGGAAGAGATCAATGACATACTCAAAAATATTCATGACTGATTGAAGATACGGGAATTATGAAACTTGTAAAAGAATTTACATGTAAGCCAAACCAGCCGTACTGGAAATAACAGGCGTATTCTGATAGAGAAGAAGAAGCCAGTGTGATAAATTTTCATGTTCCTACATATATGTATAGGACTCACCTAATCAAATTAAAGAAATATAATATAATTATTCGAATACACGGGATAAAAATGATTGGAATATACTGCTTGGCATTAGTGGTATTGGACCCCTATCATCTACGAAGTAAATCTTACTGGTTGGAACTTTGTCGAGAATCTCGTCGTCTTCATCTACTGAAAAGTATTTTCGTTTCATATTGCGAGACCTTTCACCTGTTTTCTGCGAGTACACAATGAAGGGTGAAAATATCTCTGTGAGATCTTGTGATTATAACAGTCAATATAGCAGTTCCATTTCATTTGTCTCCAGTTGTGATCTTTAAATTAGTACGAAGTCGAACACATGGTCTTTCAAATCACAATGTATCAATTTCTGAGGGATTGACGCGGTCAATAGCAAAATATTATTTTCGTACTTCGAATCGAGCCGAAACAATCACTTGATCATAGGTGCAGTAGCTTTTTTACTGGAAATTCCATACTAAAAGTAAAATATCCATGATATGATCTACCTAAACCATCTCTAAGCCACTATGTTTTACGAATAGATTTACTATCGAGTGTGAATAATTTACCTTATTGTTCAATGTATCAGCTTGCCTAGCAGTGAAGAAAACCTACAGTAGAGTTTTTAATTAGTCGTCTGTTCCACCGAGCCATTGAAAACTCATAGTAATCAAGACAACTTTTTGAGCTGATCAATGTTGATCGCAGCTGAGGGAATGAAGAAAGTTTCTCCGCTGCAATTATTCAGCTGACGACAACCTGCTTTTGTAGACACAGTTTTGGTCAAGTGTTAGTTTAGGTTTAAAGTTACCACTGCTGTATGGTTGCCCAGATTTTCAACACAGTTAATTCAAAACTCATCAGTCTTTTTCAACGAGCTAAGACTTACGCACTCTATGGTCCTAGTCAGATCCAGATGTATTGAAACTTTGCTAAGGAAATAACACTCAACAATAAAAGATGACAACACGAACGAGCTGAGTGGTTTATTCATATTCTGCTACCCAAGTCTCATATCGCCTAAGTTAAGTTATTAATCTTGCACTGGAACTTCAATTACTCACTAACGCTGAGAGTAAAGTAAGGTGGGAGAAAGTGTAGCTGTTACACTCACATCATTCTTTTAATTAGTATCTCTAACAATTAGTTTGGCACAGTTAGATAATTGTTTCATAACTAAATTACAGTTTAAAAAAAGATTTTATCAATGGATACAAAATAGACAACGTGATATAATATTTCTTACTTTTTAAATGTAAGTTTTTTATTTCTTGTCCCATTAAAATGTTTCAGACTACATTTAATTTACAACAATCTTCAAAGAGCTAACCTCGGACAGATTTGCCATGTATACTTCAGTAAAATATTCCACTGAAGTTTCCTTCGAAGTGAAGTTTATTTTCTGCACTTTACTTTGCATCTTTTCTGAGAAATGATGATGGTAGTGGCAGAATGAGGCTAGAAATTCATAAAGCTGGAATTTTGATGACACGTCGACGTATTACTGTGGAAGGAAGACATTGCTCAAGTGTCATAGGTCATATTTCGACGAATACTTCCTAACTCTACATGATTCATTAAAACGACTGTTGAAAATCTAATAATACATCGTAGGGTATGGCATGGAAAACCTGTGGGCATCATTAATGATTGAGTTGAAGAATATAGTAGTTGATGATTTTCCTGGACGAAAACCATCAACCATGAACAAGTGTAGGCAGCAGAAGCTTTTTCCATTATGATTTTGTACATAAACAGTAGGAAATATGAGTGGATACAGAGTTTGAAGTACATTTTCACTTTAAAAGACTTCAGTAATTTCTTTATAGCTCTCTATAAAAACTATTATTGACATCAAATTAAGCACATAAAAACTGTCAGAAAAACGAAATGAGCTTCAATAAGGAGAATTATTCTGTTGAATGATTTTCAAACAGCATCCATTAGATTAAACATAACCTAAAAAAGGTGGACCTTCACTGGAAAATTGAATACGGTTCTAGCATTATTAGAGAAGCTTTTGACGAAGAAATAATTTGCAAGAAAACTTTCTAGACGTGTTAATGAAATGTGAGCATGCAGCGTATCTTACATCGTTTATATTTTATAAAGTAGTTGATAAATCATGGTAGATAAAAAACATCCATAGTGAATCATGAGATTTGTTCATAGGTCAATTTTTCTTTCTTTGTTTTGTAATGTATAACAATCATACTCGTACCACCCTTTCAATCCATTTCCGTACGGGATATGAATTGGCTGTTCAACAGCTTAAGTAACTTCTGTTAGCAATCTGAAATCTGTGTTTCTTCAATTCAAAAGAAGGTAATCAATTTGTATGGTGTTTTTATTTCCTTTTTCATTGGTGAGCAACTTCTAAACTTCCGAATACAGTTTCCTCATTAACAAAACGTTAAGCTTGTTGATCAGCAGATTTATTGTCGATAATTTGTACTTTGTGGTATATCATGAAAAAAAATTGGTTCACGCCTAATAGTAGCGTGCACGATTTTCGCTAGCACATCAATCATACAATTTTATTATGCATTCAAAAACCATAGGCACAATATTCGGTTACATACCACATTAAAGTACACATCATATTGCAGTATGTACTGTACTGAAGGACGCACAATAAGGGAAGAGTCTGAAAATAAAGTTTTTATCAAGAAAAATAAGAAAACAAGCGCTTCAAAATAGTAATATGATGAGTTCTTTTCGCGACAGATATTTTAGATTAATTTGACTACGCTGACAATCAAGAGTCAGATATTGGGGCTATTTTTTGAAAGCACACAACAGTGCTCCTTTTTAGAGCAATGAAAACACGACACGAGAGAAGCAAAAGAGGCCGCGTGGAGGCGCCCTGACCATAAAATGTTCTTGTCGTAATTGTTTCTTAACGTGTGACACCGAGGAGGAACTTTGGACACCAGATCAAGGCTCTTGATTGTTCTCAGACGAGCTATTCAGGAAAAATTGCTTGAACGTCAAATAGAAGCTTCTGAATTACTTTGTATGTTACAAAACTATGCTCATTAAACGGGTTTTGCACTGTCACGTGATGTATATTGTTCATTTTTATCGCTTATGGAACGGCTCCAAGCACATTTTCAAAAATAACTTGTATTTTAAATGAGCCTTAGCTCTGAACTTATAAACTTACATCGACCATGACCTTGTTTCATGGAACATCAAAAGGCAAAAATGATAACATTTAAAACTGCGCTAATGTGCGCAGCAGGCACATCCTAACTAGAACAAACTATCGGGCTAGTGAAGGTCGCAGAGTCACACAAGTTTTGAGTTCTGAATAAATTTATACAATTAATACAGACCTCTTGGGGCCAAGTTAAGATTATAGAAAAGAACTGTGATCTCAAACTTGAGTTAAAAATTGTATTTTTCATGATTCACTGTGGTAAAGAAGTGTTATGATAACAGAAAAGATGTCACAGTAATCATCTGAGGTAGAATTTATTTTTACGGGGCGTGTAGCAGTTTCCATGTTTTCCAGAAGTTAGGGAGAAAATGTAGCAAGGTGGTAATCATCAGCTTACATAATGTAGAAATAACATAAACCCGTATACAACATCTAGTTTTCGACAAGATTCAGTCGCTTACATTTCAAATAAAAAAAATGCTGCCAAAATGTATCGTAACTTTAGAGAAACACACCTATAATATTCTGAGGCATAGCTTTTAAAAAAGTGGAATGGTTTGTTACTCATGATATATTGTAAAACGAGTAAATAGTGAAAATTGGCATTTAGCAAAAACACTCGTAATAATTTCTCATTTAAAATCAGCAATTTTACTTGTTGATTGTTTGGCTTGTTCTAGCGTTGGAATTCCAATTAACGAATGAGAGTGCTATGTCATGTGTTTAATTTAAGTTTTCATTATCCTCTGTATGTCGTTGATGCTCCAGGGAGTGATTAGAATTGCTAGTATCAGGTGATGTAGAACTCATTCCAAGAGTTCACGAACAATGGTGGTTTTTGGACTAACCGAATCACGTTTTTATAGGGACTCTGTTCTCTTAGCTTCAATATATGTCTTTGAGAATTTAATTGGTTTTTATTAGTGTTGTAGTAGGAAGGAAAATGTTCGAATACTATCAGTTCCAAAGTATACTGACGTGAATATCTTGCTTAGTTAATGAATAGGTATTGTGATATTAGAATTTGTTTTAATTGATGAAGGGAATATTAAATGGAGCTTCTATTAGAAATGAACTTTATGAGGCGATTCAACGTCGACGGTTGAAGTGTTAAAATTTAAGAAATTAAATCCAGAAACCTTCAGATGACGTCAAATTTCTTTAGCTGATTGCAGAATATCGCATTTGTACCACCATACAGAGAAACGCTGAAGAACCTGTTAATAACTTGTACTTACATTTTTAATTAATTACTTTTCTAAGAAAAAACTGTACCACTCTGAGACAATTTTAAAATCTCTCTTCAATAACTATCGCGTAACCAATGGAAACACCAATGAAGCCTCGATTAATTCAAATTTAATTTGTTTTCCAGCCATCGACACTTTATCTCTCACAATTACTCTCCTGGTCAACTTACCCAGCACTGGCACCCATCCTGTCTCCCACAGCTTCTACTATGTCTTTGTCATGTCCAATATCTAGCATCTGCTTCAAGCATTCAGCCAACTTCTTTAAAAGTGACTCATATTCTAGTATCTCTATCATCCACGTCTGAAGTTCTATTGCTCCTGTGTTCTTTAACAACGTAACAACGCATTTTCTTTCTATTCAGGTTTTTATTATCGTCTTAAGTTCTTGATGTTTGGGCAAAATTTACAAGACTAATGTTCTTTCAGGGAATGTGCCCAAACTCTTGAATATCCAATACATAAAGAAATAATGAATGATCAAATTTTACGACTCAATATAGTTAAACTTACAATTCAGAAAAAAATAATAATTAATAAAATTTGGTACATGAATAATCATAACGTAAATTCACAGAACGGTTTGCTGATGACAATAGAGACTAATCAGGAAGGAACAAAATGAATGCAAACTTCATGTATTCAACTCAACACAAATGTCCAGAACTGAACTACTTTCAAACCAACAATCTTTCTATCTACATACATATACCTGTATGTTTGCATGTGTGTATCTATGCTTTTATGCTGACCTGACAGAAGTATAAGGGGCAACCAAAGAGGTCAGGCCTGACGGAGAAAGAAATACACTTGCTTTACCAAAGAATAACAAAATTTTACAACATTAAGTCATCAATGTTCCTAAACTTTCCCATTATGCAGCCCTCTGTAGTATCTCACCGAATTTTGGGCACAGGGATAGCACAATGAAAGTTCAAAACGATGGCGCCTAACCAAAGGAAGGAAAAAAAATGATTTACGTGACAAAAAAACGGATGTATTAGCTGACACCTGTACTATTTTATTTTTCTTTTATTCAGGCTAGCAAATTTGACATAGGATATCAACTTTGTTTTTCCATACAGATTCCAAATGAAACAGAAAATCTGAAAATTATAACATTTTACTGAAGACGTATGGATAGCAGCGTTCCTATAACAGCAAATTCCTCAAAATTAATGTCACTACATCTGTTTTCAAAGAATGCCCGTAATTAATATCAAGAATGCCATTTATAATATCCATGACTCTCATGTACGTAATAGGTCATTTTTGAGGTTATATCTCATCAATGAAAGTCAGTTATGCATTTTTTTCATGTGGAAAGTCCCTGTAACTTTTCAAAGCAATTCTCACTCTTTTTCATGTGAAAATAATCGTCACAAGAAAGCGGTGAGTTTCTGCCTTAAGAACTATTTTTCACCCTGTTAGCCGCTGCTAAAAGTTGGTCACGTCTGTTATAATTTTTATTTGAGCTGTGTGAATTAAAATAATGATTGTTTTAACTTAACGGTTTTCATTTCTTGAATACATTTCATATAATGTAATTCAATTATATATATTTTGATAGTTAGACATTGAATTTCCCTAGTACTAATGTTCGAAGATAACGGACTCTAATTTTACCCCAAAACCACCATGTTTCGCCCATAAGAGCCCTATTATTATAGAGTGACAAATTTATCCGTTCTATCGTTTTTAAAGTCTCATAGTTGTCTACGGGAACAAACTATGTGATCATTATATTCGTAAAATGCTCTTCTTCAGCAATTCAGACTCAAACTCTGACACTAGTCAAAACTGTCTGCAACATTTATACTCAGAAATTCAAAACTAATTTCGACGTGAGGTTAAAAATTGCTGGATTCCCAAAACACTATTCCTGATAACTTGGTGTAGAAAATATATCCAAGCTTTTTTGCACTGTATTTCTTTTTAACATTTATTGTGTCTGAAGGAAACTGGCCACAGTCAAAGCTGTGAAAATTAGTAAAAAATATCTCAGTGGAAAATGTAAGTATTCAAGGTCCAGAACACGAATAAGGAAGACTAAACAAACTTTCAAAATTCCCATGGACTGAAGTAGTGGCACAATTTGCCTATTTTGACATGAACTAAACCTGTTGGGAACAAATGGATTTTGAATCTGGAGCATCTCGTACACAATGTTTCATTCAGCTTTAGCCGCGTCAGCTCAGGAATTGGCATAATTCTTACAAACTCCCATGTTCTTCTGCTAGTGAGAAATCGCGAGCCGGAACTAGACAACTACTTTACTTACATAAATGAGAGGCTTGACAGAAGAAGCGCGTATCAAAGCC
The DNA here is from genome assembly GCA_006783055.1 of Trinorchestia longiramus. Classification (NCBI taxonomy): domain Eukaryota; kingdom Metazoa; phylum Arthropoda; class Malacostraca; order Amphipoda; family Talitridae; genus Trinorchestia; species Trinorchestia longiramus. The sequence continues at coordinate 439,660 of VCRD01000099.1, forward strand.
AGTAAAGGTCGCTGTTGCTAAGCCGAGCGTGTAGCTGATGCCATTAAATGATTGCATCGTCTCTGGAGGCAGCGACGCGGGAAGCCAGTACACAATGGCAACAACTAGATTGCTCTCAGTCAGACGGGCAAGGACTTCCCTGCTTGTCGTCAACAACTATAATTAAAATTTTCACCGAGTCGTTTGGGGTTCTTGATTTCATGAAAATATGGAATTTGTACTCACGAAATGTTTCAAACTGAATAAACCTGGTCATAGGTATTATTTTTTTGCATTTTTTATTTCATTATAAGATGCTCCGTAAATAATCGTAAAAATGCACTAAATACATAATGTTTAATTCACCTGAAAGGCTGGAATTCTATTAAAACAGCTCATTTCTAAGTTCTTTTATTCTGATGATTCATTTTAATTATTATATTCTTCTGTTGAGAAGTATTCAAAAATTTCACAAGGACATCATTTCATAAACAATCTGATTTATTTTTCAGCCTTAAAAGTATCCGCCTACAAAATCAGTGAACTTTATCTTTCTCAAATTGAGAATATTTTTAGAATCAATTATTCGGCAATCAAAACTTTAAAGCAAAATGGAGAAATTGCCACGACAGGATCATATGCAAGAAAATCAAAAGTTCTTATTTCGAAGAAATTTTTCGTTAGTTTGAAGGTGTATGTTGTATTCCGATTAAAATTACTGAAAGGAAAATCAGACCAAAATTTGTGAAAAATACCTAGTTACGTTTAATTGCTTCAATGTAATTGATTCCATCTCATTAGATGGGACATATAGGAAATGTTGTGTAGGTAAGAAGATATTTAATCGTTTAACTTCGTGGAACTAAATATATGGTACGTACGTGGATCTAAGACGATAGCAGAAACAGTGAAAAATCTACGGGATTTACTATGAAAATTTAACTAACTTAGAATAGGGGTTGTCATCGTATAGTTAAATATTTGTAGTAAACACCGTAGGATTTGCAAAATAGTGGTATACTTATGGGTGTCCACAAAGTCTTTTGAGAAATTAACAAAATTATGACGTAAAAATAGAAATATATGAAAAATTATCATATAAGAGAATTCTAAATTGAAGTCATTTACTTCATTTGATATACTTTTACGTGGACACCGTTAGTTACACAAAGTATAGTAAGACAGTCCTAAATTTCTTAATGCAATTGATGCTTTCTTCAGATGTTCCTGGTTGTAAATACGATTACATTAGTGACCATTATACAGCAAACTGAGGACGCATTTGCTGAAATTAAATTGAACTCGGATCAACGCGCCGAAGCGGTGGTTTACCATACACATAAGTGCTTAAAAGTTAATGTTCATCACTTTGAACATTTCTTGTAATTATTGAAGAGGCTGTGTAATGAGGTCTCTTTGCTAATGAGCAAATATATTCAGCTCGAGCTGGATGAACTGAGAGACACTCCATACGCAGAGGAATAGAAATTATTTCATTCAGTTACTCAAAGGAGCCAGTATCTATGATTGTTAAGGAAGATCCTTACGTACAATACATTTTAATCAGAATTTGAAACAGTCATTGTAGTTTTTGTGAGGCAATAAATGTCAACCAGAATTAACTGTTATTCTTGTTTTTACATATAATGCCTGCCAATCAGAATGTAGAACTGTCATTTTAATCTTTATATGTAATAAATCTCAATCTTTAGATAAACTGTAATTTTTGGTTTCATATGCAATAATAGTACAAAGAAATCAAATCAAGAAATTGGAGTCGTTGAATAAGACTCAAAATCAAAAAATATGGGCATCAAAATGATCAAACATATAGGAACAGTTTGAAGGGCATTCATGACACAATATTGAAAGAAGTGTGTAAAAACACAGCCAGAAATTGTATGGCTGATCTGTATGGATAGTGAATACATAAAGTACAAAAGATAAAATTTAATGATATTATGAACAATGTCCTAGTACGATCTATTTTTGCATAAACATATTGTGTCCAATAAAAAACTATCGCTCTAAGGAATGATTAATAAATAAGCAAAAAATTACTTCTCAGATATATCGAGCATCTATGACAAAGCTAGAAATTATAGACCTTACACAACAATGAAAAGGTATCTAGTATTAGTTGAACCTTGTTTTATAACACATTTTCTAATTTAATTAATTAAGAATAACTTTCATGTAGAGATGTCAATGTTCTATTATTCTTCAGTGTATGAAGCTCCAAGATTAGAAATATTCATTCACTGTTTTGAAATATACTTTATAGGTGTCTGGAAAGATGTGGAGACAAGTTGAACATTCACATGGCATATATATATATATATATATATATATATATATATATATATATATATATATATATATATATATATATATATATATATATATATATATATATATATATATATATATATATATATATATATACATTTCCCCCTGTGTAAGAGGTAACGTGTTTTGGGAGAGGATTTGACAATATAAAGCTACGAATGTGTCGGTTTTTTCGTCGTTTATACGTTCTGTAGAAATGGTAGCTCTACTCACTTCCACAGCAGGGATCTCTCGAATGAATTTGTGACCCTGCACGAGGGTTTGAACTATCGAAATTCCATTCAATTTGTTCTGTCCCTCAGCCAGCATTTTACATTTTTACCTACGGGGAAATCAAAGACATAGAATAGAATGAGGCTATAGGAACGAACCTTCTGGCCCATTCTTGGGTCAGATAATTACTTAGATAATTATTCGGTTGTTTACCCAAGTCCAATGCCGTATTTCTAGCCGTGTCAACCATGTCAGCAGCGGGATTCGAACCCGGGTCTTTCCGCTCGTAAGCATATTCGCTCACCAGTCGACCAAGCTGGTGATTAGTCAACCAAGCTGGTGATTGATTGAAATACACACTCATAATTATTGTGTATTTTAACATATTTGCAAGCACAAATGCAGTGGCTGAAGTCTTCAAGTTATGTGTCTCGATCAAATTATAGCAGCAAAATAAAGCAGCGATTTACAAGACTTCCCATTTTACAAAATATAAAGTACTCGTGCGCTCCATCAAATTCGTAACCTTTTTTTCAAAATATTCGTAGGTAAAGAAGTTAAAGTATTTCTTTTTAAATCCAAATCTCAAAACCAATTCTTTTAGAGAGAAACTAATATTAATAATGTGTCATTTAAAAGCCACTCACGTACTAATATTTCACTTTATATGTTTCAATATTCAGATCAAATTTGATTTCATTTTACGTAGATCCCTTTGTGTGCTTCTGACGTCATTGAAGGCCACTAATTAGTCACTAATTAGCATGGATTCCAATTAAACGGAATATTTTTCTCCCAGCCTTGAAAAATTACCAATCATTACAAATGGCATACTTCCTGTCAGTTAATGTGAATTCTGCAGACATCATTTAACAATAATCAATTTCTAAGAACACTTAACAATATTTAATTTAAAGAGCAAGAGTTTATTATCGAACTTAATATCGCTCACAGGAAACTGAAATAGGAGTGTAGATAGTGTAAGTAGTTTGCGAGAAAAAAACGTATAAAGAATTAGCTGCGTAGGCAAGCCTCGCATACATTGACACTGATAAGTGTGGTGAAGTAGTTAAATGCAGAATTAATAAGTCTGTGATACAGCTGTTCATAAATACTTTGGATATCATGAGAAACAACTTCATTTAAGTTTCATTGATAGCATAGCAAAGGATCTATGACGCATTAGAATTTTAGTGGGTGTGATTTTGAAATGTTTTGTTATATCAGATAACTGACACTGTCATTTAGATTTATCAACGAAGAAAATTTTCTCATAACTATTTCATAGTATTTTTGATAACTAATGTTCCCATACTGTCTCTACACGTGTTTGTTATGAAGAACAATAATTTTACTTTTCATTTCAATAGGTGTATACATTTATCAGAGAGCAAAATATTGCAAAACCTGAAATTATCTTTAGAATTATGCTGCAAATTTTTCAGAGGTCTGAGATTGCTTTTCCGAGCTCTGCCGTGAACGTCACGAAATCCCAGCAGGCAAATACTCTTGTCAGCACACAAAGAACGTTGCTCTTTTTCTTTATGGGCTGCTGACGTTTCCACTCGGATCGTCCTCTACTTTGTCAGTGAGCCAACATGACAGAGCCAGTGTGTCAGTACGCTACGGTCTGCAGGAAAAGTATAGACGACTGCACTGAAAATATTGTTTCATGCCGACTGGCTTCGTGACTCTTCTGTGAAAAGTCACCTCCAGTCAATCACAAGACACAGAGTTCATTCAATGCTAAATTTTCGGATGAGAAAAAATTCCGATCTTTGTTTTGTTTGTGTAAGTACAGACGAAATTATCCTTCGTTGCACAGTGAATCAAGAATATTGTATCTCTGATGTTCATTTTGCAATTATATTTCCGATGTACTGTTTCGTAATGATATCATTTCCCATATTTATAACACAAGGTTGAGTTATTAATTACTTTTACAATAAATATATATCTCTTGCTCATTTTAGCAGACCAGTATATAGGTATTCCGATACGTAATCGAATTCAGTCTTCTCATATAATGAGAATTAAAAAAATTGTTGCATCGTCATTTAATTATGACATAGTAAAATACATACAACGACCTCACATTTGTGGGAAAAATGACCCTCATTATCAACTGCCGGAGACAAAATAGCACAGGACTACAAAGAAGCCCTTTACTGCAGTATTTTTGACACTCTAGCACTGTAGCTGTATATTCCTGCAACAAACGCTCCTATTATATTTCATAGTAATAGTCTTCAAAAAGAATCTCAATAAAAACTGAGAACGTCTCTTCACCGTTCGTGGTCAAGACTAAAAATTGATCGATAAAAAATAAGCTTTTCGTGACATGCGTGGTCCTAGCCTCCGATATGATTGATGTACTATTCCAATCTGGCCAAACTTTCACTCCTACTATCAACATGAAGAAAAAATATTTGCAAGACATTTGTTTAAACAGGAAATCGGTTTGTAATGAGTTGGACCATCGGTACATTTTCAAGATATTCTGTTACTGAAAACAAATTAAATACAACTATTGCATGTAAATTCAGAACGCAAGAAGGTGTGCGTGTGCAAGTTATGTAGCTACACAAATAGCCATTATGTTACTTATTAAGTAGGCTTGTGAAATTGTACAGCATCTGTAATAATATGAGCCATTCATGCCAAGTTCAACTTTTATTCATAACTCATGTAGACTCCTATAGGCTTAATTCATTTTCCAGTTTGAGTATGAGATTAGCTTGTAATCAACATTTCTATTAAAGAAATTACCGTTTAAAATTTCAACTGTATTTACATAACGTTGCAGTGCTGAATGCTAGTAGAAAATTTACAGCAAGTGAAATTAGTTGACATACGGGATTTATTTCTCGCAAAAAAACAGAGTTATATCCTTGAATTATATTGAATTATATTACCTTGAATTATATTACCGTGTCACGGTTTTAATAATATTGTTTGAAGAAAAAATAGAACAGACGGTCGTCGCTGCTCACTTTCGACCACAATAAATTGTCCGTACACAACAAAACTGCAGTTGGATTTTTCGGCAACTGAGCAAGTTACTAAAAAATTCAGCAACTGTATCTCAGCGTCCAAGTTTCCTTTCAAATATTTAATAACTGGAAATTGGTGGCTCTTCTGGCGGTTATTTTCGCTACATGAGTTTGGGACTTCGCAACGAAACTTTGGACCCCGACTGGTCTCTTCTTTGCTTTCCACTTTACACGTAAGAAAGATCGGAAAATTGGATTAGTTAGAATTGCCGTGGTGGGTGGAATAAAACTCTCTTGTTCCGCTTTCTTGTTTGTATTCAAGGTGAACTAGAAAGTTTAACATGAAAGCTACCTCCAATCGTAGTTTATGAGACTGAAACGAAAACAACAGAATACTGCTTACCCTTACCGCTTGGCAAAAGAAGTTTCCTTTGTTTAAAGTTCAAGAACAGATTTTCTACCAGACTAATTCTTTAATTTTACATTTGCTGTCTCGATAGCGAATCGAACAACATCTAATATTTTGAAGTTTGAGTTGTTTTGAAAAATTAATGTTACTTTTTTCTAACTCCTTGCCAGATTACAAGAATAATTAAAATCCATTAAAGTATTCGTCTTTAAGATATTGAATAAAATATCACAAAGTTAACAAACACTATATCCGCGTAGTAAAGAACAATAGAAATAGTAAATTATTTCTCTCAATAAAAGTTCACTCCATTATTTTTAAAGCTGGGAAATTTTTGGACAAATAATTGACATCATTCATGAGAATACTTGATCAATTTGGAAACACGTGTTGGAGTTGGTAGATGATTCTCATTGTACACATTAACATTAAAGATTCAGCAAATAAAACGCCATGATAAATATATATCTAACCATGAGCTTTCATATATACATACATATATGTGTAAGAGATAAGAAGAAATGTGCGTGGTAGTTTCTGCTGTGAAGAAGTTTAATTAGAATAGAATAGAATAGAATGAGGCTCTAGGAACGAACCTTCTGGCCCATTCTTGGGTCGGATAATTACTTCAATAATTATTCGATTGTTATGTATCATACTGTGATGTATGACACACAGCTGTATCTCTTAAAACTTTAGCTATGGAAGGAAAATATCGAACTCTACTTTGCTATGCTTTTTTCTCGCACGAATAATTAAGTTTCACTTCCCAACTCATTTCATATCAATAAACCTGGTTATATGTATGTATATGGAGTAGAATTACTAGATTGATCGTTTAATAAAGTTACAGTTTTTGTCCCATTCATTGGTAATATAGGTTTAACGATAGCATCTCTAGAATCGAGCTTTCAAGTAAATCGGTTATTGGGTTTTGTTTTGAAGAAATAAAAAATGATTAACACAGAATCCCAATATTCTTTGCGGACAACGGAAAGGAATTTGATCTTAATTCAGACTAAAGCATATGCATTCTTTATTAAATTGTAATCAAGTTTTCCCCTTGTATTTTCTTGCCTATATTGACAGAGCTATAAAATAAATACAATAAGAAATAATTGGCAAAGCCTGATGCCAGATTATATATTTGTTATCAAATCAGAATAAATTACTCATATTTTCTGCCTGAATTCTACGAGTGTGTCATTTTAGTATAATTTGAGAAGTATGGAATTGAACAATCAATTATCATCATCAGAAAAGAAAGCGGATTACACTGGACGACAGACTTCATTTCAAGTGTGAGATCAGCCACAACATCATACCCATTCTACGATGGGTATTGTGGATTTATGAAAATTACCAGCATTGCAAGTTTCAAGAGAAAATTGAGACTACGTATTGAGTTCAGGAGGCCATGATTATTTATGATTGCAGTGACTGTCACTTCTGTTATTGACCTAATGAAGATTGAAGATTTTTGCGCAGGAACGTTGAGTGAAGAGGTGCCAGAGTTCTACTATATATGGGTATCATTATTTCTAACTATTAGAGAAAGGTAAAAGCTAATGCATTGCCCAATCATATTTCAAAGTTAATTGTAGACTAAGCCAGCATTTTTAAAATGCTGACTAACTAACAGAGCACAGAGTTAATTTTTTGATGGGTTGCTGTGTTTGAATCATTCACGAACCAAAATTCATTCCACCTGAAAGATTGTGCATCAGATTGATTTTCAATGAGTGCTCAGCAAAATAAAATCCACATTTGATGCCAGGTTTCCTGGTCAAGAATAGTAAAAACGTATATATACTACTTCATTGTCTCAAACTGTCGACGTGTATGCGAGTAGAGCCTTTATTGACGGTAGAAACATTTGCGAGGTAAGTAACACTGATGCAATTCAACAAATAAAGGAACATCAAGCTGCAAAAAAGTGACACCTAGACATCTATAAAAGTTATATCAAAACAATAACAACTTTACAGCAAAACAATAACAAAGTTACATCAAAACACTAATGAAGTTACATTAGAAATTAACAAAGTTATATCAAGACACTATCAAATTTACATCAAGACAAAAACAAAGTTACATCAAGACAGTAAGAACTAACACGCCCAAACTTCTCAGTAATACTTGGCGCATGCAAAAGGGGTAAAGAATAACAAAAATATAAATAACAAAATAATAATTTGAATTAAAAACGTGAATGTTTATTTGTGCTACATCTAAAAAAATAAAACATGAATGCGTATGGAAGAAAATAGAGAAGTGATCAAATAAATAAAAAATAGTGTAAATAATGAATGAATGAGTACAATGCATTAAGCTTGTTTCAGATGAAAAATTAGTAATCTTCATGAAATGAGCACAAAACTCAAAAATAAAATTGCCAAAAACAGTACATTTTCAGATATAAGTAATGAATGTGTTGAAGAATCACCCTGTTGAAAATCGCGGGTCAATGTACATACTTTCATGTATTATAGAATGGAATAATTAGTTGTCGATGCAGTGAATTAAGAGGAGTGAATTTGAATTTTAACTTTCAAAACAGATACACAAATCTCATATTGCATTTACAGGTATTTATTAGTGTCAACACTTACACATTTTTCGGCTGGCTACTGGAAAAATAAATGACGATGTTCGTTGTTTTGCTATTATTTCCGTTCATTTTGGGGTGTGGCGCTCCCTCCTGCTGTCATTATCGTGATGTGCTTGCACGGCTCAAGTCAGCTGTCTTGCTCAGACAACGTGCTTTTGTGAGGCATGCATAAATCACCTCCTGCAATTGTCACCGCACAGAGAATGTTTCGTGGTTTCCAGCTTCAATGTAGACCTCACCACTTCCGTGTCGTCAGGACTAAGGTTCAGCTAAGGTAGCGTGTCATCAGACCCGAAGATTGGTCTATTCGCTGGTAAACCGCAACGCCCTTCGCTTGCTAATGGCTGGTTTCACGTAATGTGCCTCATTGCAATGCAAAGCGGAAGCATTAAAGAAGCATCGTAGAAGTAGCAAATGTCTCGGGCATAAGCACTTAGTATACGACAATTGCACAGCTTGCAATGATGCCATTTGCTTGTCTTTTTTCGCCTCCATGTAGGAGGTTACAGGACCCTCTGTAAATAAGCCAGTTCTTTTTTTATTTTTGCAAGCTGTTAAATAAGTTAACAGTACGTTTTAAACTAGTTGAACCAATCAGGCATGTTCACCGGTTATACTGGTAATGAGTGTTTATCAACGCTATGAATGGACTTAATTATAGACATCTCATTTTTTGTGAATTATTCGTTAATTCGCACTATTTGTTTCCGTTTTTCGTTTTATTCCTACTCAATACATACTATGGTACTGAACTATGACCTGTAATTATTGATTTCAGAGTCTGAATTTCATTGAGATTATGCCCGCTCAAGATATTTCTATTTGAAGGGAAATAATGTACACAAAAAAGGCAAGAATATAATCAATAACTCTGTAAGCCTTTTTTTGAACAGCATGTGACTGTGTTCACAGATCAGATCTCCCAAACAAATGTTTTGTGTCTAAAATCATAATTTAGTTACCATAAATGATGTTCGAATTATGCCTGAATTCATTTCCATGTAACTAAAAAGTTATGGTGATATTTGAAATTAGAATTTTCACTCTGGAAGATACAGGATTCATCAAATCGTTCGTATGTGAATTACTCACGGATTCTTGTACTTGTGGCAACCTCAAAGTACTGATGTTTACATCTCTAATTTCTCGTTTGTATAGACGGCTCGATACTAATGCCGTCAGTCAGCTGAGTTGCTGAGCCCAAACACAATTCCAGGTGCTTTTGTTCCCTTATTTCGGAAGGTTTTGAGCAAAATTCCCTTTTTAGCTTTCCATGCGTCTCATACCGCTGAGGTCATAATCCAGTTAAGGTTTATGCGGTGATCTGCTGCACTTCCTTTGATTGCAAGGCATCGTGGGCTGACCAAGTTGATGTGATGTTCTTTCTTAGGCACTTACTGGCCTCAACTTCGCTGGCAACCCAAATGCCTGATGACATTATTGAATCATAGTTCAGGCCCCATTATTTGGATACTTAATGAAGTTATGGAGAAAGTACATATATGGAGGCGAGCAAAGTTCATACTTCATGCTAAACTAATGTCCTTAAATATTGTTACTGAAAATTATGGTGTGTCAGTTATGATGTCGTTCATGATAAATTTGATTATGATGAACTCAAACTATTTTTCGAATTTGAAAACGTAAATGTCAAAGTAATGAAGTGGAGTAAAATAAAGTTGATTACAAATAAAAAAAATGCAGAAAAATTAGTTAAGTTAAAAATCAGGTTTTATTAGAGTTGCCTAGTTTTTACGAAATTAAAGCGTCTTACAATATAACATTTTTTAAAATACCTCAGAGTTAACTCAGGTTGTCGGATCAACTATTTTTGTATTACATAAATTCAATTTAATTCTTACCACATTCGAGTAAATTTGTTTTCCAATTATAAAATTTGCTTATTAATTATAAATCAAAGAGTAGATTTTATTGTAAGACTTCTTTCAATTTGATGACACAAAAGTCTGTCGTATCGAGAAAAATTCATTTACTTTTTCTAACCGTATCGACATCCAGTATTAACATTTCAGATATAATTATATAGAAATATATACGATTCATTTAATAATGGATGCCAACGGCATATGCGACTACAACACTTGTTCATATATTATGACAATAGCAAATAATATATGACGACAGATCATGAAAAAAAGATGTTCCTCGCCTTAAAAAGCTATAGCAACGAGCAAGCGCTCATGTGTTACCACTTCGGAGTTATTACCATGTCTTTCATAAATGGTGTAATACTTCTTCTTTACAGTAAAATCATCCCTAACACGCAACAAACAAAAAAGGTTGGCCCTCGTGTTTAAAGTGAACACTGTGGTACTCTTGATTGCGGTAAACATACTTTTGAATTTCTTGAGTATGAAGCGATGAAGGTTTGACGTTCTCGCAAAGGTGGGCAGTTGGAACCCCAAGGGCCCAACTGCACTGCTCAAAATAATTCATCATATTATTCACAAAATCCTAATGTAAAATAACCACACAAATATAATTCACATTGATACTATTCAGCCTACAAAGATCATGAGTTTCAAACCAATTAGACACTAAATGGTGGTACACACCACCAGCTTGGTCGACTGGTGAGGGAACTCGCTTGCGATGCGGGAAGACCCGGGTTCGAGGCCCGCTGCCACGGCGGTTAGTTTGTGTATGACCATCGCTTGGTTAGAATTATGGCATGGAACTTAGGTACCAACCCAAGAATGAGCCAAAAAAGCTCGCTCCTTTTGCCTCATTTTATTCTATTCTATTCTAAATAGTTCCACGACAGACCGTAACCAGCCGATCATGCATGTTTTGAAATGCTTTTCTCATCTTCTAATATCCGTTTCATTTTCTCCTTCTCCTGTTCTTAGTCACACCCAGTGGCAAACTCTTATTTTCCCTCAGTTCTCTTGTTGGCATCGCCACTACCATCACTACCACCTTCTCGCTTCTGTTGGTGCGGAGAACACTTGCCTGGACCCCGATGTCAAGTTCACGAACGGAGGCTGTGGCATCCAGCAGCGCTCGTAATGGCGTGACACTAGCAGTCCTGACTTCCAGCCCCCAAGATATCTCGATTTTAGGACTCAAGTTCGGGTCAAAAGCAATTAAAAGATTCTTGATGCATCGTAAACTTCTAAGTTTTGTCGGCCGTCACAATTTAGGAGACACCTTCGTCGGCTTGGAGGGAGGGAAACTGTAAATACTTGCTGGTTGATTTCGCATGCATATAGTATACATGAAATGGAGTTACTCAGTTTCAAGCAACGTAAATTTGGTACATGAGAGCCACATATTCATAAAATTTCCTGAGAAGAATGGATTGTCAAGGAGCCTCGAAGGAAAATTTGCATTTTGGTTGAATTAGCCTGTGAGCTCGTCAGTGTCTGGCGCGTCTTAAGAGAACGATCGTAAATCACGGGCAGGGCTTCGAGAAGATCGTAAATTGAAGCACGGAGTGAAATGTCTATTTCAGCGATGAGTTTTCCGTTGTAGAACAAGATTACTACAACAGTAATTTCGCAGCAGCGTATCCAGGTCATGAATTTTATTCTGCGATGCTAAGCCAGAATAAAATTAATCCAGGAGTTGATTTTTTTTTGTTGAAATTAGAATTCTATAAATTCGAAACATTTGACTGATTAATCGAGGGCTGCAAATTAGGATAAATAGATCACCTATTTTTACACTAGTTTCATTTAAGTGGTAATAAATTAAAACTGGGAGATTACAAATCTGTAAGTTACTCTACCTCGCAGGAAAAGTTAATTATAACGATATGAAGGGAAAAAATTATTCGAGGATTAGTTTTTGAGAAAACCACTCCATTATGAGTAAATAGTAACTGTATCCATACCACCAAAAAAAGTTGTCTCACTTTCCCCTGTTATATCAACAACGAAGAAACAAACAACGTTCACGCCTACAATCTATTTCTTTTGTTCCTCATGGCTACGTTCTCTGACCAAAGCCGAAGAAACTGAAAAAAAATTCTCTTCAAATCCTGGCGTGCTGAAGGAAACAAGTCATGTCATCACGTACGAAGTCTGGTCTCACGAGGTCTGTATCTCTCGAATCATCTCTCAGAAGCTCTGAATCTTGGATGGAGAATTATGACCTCCTCTATGGCCACATTTGCAAGCAGAATCCGTAGTATACTCAAGGGAATTGACAGAACCCCATCTCATTCCTATCAAGATCAGGTTCGACAACGCGGCTTTCTACAGAGATTGGATGTTCGCACCGGGGCAAAGGATGGCAATGTCGTGATATGGACCCTGAGACTTGAAAACCAACTGTTGATGGAGCCAAAACAAATGTATCATACCGTCACGTTTTCTACTTCATGTTCCCTTGATGTATTTCTTTATGGTTCATTACTACCCTGCAGAGATGAATTTATATTTTTGTCATGTTTACTCATTTTTTCAAAGTCAGTAATTCATGTTGTTGAGAACATCTTTTTTGGATAATATTTCTAAAAACTGTGGTGAGGATCGGCATCAGGAGGGAGTGCAGGTCAGCACTTAAGTTGCGAAGGAGATCGGAACGATCTTGCTGTATTTTTTTTACAGTTCATGAATAGTTGATTTAATGTAGTTTTCAACCTATTACATGGTGTGTTACACATGTCTTTAGTGTTAATATATTTAGAAATAAATGAGAATAATTGTGTAAGAAGTGTTGCGCTCATATTTCGTACTAAAATTTGAAAATTGCGATACATACAGAGCCCTACAATACAGTGTATATTTATGATTCACGCTGGCAAAATCGACTTGAAGTATATGCATATCATAGGCCTCCAATGAGAGGATGATCTTCATCTTTCCATGTCAAGCAGCAGCCAGTTTGCGACCCATCAAGTCGAGGCTGCAAATTGCAGAAAATGCAGCGCCTCAAGTGGGGCTACGCACGACTGAAGCCCTGCGCCTCCAAGCTCTGACGCGAGGATTAGCTCCATTTGAGAGGCGCTCGTTTTGCGAATACGAAATGACTCCAAGCGATCCCGGGCCATGTTGTGAGCTCAATTTGACGTATTTATGTGCTAGTTTTAGTGTCTACTTCTAGAGATATGCAAAATGAAATTACCAGACAGATTTTAGAATATTTCTGTTGTTACAGTTGCACAACGGCCGTAACAAAGGTCCCAGCCAAAACTGGCAACCAAGTTTAAGTTCAGTTAATTTAAATTATGTAGAGTTTAGCGGGCTCAGCAATCCTAGGCTATGCTGGGCCTTGTTGAGAGCGGACTTTGATGTATTTATAGGGTAAAATTCTAGCTCTTGCGTCTAGAGAAGTTTAAAATCACATTAACGCATTGATTTGAGACATTTTTGCTGTTATACATGCGGCCATGCGAAGTGAACTCCAATGTTTCAATGTTAACTAATATATTCTAGAAAGACAGAGAGTAAATGACTATTTTCGTTGATATCTAATTACGTTATTTTACAAAAATATTCATTCATTAAGAGTTATGAGAGCCAAATACATTTTGGGGGATGATCTTACGATGTATCGGATTCACAACAAAACTAAGGCAAAAATCTAGTATTTATAGCTCTAAACGACCGCCACTGCCATTTATTTAGCAATAAAGTCCATTCCAATTACATCCCGTCTGGTCGACATATGCCCAACTCACGCACAATTTGTATCACGCGAACAAAAGGTTAGCTCGCACAAACTGACTCAAGGTTAATTACTCTAGCCAAATGAAGTACCACACGCGTTAAATGGCACTAGTATGAGCACCAAAAGAGACCGATAATTACGACAAATGACGTTTTCATTGCCCACACAACACAAGTAAAAATACTAGACGTAGCAACACTCGACATTTATACTTTTACTGGACTACTTAAGAGGAAAATTCTTTCTAGAGGAGAGAAATTATTATAATAATATAATTATTATTATATTAATAGTTCATAAGTTTACTAATAAAGTAAACAAACTTATCATCAGTTCCTAAAAATGATTTTTAAAACCTTAAAATATACACAAATCACAATGAAAACAACACACTGTACATATAACCAGCAAGCGATGCCTTTTTTGGGTATCATTTAGTTCTGTTTTTTTTTGCATAAAAAAGGTTCCAGAGTACGTAACTAAAATATTGGAAGCCAAGCCTTAAGAGTTGCATTGTTTATGGAGACAAAACGGCACACTTGTCCATAAGCACCTCGACCCTTGAGTAAGAGAGGAGGCTCACTCAGTCTACGACATGCGAGTAAATTCATCTGTTCTTTAGGCTTGAGAACTGCACAAGGTAGAACTAATGCACCAGCTGCACAATGCTCATTTCTCTTCGTATGCATCCGAACGCTTTGCACGAGTTCCGAGAATCTCTCTACTTAGTCAAAAACGTGCAAATATTACATTTTCTAACTATGATAGAATCATACAGAATTTTTTTTAGAATTTAATCCTGTAAATCAAAATGTAATTTTGTTACCAGTTTTTTCATTGCTTTTCTAACAATTGTAGTGAAACATAAAAGTGGGTTGAAGAGCTATTTACTTCTCATTTATTCTTAGTCAGATTTGGGAATGATATTTTTCAGAGGATGAATTATTGATAGCGTTGCGGTGAAAATAAGTTAATTGTGAAAACCGAGGAAGAATTTAATTTTTACAAGAGGGGAAAAAATGAACGTCATAGGCATTATTCAACATGGTATTGGCAAAATTATTGGTAAAATTTGCCTAACATTATTCAAATTTACTTACGCTCACCAGATGTATATCGCTCACTTAGAGCTACTAATTCTGCGATACGTGTGGTGAGATAGAATTAACTATCTGACAGGATAAAAACTTCAAACTAAAACAGCTGAAAATCTGTTACGAAGAAGATCAATGCGACAATTTTAGATCAATTGACAATTTTTCGTTGCTGAGTGAGCACGACGTTGCTCCTCACGAGATTCCTAGTCCTGTTAAAGGCATCGCCTCCTTCATAAGTTTCAGCTTGATCACACAGTCACAAATAAACATAGTAAAGGCTGAAAATATTTCCAAGCTGCATAAAATAAATAATAATCATTTTACAATATTAACCCCACGAATATGAAATCTGAATTAGAGTTAAGGCAGTCAGATTGTTCGAGCCCGTAGAGAAATATACTTCTTGTCTTTAACAGCGTTTTACAGCAGATAACAGACATCGTTATTCGTTTTGTTATAGGTAAATGTTTTATAAACATGTTAGTAAGTTTTCATATTATATTCTACTTATAATATAAGTAAGCTTTTATGTTTCATGATTACTTGTGGTAAGTACTTTCCACAACATTGAATATAAAAACAACATCTCTAACCCCAGAAAATGAATAATACCTAATTCGGCAAAAACGTTTACGGTTCGTACCTGCCCACAGACGCTACCGTTCCTTAAGGGAAGACGTGGGTAATTAAGTCCAGCTAATTGACGTAGAAAATGTCTACAGCCGCAACCGCTCACTCGCCTGCAGGTCTGCCTTGGGCTCCACAAGCCACAGAATTTGATTTCCAGGCTAAAGTGTTCGTTTTTTTAAGATTTCAGGCTCAAAATTTTTACACTGAAGAAAACGACATGAATATTTTATGGTTAAAATTTGCATACCAGCCTGAGTAAGCCTACTTCTTTTCGAATTTCACTTTCAAAATAGTGTAATTAAAGCTCAAACATTATATAATGTATTTTTACCCCATAACGGTAAGGAAAAAAATTATGGGTCATCATATTACTATTTTCCATTCCTTTGTTTTTGATATGGGCAAGTTTACAATTTTTTTGCAGTTGAGCATGCATCGGAAGATATTTGCAGTATCACTGAGGGTCATTATCAGGCAGAAATCTCTACTCATACTTCAGGATTTTAAAAATATCCATGCTATACTCTATATCTGAAACGAATCATTGCCACCTTAAGTATCGGTCTCAAATCCCTACCCATCTACAGTATTGGTCACAAATTTTAACCCATGGTCAGAACAGGTTCTGAATTCATACCTTATTTTAGTGTTAATCATAAATTCCTATCCTATTTCAGTACTGGCACTAAATCTTCGCCATACTTTAGTATAAGTCCCACAATCTGCCGCACATCAATTTCAGTTAGAAATTCTTGCCATACCTCAGTGTTGGTCATAAATCATGACCGATATTTAGTATCGATCACAAATCCTTTTCCTACTTTATTATTGCTTAAAAATCCTCCTCGCACTTTAGTATCAGCCGGAAATCTTTACCATACTTTAGTATTGGTCACAAACCCTCGTCGCAGTTCAGTATCGGCCACAAGCCCTAGTCGTAGTTCAGTATCGGTCACAAACCCTAGTAGCAGTTCAGTATCGGCAACAAACCCTAGTCGCAGTTCAGTATCGGCCACAAACCCTAGTCGTAGTTCAGTATCGGTCACAAACCCTCGTCGCAGTTCAGTATCGACCACAAACCCTAGTCGTAGT
>VCRD01000099.1:457182-539898 GCA_006783055.1 Trinorchestia longiramus
CGTAGTTCAGTATCGGTCACAAACCCTAGTGGTAGTTCAGTATCGGTCACAAACCCTATTCGTAGTTCAGTATCGGTCACAAACCCTAGTCGTAGTTCAGTATCGGTCACAAATCCCTGTCCTAAAGTATCGAAGCTGCCTGCATCTCGTGTCAGACGACGCAATCAAGTCGGTGTCACGCAAGGCTTACGCAGTAAGCCTCTTGGCCCACCCAGTCCTCGAGAAAGTCTTTCTCAAGAGAAGTCACTCGAAAGCACTTGGGTGAATGCTCGTAGAAACCTGAGTCAAAGAGTAAGATTCTTACGAAGGAAGAAATTACTTAGTTGTTTAATAGGAATAAGCACTTTTTACAGGGTATTTCTTCGAATTCTAGCAACAAATTAACTAAATAGTCGATTTTCAGAGTGCTTAGGCATCAATAATGGTATAATCTGCCGCACTAGAGGCTCATCGTAATTGCTACCTGATCAGTATAAGTAATTACTTCTACTCCTGAGTGAATTTTTGTAAGAGAAGTTGAATTTATAAGCGGGCTAGTAAATCTACACGTGAAAATTCACGTGTTTTTTACTGAATTTTTTCGTTTGAATTGCCAGTGGACGCAGACTTTGTGAAGGAGTTTCCAAATTGAAGGATGTGCCTTTGGTATCCACGATACAATACTTTCAATATATGTATACTCTACCGAATTTTTTCTATTTAAATCCTTAAGAACGTGACAGAGAGATGGACCAAGCAAACAAGCAACAAACTGTATATTATTTTATACAGTGGAATAGTGGAATATCAATACCCAAATTACATTTATTTGTTGAAGCTCTGTAGGCTATCTTCACCCACTCCTAGCTTGCGCACAGAGTCCGATGTTGTACTGCTTACGGCGCAAGTCCCTTGTTCGGCACAGTAGCCGTTGGGCATGCGCGGCACATCCGTCAATCTGGCAGCATCCGATTATCGAGTCTTTGCATCCGTTTCCAGATCCCTGATCCGATGTAGCAACCATGCCAGCGTAGACGGGAATATGCAAACTACAAGTAAATGAAACAAATACGTAAGATCACTGGATGGCTTATGTCGGATAGTATTCTATCGTTCTCAGCGTTTTTTGCCATTCATCTGTGAACATTTCTTCTCGTATATGAATTAATCATTGCACAAGAATGTGTCGAGCTTAGAGTATACGTTTAAGACTAGAAAACTTTGTTAAGCACGTATGCTTATTTTGTAGTGTTGTTCATTGTGTAGTGGTCTGATATTATGAACTAAAATTTTATGATCAATGACGTAAATGAGACTATGGAGTAGCTTCTTAACGCAAGTCGCTATTATAACACAATATTCGTTTGTTTCGAGTGCATATCCTAGGCGTTATTAATTCGTACAGAATTAGTACTTGCTCTCAAATGGTCGTGAAAATAAGCGTGATAGAAAATTCAAAGAGGTATTTCAAAATAACAGCATTCCAACAATACGAGTACATTCAGTCCGAGACCTTGGATGATCCAGCCAGGCTGCCGGCACTAACAAAGATTGAGTAAATTCGGGTACGAAGATCGGAGCATGAATCTTAGTGCAGTCGTAGAGTTGAACACGTCCTGAAAGTTTTTCAATAAAGATCTTCTGTGATTTGTCCGAAAACTTGTATAAATCTTACGTTATTAAGCGAATGAAGATTGACATCTCATCTGATACAGCACTACATGGGGCACACAGTCGATTCATGAGGTAACGCAGAGCATCTGTTATTGCCTCTCAGAAATTCTCCGCCTGGAAGCTTATTTTAAAGTAAAAAGTTGCGACAACTTCTGTCCGGGCTGAAACTTCTCAATTTTGAGGGGAAGGCAAATTTTATTCAGCTTTCGATTCTTTAACATTGCACGGAAGAAGTATCGGTTTACTGAATGGATTCTGATTTGAAATAGTAACATAGCGTGAAATATCTACAAAAAATGTTATTCAACTTTATCCACAAATGTTTCAACTGATTGATCCCTTGTTAGTTTAATTTTGCATTGAATTCCAAATTGCAATATCTTTCTTGAAAACGTTAGTAAAATTGAAGTAAATTTTCATGTTTCTTTAGCTCTTCAAAACATCACACTAACAAAGTAGACTTGCTGCTCCTATTCATTTCAGCGTCTTGCACTGTTTTATTAGAAATATAAAATTAAGGAACAGATTTTATTCATAAAATAGAATAGAATAGAATGAGGCTATAGGAACGAACCTTTGGGCCCATTCTTGGGTAGGATAATCGCTTCGATAATTATTCGGTTACCCAAGTCCTATGCAGCAATTCTAGCCGCGTCAACCATGGTGGCAGCGGGATTCGAACCCGGGTCTTCCCGCTCGCAAGCAGATTCGCTCACCAGTCGACCAAGCTGGTGGTTAAATATTTACCATATCTTATTTAACTTTCTCTGATATATTTTCAAAAGCCCGAAATCATTTTTAAAAGAGTTTGCTTTTTCATCAAATTCCCTAGGATGCTAAAAAAAGTTTGCACTCCTCAGTGTCGGGAAAATATTTTCAAAATTTATGTACGGCAATCATGAAGAAGGCAATCACTCGCCCGATATCAATTTCAGAACAAGTGGCAGAACTTTGATGATTTCTGTCCCTTACTTTTATTATGAAATTTAAGTTTAGGACTAGAACTTCGTGTTTGTTGTTTGTCTTTGTAGTGCTGTTTATTGCGTAGTGGGCTCTTTACGCGGAATTTTCAGAACCACTCAAGCCATGTGGCTCCCTTTAAAACGTTCTTGCCACTTTAAATGCCAAACTAATGGAGTTACTTCTTGGGTTGGAGCTAAACTACTGCTTCTTCCAAACTCATGAGTTACAAAATATAAATTTGCTTGCATATGTTGTTGCTTCCTGCCCCACTGACCTTCAAATAGTTTTTGAACTACTAACTTGCATCAATTAATGTATCATAATACCAGCACCAACTCAACGTTTGCTTCTACGGTAAATGAATGTAAAAGAAAATGAAATGAATCGTTATGAAATATTTATTAATTTTTCCCAAATATGTTAACTTGCCACATATGTTAATTAAGTATCATAGTCAAAAACGTAAAAGGTTTCCACATCTGTCCGAATTGTATAAATATGATATGAATAAAAACATGTTTCATGTTATTCTCGCTTCGTCCCATGAATTTCAAATGGACTTGACCAACTCTGAATCCTCAAGAGCCTCAGGAAACTGGACTGTGATTTTGTTAGAAGCATCATCAAATGGCAGCCAATCCAGCAACCCTAGAGTCGACTTCCACCGCCTCCCAATCTACAGGGTGGTTCATAAGTTTCCATACACAAGTAAAATAAACATCCTATATTAAATAAGTTTTTATTTATATGATGTGCTCTATATGATTGTCATTGTTTTGAATACACATATTGATACGGGGGTTTCCGCTGTTGATGAACATAAAACTGTTGATGAAAAATAAAATATATACATTATATGTAGAATATGTAGAATGAGGCTATAGGAACGAACCTTCTGGCCCATTCTTGGGTCGGATAATTACTTCGATAATTATTCGGTTGTTTACCCAAGTCCCATGCCGTATTTCTAGCCGCGTCAACCATGTCGGCAGCGGGATTCGAACCCGGGTCTTTTCGCTCGCAAGCAGATTCGCTCACCAGTCGACCAAGCTGGTGATGAAAAATTTATGGTCCACCCTGTAGAAGTGATCAAATCATGCAGCAGATCATAATCTGAGTGTGAACTAGCTAGAAACAGACTCTAGACAGATCATGCAAAACCCATGAAATCTTTTGAATATGTTCTTGAAATTTAAACTGCATTCCACTCTCACTCCTGACGCTTATTTTTCTGAATATTATAGCTCGCAAGTCGTATGATGTGCTAGATGCCCACGGTAAAAAATATTCACCACTCAAAGGCAGTATTCACGCATACGTATTAGCTTTTCTCACAGTTCTAAGAGGTAACTTTTTCAGCCATGGATTTTTAAAATACCAAAAGAAAACCATTTTAAAAATTTTCATTCTTGTCAATCACTGTAACTATCACTTATGTAGTTTTGTGAATAATTTTTTGAAAGGTATTCGATATTTTTTAATTTCGCTGAAGAATTGAGCTTCAAAATACAAGCTACAGTTACTTTAAAATCTTAAAAAAATATTTTAAAATCTAAGGAAGAACTCACACTATACACAAAATCTATTCTCAGCTACACGCAATAAATCACTATAGAGCAATCACAAGTAAGAAAAACTTTTGACTCCAAGAGAGTACTTCTCGACAAAACATATAATCTGAATTCAGATTCTCTGGAGAACTGTTAGTTTTCTCAGTGCAATTCACTCATTGATTGTTTTAACGTCGTTAACTTGCATGGATTTTTTAATTTTACGTAAAGCTAGTTTGTTTATTATTTTGTATTACATTAAACGCACCCATTCATAAAATTGAGAAAATATTTTCAGTTGCGCATCAAAATTAGAGTCCCCGGTGATGCGCGGATAGAAGTTAAAAATTCGAGCCTTGGTGTATTTGTCACGCAAACAAGAGTTTATTTTTTTTCAGGTGCACCAGTGACAGTCAATTAGACTTCAGCAAAAAATTGCATACATAGGTTGGAATAGACAAAAAGCTGTGGCACAGAGACAGCATGCGAACACTGCAGTGGATTTAAATAACCATTGAAGGTTAGTTACTACTAAAAGACAGTTTTTACATGCAGAAAGTAAAACTAGAGATACTATTGGCTGAGTGATCTCTAATTTTCCTTTTTATGAACATTGTCCCAAAATTTCTTGAATTGATATTTAGCATTGTGGAAAAATTTCATTTAATTTGTGCACCTATGCAGTTGAACCTTCAAAGACTTGACACGTTAAACTGATTTCAATTAAATAAAATAGTAAACACAGTACGATATTTTGTAATATTAATATTTTTATTACATATCTTTGTCAAGATATAAAGAGTGAACTGAAACTTTCTCCGATCGCCTCACGATTTCATTTTACGACTCTATATCTGCATTGGCAAAATTCAATCACATACAAAAATATCAGACTGATCTAGATTGCGTCTTAACCTAAGCTTACGTTCAAAAATATTGTAACGAAGTTATCTATCTAATCCGATCTTGTTCGTGAAGTCGCACTGAAAACATAAAAAATGCCGATTTTTTCAGTTTCTTTTCTAAGCTCAAACTGTCAGCATGGAGGTGCAATACACATGTATGCATTCCATGCACTTTATTTATCTGATAGTGAAAAGAGCATTCATTAGTATGTCATGCACTGAGGAATAGTAGTTTCTTCAGTTAGAACGGTGCCATAAATTGTAATATTTTTCCGGATTTTCAAAGCTCATTGGATGTTGAAAATGAACTATAAGACAAATAAAGCAGATTGCAGGTGTTCAGAATTCATGCTTCAATTTGTCTTTAGGAGTTTCATATTCTTACGTTCTGCATAAATAATTCGTAATCGAAAAATATATCGACACTAGTCATGATTCTAGCGAAAAAAGACCCTTTTGTAAAAACATGATCACTCCAGAATACGGCGCAGTTTAAATCAAATCTTGATCACAAAGGTCCCCCCAAAGCTGATATGCGCTGCATATTGATTAGTGGGCTTACCAAAAACTATATTCAATGCGCTCTCAGCGAAATTACGTGTCTCGAAACAGAAATCTATGATTCACGCTTTGATTACGACTCAATTATGACACCCAAATACTGATTTTTGAAAGCTGAAAACTTCAATTATGAGATCTAAAAAGTTCCTCATTAAGCATAGCATATTTTCTAAAATGCTTTGTCAAGTATCTTCATCGGAGGCGGTCGATAAAGTGGTCTTGGAGCAGATATTTTAGACGGTAAAAAGTAGCGCCAGTCCAACTTATCAAAAGTTTATAATAAGGTAAAAGTTTTGAGCCCTTAGAGGACAACTTGTCTCGTGCAAGAAAAACATTTTGTCTCAGAATCCGAGAACATTTGTAAGAGCAATTGGCATGCAGAGCAGGTGCGATGGAGCAGTCTGGTGCTCTAGGCTAACAATAAAACGAGACTTTCTTGCCATGAGAGTCTTTGTCGTCAGAAACTCTGCGTTCGCTGGACTGACGTGGACATAATAATGTTGTTAAAAACATCGCCTCAAATAAAGCACGGATATTTCTGTGGTATTGCCAGATTAGAAAAATTGTATGCTCTAATGTGGTGGCAAAGATAACTTCAAATAATAGAAAATAAATAAGTTGATCTTTAGAGTAGTTTTCCTAGGTGAACATATTTTTTCGGTACTAAAACAAGATGCGCTGAAAAGAGTATAAAAGAATTTGTCATTTTTCAGGAGTACACATTCACCTCTCACGAACTCATCCTTTCTCAGCAGAACCTTGACGATAAACACAACGCTTTCTGAAAGGTTGGACATAAATCGAAGGAAAGTACATCTCATGATAGGTAATATCTAATAATAACAGAGAAGTGCAGGTGAAGACGCTTGAAAACTGTGTGTTATGACTGTTTTACGTTGACTTCACCATTCATGTCCCTATAGTTAGTGGTAAATTCACTAAATGAAGCTCTCCATTCACCCGAGTATATTATCTATGTTAAAAAAAAAAACAATTAGACCATTGAATCAAGAAGGTTTGAAGAAATCGTAAACTTCTGCAGCACAATACATGCAACTTCAAACGATTTATTTTGAAAAATATGAATTATAAGTATCGACGAAGCTGCAAAAATTTGAATACATAACAAGGAACTATTTTTCATAGTAGGATTGCTGCTCAGGCACTTCACTCTAGTTGAATCACAGGCCCAGCTGCAGCATGATTGCAATAGACATTTTTTAGCTATTTAGGAAAAGAATATTTTTTCATGTTAAGGGTTCAGCAAGTAAAATTGAGGCGTCAAAATTTGAGCACAATCCTTCAGCCAGGCTGAACCTGAATTAATAATGAACGTTTAAAAAAGAAGCTTGATTTTCTAGCATGATTATACTGCAATCCGGTCTAAATGCACCCTACTACAGGTAAAGTTTCTAGTATTTTTTTTCAGCCGTCGTCTTAGCGCATTTGGTTCTCATTGTGTAATGCTGGGAAAGTATTGTTTACTAAAAAAATTTGTTTCCATATGAATTGCCAACGAAGGTATGAAAATTTTTGATGAACCTTGTAACAGGGTATTTTATTTTTTTAAATTTGAACGACGCAAGATGGAAAAACACTCATGGAATCTAAAAAAACTATTTAGCTAAGAATTTAATCATCTGAGTGCAATAATTAGGAACAACTGCTATGAAATTTTAAGACATGTGTCATGAGGCTTTATGTAATTACATCGTTATACTCATAATTCTGATCAGCGTTGAAATTCTTGTAAGCGCTTAGTTTCAATAAATAATCGAGTTATGTTTTAAAAAAGTAGTAATCAGATAATATCTGAGTACAGTTATAATAGCAGAGAAAGTTAACAGAAATGTGTTAAATTATGGCCATAATCATTGTGAGGCAAATACGAATAAACTAACATTAGCTTCATTTACATTTTATGTATTTTTTTCGTCTCGAACCGGACAATGAACTGATCTTGAAAATAATGTATTGCTCACTGATATCGAATTCTATGGAGCAGGGTAAATCATATTGAAGACGCAAAAATTTAAAACGCGTTCATTATTTGTTACACCTGTAGCCGAGTGACTAAACAATCTGTATTTGTGTTGCCATGTCCCTGATTTCAAGAGTTTAAATCCATTTGAAATTTCTCTGCTTGTGATACATGGACCAGGTGGCCTGAGAGTCTGATGGACTTGAACTGACTACTTCTTTAACACGTTGACTCCGAAGTGGTACGTATGTGTACCACTTAGGTTAGGTTCTGTAATTTTTTCAGATCCTTCTAGTGACTATGCGTACAAAGTGAAGATTTACACCAATCAGGCAATCGGAGTCAACGTGTTAACCTTCCTAGTCATCGCACGAGCCTCTGTCATACGAGTCACAAGGACGGGAACAGTCGATGAAAGCATGGTTACTAGTCCTAAAATGTTAGCATTACGAATTGAATAAGCATTGTATATTTCATGTATGTCTGAATGTAATAAAAAATTCTTGTATGAATATATCTACGAGACTAACGAACGTAGCGAAGTAAATTATGAAAGAAATGCAAAGTATATTAGACCACTTCTTTTTATTCAGAAGAATCTATTGCTTTTTCCTGAGTCAAAAATTATAGAACTGAATGCATGCTCGTTCAAATAATCTAATTTGAGTTGCTAATTCAGGTGAATATCTAAATTCCAATTATTTATTCATATATAAAATCAAAATTATTATCTTGCACAGTGTCTACAAACATAGACCTGAAGTGTACGAGCCTCACTAGAAAACGGTTCCGAATTTACTAAATGTTCGAACAAGTGTAAGATTGTGAATTTTGGATTTAAACTCGTTTGATCGTAGAAGAACATAGTTCATGTTGCTTGGTTGTAATCTTTTACAACGTGACGGAACGAGAAGTAATTATGACAGGTAATTAACTTGATTCAATCATTACCTCCTATCTTATAGGTAAATTAACACTCAAGTTAATTGACATATACTATTAGTCAGTTTAGACCCAATTTTTGTTTCGTGTATCGAAACTGACCGAGCTAGCTGGATCTCGGCCAACGCAATGCAAAATGAGCATTCTAGCTGGACTTTACTGCAGAAATAACAAGCCTATGTCTTCCCTCGATCATCACATGCATTATATCTACAACATACTGCTAAACTGAGCTAAATTATTTGCTCAATTCCTTTTTTGAGATAATACACAAGCACAATATATTATTTGAAAATAAATTTAGAGGTAAAATGTATCATACCTCCAAATATTCTAGCTACACATATAATATTTTTCATATACATATTATTTGAATCTCTTTTACGTACTGTATTTAGTAAGAGCAAGAGACGCCGGATTTATGTATTCCAAGCGGCACAAAAATTTCAATTAGCGTGAAAGACTAAATTGAGTAAACAAAAATGGAAGAATTTAAACTCCTGAGAAAATTGTTATCTTTCATTCAACTCGTTACTGTGAAACAAAATTACGAGACCTAAAAACCAGAAGACGGCAGAGCAGCTGAACTATCTCCAGAATCGGCAGCACAAGAGCGGCAAAAATTAACCTTAATCAAGAGCTAAAAGGGTCAGGCAGAATAACAATTAGAAGAGGCCTCAATAAAAGCCGCCGGCTAAATTATTGGATTACCGGATCCCTGCTGCAGAACTGACCTGTGAACAGAAAGAAAAGCAGATTAAGCTCACAACTTTACTGAGCATTTAAACTTGAACAATATATTTTGATCTACAACTAGGATAGCTGCAGGCCTGAGGTGCATGCTCATTGATAGAAGTCCAAGATATCGAGTCTCACATAATTCATGACTGAAAATACTGAAACTTGCAATCATGTAGTTGATTGGTCTAACAGAATTCATGGCTGAAAGTACTGAAGCTTGCAATCATATAGTTGTTTGGTCTCACAGAATTCATGGCTGAAAATACGGAAGCTTGCAATCATATAGTTGTTTAGTCTCACAGGATTCATGGCTGAAAATACGGAAGCTTGCAATCATGTAGTTGTTTGGTCTAACAGAATTCATGGCTGAAAGTACTGAAGCTTGCAATCATATAGTTGTTTGGTCTAACAGAATTTATGGCTGAAAATACGGAAGCTTGCAATTAAAAACTTGTTCTTGACAAGTGGCATGGAGTACAGAAGAAGATAGAGCGCGAGGGACCTGGAGCTTTATTTTTCTAAACGAGCTTCTGTATAATTGAATGTAGGCCCTCCTAAGGGAAAGATATCATAACATGACCATACAATTGAAGGGTGGACAACACTAGTGCACTACTTGCATTTTTTCCCGTGGTAAATATAATATATTTTCCACGAGAAAAAATGCAAGTAGTCCACTCCCGTGCTGTCGCTAACACAGCGCTGACAGAGGCGATTACGATCCAGTAGTTTACTATATGAAGGGTGGACAGCACTAGTGGACTCCTTGCATTTTTTCCCGTGGGAAAAAATGCAAGTAGTCCACTAGTGCTGTCCACCCTTCAATTATGACTGAAAAGTATATAATGAAAATAAACCAAATCTTTTTTGAAGGGTAAAGAAACTGTCAACGTACAAGGAGACATAAGCCATGAAGTGAAACCGTGTTCAGTGCTAAGCATTCATTAAAGCGAGCCCCTTCTAACTCTGTTTTAAAACTGAGAGTAATTGAAATTTGGCTTTCGGGCTGTTTTAAATAAAAATTGACATGGGAGCGTGTGAAATAAAACCCTTTGTCTTAATTATTTATAATTATATTACGAATGAATTTAGATCCAGATTTCTTATGAACGTAGTGCAATTTGCACACTTTTTTGCAGATGACATACTTTTTTAATTTTTCCCTCGATTCCCTTTTTAGAGCCATTTGCATTTCAAAAATGTTGTTTTCATACGTGTAGATTGAGGATCTAGAAATCTAGAAGGATTTCACTTCCTAACTGAAGTGAAGGATGCAATTTTATCATTTTAACTAAAAAACTTTGATGAGTTCATAGAGTTGAGTAGCTAAATTAACCCTCACCAGTACAATGAATTTAGCGATTCAATTTCGCATGCTATTATCAAACATGAAATAAAAAACTAAGTTATTTGTCAAATTAAATCATGCAGTAACATATCATGACTTTAGTTAACTAGGAAAATAAACTCTTTTATTTCCCTTAGAATTTAGAAGTAATTACTGCTCATCAATTACAATGCAAAAAATATGAACTATAAACGATGGAGTTCATGAACCCAAGCTTTAATACTTTCCGGTATCTAATTTGTTCGACATTATTGGTAATTTGCTGGAACTTTGTTTGAAATTTCCGAGTGGGGATCTTCTAAATAATTCTTCATGAATTCATTTTAGGAAATCTCCCAACGCCTCTTCATATTATATTTCTAGTCATAAATTGTCGTAAAAATGATTTTTCGTGCACGAAATTTCATTAAAAGCGTTTGCGAGATGAACGAATTTAATATCCAGCATACAACAAACATCATCAAAAACACCTTGGTGGATGTAAACCTCTTGTAATTCGAAGGTATTGTAATTTAAAAATATAATTCTCACAATTGAAAATAAAATCTTGAACACAGGCTGTCACGATTTTAATTCGTTGGAATACGACAAACTGAGGCAATTTCTAAACAAATTTGTCATAGAAAAGTTTTTTCAGTAACTAAAAATCAATTCTATTTTTACAACAATCCCAATTCTTATGTCCATTGAAAATTGAGCAATTTCAGTATGAAAATGCTGAAAATTTTCTTTGAAACATGTTAGTGTTAAAGAAAAATGTAAAATTAAACGTCCTCGCCGTAGTTTTCTTCTCAGACAGCTTTTTACTGCAAAGGTTTCGGATCCATTGAAGTAACGCGATATCATTCCTCAGAATATGGAAAAATTGTTGTGGCCTAGATTGCATGAATCTCAGTATTTAACGATATTGCGGAATTTTCTTTCCCACTGAACCGCATCATTCGCTCCTGACTTTTCAAGAACGAATCCGGTGTCAATTTTGCTAATTGCTGAGCTCGCTTGTGTTGTATACCGAAGCCTTGAGAGGACTCTTCAGCGACTGTTCCCTCGTTTACTGATAGTCTGGCTGTAATACAAAGTAAAAGCGCAGTAATGAGGGATACCAATGAGCAACTATTAATAGATAAAAGTCCTCATTTCAAATGATGCATTTATAGCGTAGCGCTTAAAATCCATAATGTGTTTCTAGCGTCTTTTTCTAACGTGAAAATTGCATTTACTAGTATAAGAATTACGAGGGACCCTTTTATTCAAAAAACCTGAAAATAGTGCAAGTGGAACTCAAGTTGAATGGTTCATCCTGGAACAATGACAGCATGAAGAAGTCGTCCGAAGAACATTTTTTCTGTGAAGTACAAAAAAGTATTTTGATGTCACACAGCGTCCTTCACGTCTTTTCAAAGAATGGTGAGCTGGAGAAATGCCTGAACAGATTTATTTTTTCGAAGTAATTAATAAGAGATGGAAAAAACATTGCAGGATGCATTGAGAATTATATGAATTTTATATAAATTTACTCAAATCTTTTTAGCAATTACATGGAATTTTTCGTCTCATTTAAACTACCTGTATGTACCTATACTCCGACCTTCATTTTCCGTCAGTTCATGATTGAAGAACCCAGATATTTTTATAAAAATGAGAGAAACGTTTTTCAGTCTAACAAAAAATTAATGTTCAAAAAAGTGTTGCAGCACTGATGGAAAGTTTTAGAAGTTTTATACAGTGTAGATGAGAGCCAAAAACAGAGAAAAGTATCAATAAATTTGTCTCCAGTATTTAATACATCTTATGTGACGCTCTGAAGTTAGAGTTAGGAAATATTTCGAACTCAAAGGAGCCATTTCAATTACCAGTTTAATTCACACATTATGGTCACTGAAAGCTACGTTTGAATAGAATTATTCACAGTGGCAAAACAAGAAAAACTCACAATGGGGATAATGAATAAATAGTAAATTTTCACACATCGTAAATCATTACCCTTTGTGGAACACCTGCAATTCTTTTCAAAAATTTTGTGCATTATATTTCATTTGTTGTATGAACCTTCCAGTTTACAAGGATTTGTGGATGATATAATGTTTTCTCCGTTTGTCATTACAGCATCCATAGAAGCACAACAAAACAATCATTCTATATGTATTCCATTGATTTGCCGTTGTCTGCCGCTGGTCTTGCTCTATCATCCCCTAATAGAGCACACGCGTTTGAACTATCGTACCTAGAAACGTGATTTTCACTTTCACTTTCCTCCCAACATACGGGACTCTCACTTGAACCGTCTCTCAAAATACGAGACTCTGCTTTGAGCCGTCTGGTAACATACGGGACTCTGCTTTGAGCCGTCTCGCAACATACGGGACTCTGCCCTGAGCCGTCTCTCAACAGACAGGACTCTGCCTTGAGCTGTCTCGCAACAGACAGGACTCTGCCTTGAGCCGTCTCTCAACAGACAGGACTCTGCCTTGAGCTGTCTCGCAACATACGGGACTCTGCCTTGAGCCGTCTCTCAACAGACAGGACTCGTAGTTCTCTCTAAGACACATATTTACCTTGCCTAACTTTCAACTTGAGTTTCAGCGGTGCGTGTCGTAAGCGGGGAAATTCAAACACGGCTTCAGACTTGGATTTTTAGCAGAAGCAAGTGCTCCCTCGGAGATCCTGGCAACCAGAAAAAATATATTTATATCTTAATCCTCAAAATGATAATTAATTGGATGAGAAAATAAAATAAAAATTACAAAGACAACCATATTTATACCAAGAACTGCCACTCCTAAATTAACACGTTGCCTGCGATTACCTAGCCGGTGCAAATCTTTACTTTGTACACACAGTCACTAGAAAGCCTTGAAAAAATTATAGAACCTAACCTGAGCGACCCACCGGCGGGTCGTATCGCACTCAACGTGTTAACAAACGACTTTACATGGACACTCTGTTATCGTTATCGTGGTTAATAAGTGAAGTCTGTATTAAATTTAGAGTCGGATATCCAATCGAAAAAGGGCCTGCGCTGATGAACGCTGAGTCGCGGTTTAATCAAGAAGTAAAATCACGCAAGATTTTTCCCCAAAACATTCCGAGTGTGAAGTTCGATTTCAATCTGCGTCCAGCGAACCTCGGTGCAAACTCCACGAGTAACTTTAGAGAAATAATATCAAACTCTTGTATTTAGTTCTCACATTTCTTATCCTGCCTCAAGTACTGCATGTCAGCCAATTTTTAGGATGAGGAGCAAATTGTTATGCCCAGTTTGGAACGAAAGTAATGTCTGACTTTCTCGAATAAAGGTTGTAAATGTTAAATGGTATTCTTTATTAAGCCTCGTTTTAAAATATGGTAAAAAATTTGTTGATGTCGGAGACAAAAAACCATGAATGAACAAAGAAAATGAAAAATGAAACGTTACTGTACACGCTGTAAAACTGGCAAGTATCACTTGCTAAAGATGTAATAATGCGACTGATATTCACCATCGTTCACACCAAAAAGAGTCAAAGAAACATAAAAACCGCCTCTCCAAAAATTTTTTATTGTTTACCGTAACTACTAAAACTTGCCCACACAAGGTTATTTTCTCTTATGTTTGGCCAATTTCAGTGACACACTCCGATGATTCGATTGCTTATGCTTGAAGTTTTTTTTGAATTTCAGACTTGAAATGAAGAATGCTTGAAATTCTTGAGCCGGAGCTCGAAGCTGTGCATGAAATTGGACACTGCAGTGTCCATTTCGTTGATGATCTCGTTCTTTTAACAATCAGCGTTTCAGTTTAGGTTAGTAGCGATTGTCTCCATCTTAAAGCTCGAGTAACTGTATCGACTTTTGCGCAGGTGTATTGTACGACTCTACAATGGGGCTCTCAGTGGAACTCATTTCTTTAATTTCCTGTTCTGCGGATCCCCTAAAAATAAAAAAGCTCTTCCCGCTTTAGTGTTTAGACCTAAATTTTAACGGACGTTCTTTAGCTACTTAAAAGCGGATTGGTGTCCCTGGATGCCATGATGAGGCAGGGAAAAAACTATCGAAAAATTTTCTTAAACACGTTTTTAATTCTATGTATAGATACGGTATATTCAGTTATTTGAAGTATTTTGTACCCCAGATAGCAAGCATTTATAACCAACGAAACCTGTGTTGGAGAGGAATTTTTTACCTTAACGTTTTTGAGTAAGCGAAGTTACAGTAACTGAAATTTATACGCCATAAATCTTTATTTACATATATTACAATTTGCCTCATAACGCAATCAGCTTCACTACACAGTCGGATATGAGTTGTATTTTATTTACGCTTGTATAAGCATCGCGATAGCTTATGAACAAATGGTGCCTGACTAAAGCTCCTAAGAAGTACCGTCTCAAACCCAAACAATAACTTTTTCAGGATGTTTTATGCTAGAAACTAGATGGAAACATAGGACGAAGGATAGCAAATCAACACGCAAGTCTTAATAAGTTTTCCCAATTAGTATCAGCTTATGCGTGTGTCTGTTTTTATTGCACCAGACGGAGTCAAGTCACTGGTTTGTGTGTATAAACTTGTTTACCTGAATTTCTGTATATTATTAAAAAGTTCCACATGTTACACTACATTTTCCGCCATTGTTGCAAATTTTCGGATGCTACCGTAAATTTTCGTAAATGACAGCATAAACAACAGAAATTACAGCTAATTTAATGTCAAAGTTACACTGGATCACGTTGTTCTCACGTATACGATGGTGTCGTTAATACATCTCACTTTTCCCGTTTGAATTATGAGTCGGTTTCCTAAAATTAACGACTAAACTGTTGAGGAACAAAAATTATTTCAGGAAAGATTACCGTCTCTCGGTCAACGTACGAGATAAGGTGTCAACAGAATGCAATAATGGCTTGCCATGTTTTAATTTTCAGGCCTATTTAGAATTTCAATCCGTGGAGGTTGGAATTAAAACTTTATGAAGTAAAATTGTTTGCATTTAGAAACTCTGAGCGAATGGAAAGGGGGAAAAAAGCGAAGCTTTTCCTTAGCGACATCTAGACAACACAACAGGTTAGCGAACCTTTCCCAAATTTCAAAAGAAATCCCAGCTGAGCATTTCAGACTTAAATAGAGATTTTGTGTCTCCAGAGCACAGCTTGGAGCACTTGCGCTCAGGCTTGTATTCTGCGCCCATATGCAAACTACCGCCATATTTTACCTCAGTATCGTCTTGCCCTCAAATCTGCATGAGTATCTTCCACTAAAGGCTTGTTTTTGAATCTCGTTTCAGCTAAGGTGAGGGTATCAGTGCTGCCTGAAATCCCAACGTGAAATAAAAGAATACTTCGCTTCTTTGTTGCCTTCTCAGATTCAGCACAGCAGTCACTTTTCTAAGAGTGAGTGTACTGCACAATATACGATTAAGTAAAACATAAAGTATGTCAAAAGAAAAAAGCTTTAAATTTTCGTTCAAGGGAGGAAAAATATCACTCAGTATGTTAGCCAAGACGTCATAAATAGTCGTACAAGTGTAATAAACCAAGAAAAAAGGAGTTTCCTATCTTATTAGCGATATGTTTCTTGTGAAGCTTGGTACTGATTGAAAAGACCATACATTTTTAAAGAAATATAAGATAATCATGAGTATGACAAGCACATGACATTTCTCACTTATTTTTCATACTCTGGTAAAGTTTTCTCAAAAATTCTGAGTGCTCATGAAAGTGGCAGGATAATTTATTTGCTACAAATTGAATACACCATAAGAACCTCCCCTCGAGCTCTGTAAAAATCATACGTACGGAGTGGAATTGACCAATAAATTTTTAGGACTTTGTATTGATGAATTTTTGCGTTGTGTTTGATGAGAATATGTTTTCACGTAGCACAAACGACGTGAACACATTACTATTCAGACGTTTCATCTGAGTCTTCAAATGAGTTCTTTTTTAGGAAATTCACTAGAAGTAGGAAAACAAAATTAAAATGCATCTAATTTCAACATCTAATTTCCCTTCTACTTCTTATGATTTTATGTATCCATAAAACAGATGAGGGAAAAAATGTAAAGCCCCTGATGTGCTTTTGATCTTTTACCCAAGTTTCATTAACATGCACTTTTCAAAAGATGGACGTGAGAGTAACTTTTTGATCAAAGTTAATGCAAGTTATTCTAAAAAAGTGTAAAATATATTGAAAATAATAAAACACATTAGGGGCGGGGAGAACAAAGTGCAAAAAATAGCAATGCTAATAAACGAATACAGATAAGAGTCCTAGATTGAGAAGGTTTGGCAAAACTGTTATGCGAACAAGATTTTGCATTCCAGGTATTTCAGAATGAGTCTTCAAAATGATGTCTACTTTAAGAAAGATTATTCAGAAATGAATTAAAACTTCAATAGAGTCCAGCTCCTATATAATTGATACTCTTTTTAGGGAAGCACATGACGGTATTAAATATGTGAGGAAACTTTGAACATACTGAAAAATTGTCTTGACTAACATTGGATAATTTCCCACCTCCTTCCCAGTAAACACTTCATTCTTTGGATGGTTGCATCCTAAAACTGGACCACACGGTTTGTTCTTTTTGTCATTTTTATTCTATCCTATAATTGTATATACGAAAAAGCTGTTCCCTTTTGTTTTAAGTTTTATATTAAATGATAAAACAAACGCGTCAATTACTGTACATAATCTACGTTGGGATTATTCACCTGTTTAAAGTATGAACAAAAATTAGGATTTTAAGATACATGCATTAGCAAGGTAAAATAATATTGACCAGTAACTACCTGTTCTATTCAGGAGATGACGTAATTGGAAAGTTAATTATGCACATTTCTTTGGGAATATCACAGTCATTTCAAAACAGGGTTCAGTGGTAAAAAATTTAACATATCGTCATTACTCTTTTTTACGGGTGATCATTTTGCAAAAGAGGGATCTAGAACTAAAGATGTTTTGAGACTGAGATAGCTGTTAACTTCTACATAGCTACTTTCTCTAGTCAATAATGAATCTAGCGAAAAATTACTCCGGTGAGCCATAATACTGTGCGAGAGAAAATGCATAAAATGATAGCAAAACTTGGTTGAGAGCTCAATTATGTCGAGAGAAATATTTTATTTCTACAGCGGACGCTATTTGTTGTCAAGTTCGTTTGGTCAGCAAGTTGTAAAAAAAAAGTCATTACGTTAGACAGGACACAATTTTTTGAAGTACATTTCTAAAAGGCCCCAAATTCTCCCGCAATTCGGTCAACACGCTAAGAAAATTGGCAAATCAATTCAAGTGGTGACCGTTTTTCAGGAAACTGGTTTCCGGTCCATCTGTCAGATATCCCTCAGATAGTCCGTGGTGCAAAATCTCAGTGATTTATGTCGCAGGTCCAACTGTGAGCCAGAGCTGCTAAAAACGGCAACATTTGCCTTCTGGCTGCCAGTCTCAGCGCATATTTTGCTGTTTTTTTGCTGATTTAGCTGGAAAATCTGTTAAAAGCGGTGCTCATTAGCATGATTCATACGCGCTCGCTGGTCCCAAAATTTTCCTCCGGTTTCAAAAATTCCTTATGAGTATTGGGAAAAGCAAGTGTCCTTTCGTATAAATGTCTGTCTAAGAAACGACTTTCTTTGCTGGCTCTGAAGAATGCGAAGATTAATGAAGAAAGTAAGGTAGTCTAGAATGAGCTACAACACGGAAGATTTGTACCATGGCCAGGCGTAGAACGAATGCATGTGATTCATTTTCTTTTGAATAGGCAGAACGATTTACCGAATCAGGATCTCAATATGATTCTTAAAAAGGCGCATTATGACAAAGACTCTATTGTTGTCTCATTACTTTCTATTCTTTTTCGAACGAAGGAAAATAGTAAAACTTTTGACTTTACTTAGCTGGATTTCTAAACACAGGGACATTCAGCTTGTGTGAAGCTCTTTTAAAGTGACCGAAACTTAACATAAGTTGTTAACAAACTTGCTCTTCTGCAGTGACCTATTTTGTTATGTTTTTATGCTGATCTAGCCTACTAACCCAGAAATATCGGACGAGATTCTTTTGACTTTTTTAAATGTTTGCTTAAAATATGTGTCAGTACGTTACACAACCAAGCTTCGTTTCCCATTTAACTCAAGTAATAAAGTGAACTGCTGAATAATTTGTTGTAGAAAACTATGGTGAAGAATAATTGTGAAATACATATAGCTCAAGTGATTCAAATGGTGTGTGAAATAGGTGAATTTAGGAAACTGAGCTTGTAACATTTGGATGAATATTCTGGCTAAAATAATACTGGTAGAATATTTTGAGTTGCCAAAAATTGTTTTTCCTCTGCATATCAGAAGTTGCCAGTGCAATTTTTGAAACATTTGATTGCAAAACGCTTGGTCCACCGCGGCTTTTGTGTGATGTAATCTTAAGGTGAACTTGCTTCATCTTCGTTATTCTCTTGACGCTTGGTTGAATGACTTATTCCTCAATTGTTTGGAGAGAGAGAGAGAGAGAGAGAGAGAGAGAGAGAGAGGTAAAATGATCTTCTAACGGAAATAATTTCTGAATAAAATAAACTGTATTTCAACATTTAAAATTATGAAAGCTAATATATTATATTAGAAAAATATACGTTAGTTCTAAATAATTTCACAGTTCTTTGTGAGTGTTCAGATTTTTGCCTATTTTCCTGCAATATAAGTTTACTGTTATCAGTCAAGTTGAAGAGTAATATAAATTATCAATTTTTTTCATACGGTACAACCAAATTGATGAATTTTAATGAGCTCAAGAAATTTATTTTTTGTAATTTTAAGGTGTTTTTTAAGGGGAGAACACACTGCTGTAGATCTTCATAAGCCTTGACGATAAAACTTTCTTAAATTTTTTCTATGAAATAAATTCAAATTT
This sequence comes from Trinorchestia longiramus, assembly GCA_006783055.1. Taxonomy (NCBI): domain Eukaryota; kingdom Metazoa; phylum Arthropoda; class Malacostraca; order Amphipoda; family Talitridae; genus Trinorchestia; species Trinorchestia longiramus. The sequence continues at coordinate 476,704 of VCRD01000099.1, forward strand.
CCTCTATTATCTTTATCTTCATCTTCCTCCATTTTCCACTTTATATCTGCTATTTTATATATATTTTCCACTTTTTATGTCTTATACTAAATGTTACTCTACAGTTGCACCTCTTTCTCACCTAGAAGCCATGTTCAGTCGGTCTCCATGCACTAAAAATATCCCAGTCACCAAGTTTTTTATGCTATCTTGGTGTGAGAAAATACTTTCCCTGAACTGTAAATAATATTTACTGGCTCACTAACTGTTGTACATCACAACTTAACAAGGAAGGAAAAGAGAGTAAGATTGTTCGATTGATTTCTTAAAATTATAAATTATCATCTATAACATCAATTTTCTCGCTGAAACGTAACCTCAAGTACCCATACTAAAAAAAGAAATAAAAGTAGATAAACATTTCGTTCTTGCACAACCAAGAAATTGAGGAAAAATGCAGACATTGATTATTTTGTTAAAAGCATCGGAAATAAATTTTGATTATGATTGCTATTCATTTTCATATGATAAAGTTTAGATTCTTAAGTGCACATCCTCACTGTATTTGAATCAACAAACACCATGGAAAATTGCTCTTAAGAGTTTAGGCCATCATAAAGTTAAGCAACATGTTGCCTCTTGCACTCCATCCCAGAGTGGTGAATTCAACAGCTTGTCAATTTGTGCAACGTTTACAGCATAATTTGATCGAATAAAAGGTGATAGTGGCAGTAATCTAAATGTTCAACACTTGTTTTGTTCCAACCTTAATATCGCTACACATGTTCGTTTTAACGACCAGCTTCAGGAAGCCGCAGCAAGTTTTCATTACAAACATTCAGACGTGCGGCAAAGTTTATTGGCTTCACTATATGTCACATGAAAACCAATGTTGCTGGACGCCCCGGTGTCCCCATTGTGTCAGCCTTCCTTGTCTGGTCGGCACGATGTCGAGCGTTGCAATGCTCAATTTATTTCAGATCACTTTTCAATGACGGGTATTGATGCCACGGGTGGTTGAACGTTCAAATATTTTTGCTAATCAAGGGAGCGATGCAGAAAATAAAAACGTTTAGAGACTGTTTCTTTCAATTTAAGATTATGTAGAAATTTTAATAGGGTTAAAGACCTTATTAAATAAAATATATATTAACTTTTTTGCCGTCTTCATTCCATTTCATTTTTTATTCCACAGGTTTTATTAACTAAATGTATATTGCATAAGTTGTTAATATTATTGAAGGTTATGCTAAGATGTGTAGTGCTAAATGGGGCATCTTAGGATTCTAGTTAATCTAATCTTTTAGCTGCAACTCAAGATAATACAAAATAGTGAAGAGAAACCTGTTCTCTCTATACATTTTTTCGCAAGAGACGTAATAACTATACTAAAATATTTGTCGCAATGAAATTTTGATGATATTTCGTCTCATAAAATCAAGTAACCACTCAAAATGTTATAATAAATAATCACAGAATATGTGATATAAATTATTAAAGAAGGAAAATCACGTATCCTCAAATAAATCAACGGATTTAAACAATTGGAAGCTTTCCAATCCTTTCCTGATAAATTTTTCTTCCTATTTCCACCAAAATAAATTTAGTAACAAAGATTTTAATTTACATATAGTAGATGATATAGTAGATTAAAATAGATTAAAAAATCTACATTTACCGTATGTCCCGCAAAAACCCGAACCGAGTATTTATTTTCCCGTATCAGTAATACCATCATTCGACTTATTGTATGCTCTTTTCTATAGATTAATTTTGAGGGATAATTTTGCTAGAAATTAAATGCTTATGGTATTCTTATGATGGTATTACTGAGACAGGACATACGGGTTCGGGTTTTTGTGGGACATACTGTATTGATAAAAAAAGTATAAAAACTTGCATTTTTTGCAGACTTTTCTAGTTAAGATATAGTGAAATATCTAAGGTGAGGAGTTGTTGAAACATTATTATCATTTGTATAGACTTGGTCAATATTTATTTTTTGTACAGATGAGTACCTTTTAATTGTTTTGCCAAAATATTGGGGCGATAAATAACCAACATGACAAGTAAACCTGCCATAGGGATTGTTATTCACGTTAGTCTTTTGATAGATTCTGAAAATGGACAGTTTCAAAAAGTCAGTCAGTGATTGATGTGTGACAGGTAACTATTATTAATTCTAGCTAGTTCCCGTGGAAATTCCACAATTTAGATTTGACTAATTTGAAATTATTATAAAGCTAAATGCATTGAAGATTTACGATAAATTATTGTGTTTTAAATGAATACACTTTATTAATATATACAAGACTTCCATTGTGTATCTTATCTAACGATAACGTGGCCCAGAAAGTACCGGTTAAAATTTTTTGATACAACAGTAAGAAAATTAAGAATCTATATATTAATATGCTTACGACTATCGTACCTGTGCGTCACACCTTTCATCGCGGTATCTATTATACGGTTGGGGACGGGTCACGTTACATTACGTTACTTTGGGTTGGGAATTTTATGAATATTTGGTTTTAGAAATTTTTTCTATTTTGGAATTTTTTAAAGGGTTTAAATTTTTTATGTTTTAAAATTACTTTTTAATGTTTTTCATTTTGTAACTTTTCAAATGGTTTAATTTTTTGAATGTTTTGAATTTTTGTTTTTTTGAATATTTTAGATGTTTTTATTTTTTGATCTTGTTTTAATTTTTTAAATTGCTTAAAATTTTTCCTTTTTTAGTTTTGAATTTTTTGAATTTTTTTAAATTTTAAAAAGTGCTGCTAGCGTATCAGTGATACCGACAATACCTTACTTATGTGCAAACCTGTACTATGCGGCCCCATGAAATTGCGAATTTTTGAACGTGGCCCGTGAACTGAAAAGTCTGCCCACCCCTGATCTAAAACAATGGAGCAGAGAATAAGAGAACAAAGAGAAGCAGCAAGAGAGCGACAGAGAAGGAGCTGACAGCGCTTGCGAGAAGACGAAAGGCAAGCAACTCGTGATAGAGAACAGCGAAGGGTGACTCATATTCAGCGCTCCTCCTGAATATGAGTCAGGAGAAGCGATAATGGCATCTTCAAATCATGAGAAATAGAGGTCAAGAAAGTCGAAATGATAGGAATGATGTGAAGAGACAGCAATTTCTAGAAAACAGGAGAAACAGATACCAAGAAAGACGAAATGATATGAATGATGTGGAGAGACAGCAATTTCTAGGAAACAGGAATAAGAGAGACCATGAAAGGTGGCATCAAAGTTTTAAAATCATCTAATCAACGATTTTTAATTCATTCACTACCTGTAAAATCATGCTACTGAACTAACCGCGAATTATTCGCGGGTCCAGCTAGTCTATGAAATAAATACATTTTTCAGTTTTACCCGTGGTACCATCAGAACCAGAAAATTTTTCTTAAATTTATACAGAACTTTCATTTTGTATCTTACCTAACGATAACATGGCCGTGTAGGAGAAGAAAGTTAATAACGGAACAAATGGCGTGTTTTATGGTGATCCGGCGCCTTTGGTATCCACAATACAATGCTTGTAATACATGCATATCTGTTCTGATTTCAGTTCAATAATTTTTCTTCAGTAATAAATAGGAAGTAATGGGACGGAAACACACAGATACAGTAAGATGGAGATACATAGTCGATTATATATGTAGCTAGTCAAGATAAACTATTTGATGTGTTCACTCACATCAAATGAACATCAAGATTTTTTTTGCGAAAAGTGAAAGGTACGCATATTGAGGCGTTGCATAACTGTTCCCCAGAAAACAAGCTACTTGCAAGTGAAATTCAAAAAAGGAAACATGTGAATTTTAGGCTGTCTTAGTAGAGGCTATACTCTTCACGGCTATTCTATTACTTATGACAGATCTTTGTGCGTAAAATATTTTCTACAGTCTCTTGGTGTGCATTGGGATTTTTGTCGGAAAGTCGTATTATAGGAGACACGGAAGGTTATTTGATATTGGAGGAAATTTTGACTCTAAATAATTTTATCATTTTTTCTTTACGTCATCTTCTTTCATTCCACACCAAAACATTCCCTAAGGCTAGGTGTCCCGCTACAAGACCGGACAAAATTCAAACTTTCTTTCGAGACGAGAACGAGTACAAAATATAACAGAAAGAAAGTCGGCAGCAAGCCGCGGCCGGAGCCTTTCCAGGCTGAGGCCTTTGCTACTGCACCAGAATTATGAACAGCAGAATTTCCTGGAGTCACCAGTCTCATGTGCAAAATATTTGGCTTTTCTCTGAGCCTGGAAGATGAGACGATTTCTGCCTGAGCAAAAGAAGCGAGATGACGAGCTTTATTAGGTAAACGATCCAAAGTCCATTAATTATAGTCATTGTACTTGTAAATTCATCTAAAAATGCTATACGGGTCACGAAACATACTCACTTACATAATAGATAAATACTTTGATGCAAATAACGTTCAAACAGCACACAGATTTACTCACCTGCATACTTTATGATAGTATGGCTTGCAATAATGATAGTATTATTCGCTAGATTTTCGTTCCAACATAGTACACCTAGTCACATAAGGCTTTGTAAAAAAGATAACTAATGATGCTGTACAGCAACAAGTGGAGTAGGTTCTGCTTCTTTGTTGCCGTTTTCTTTATTTCTTAGTAAGAATGTTTCACTAAATATTTAATTTTTCCCCATTTATAAGCAATTCTGATGTGTGGGTTTAATAAACCCTGAATATTATCGTATGAGTAGCCCTACATGCAATCCGTCTATGCATGATAGAATGTCATTTCAGGAATTTGAGACGCCTCTGAAAACATCACAACTCACCAGATTTTTAACTAAAAGATAAAATTTTGAACATGGGGCTTGAGCAACGTAGTCAGATGTGACTCAAACAGTTAAATGATAATGGCCGATTAATCATTTATCTATCAGGGCCAATGATCAATTTTATTTTTAAATAATGATATATGATATTAATTTATTAATGTGGCAAAAGATTAATCTAGTGTATTTTTCTTACATGTGTGAGTTAGTTTGTCATAATTGGGTTACAAAATCATCGTTCCAAATTATTTTAAAGAATTATATACAACATTAATTTATAGTTAATCAATGTGAAATATCTTCGACAAGCTCATTTTTGTGGAACCTCCCAACCTGGTTGCTATATGTCACGATAACAATATATTAGATATAAAGGTTATTACGGGTATGGAGGTCGCTTTTATTTATGATCTTGCATTGTAATTAAGATATAAAACGTTAAAGTATTACGTTTATGAAGGTTGCTATCTCTTATGACGGTATTTTACAATTAATTGACTTCAAAAGAGCGAATTCACTGGGAGGAGGGGGAGGGTGGGCGCTGCTGTCATGTTTGGTGTATGATAAAATTAAAATGCAACACATTAGAGCTGTCAATTTTCTAATAAGACCACCGTCACATCTATTATATAATGTGATTAACCTACACTAGGTTTTAAATTTTGTTGCGCAATTGCTATAAAGTCTTGCTAAAATATGTGAACAGCCTCCGTCAACGTGACTAAAAAACTGTCAAGTGAAAAAAGTTCACAGTAGAAACACGGGTGCAGGTCTTCTACCAGCCATTTTGCATGGTGGAATAACCTGAATATTTCATCGTTGTCAAGACAAACTTAGCAATTATTTTCACCTTTCAGTTACTGACTGTAGAAGAGAAACGCTGTAGTTCGAACAAGAAGTTTCCTTATGCTAATCATCACATCACGGACTCCCTGCAAGCTTAAAAGTGCAATGAACGTATTCTGTTGTGCGATCTATGATACATTTTTTATCAAAATTAGCGACACGTTTACGTGATGAAGCTCTGAGAAATTTTGCAACAGTTATTCAAGGGAAGTCGAAGTATAAAATCAAGCGTCTCACTTTTTCTAGTCGTGCCTTTACAAAGTGGAATTTTATTTTGTTTGGGTTACCTTTGAAAATCGAACAAAATAAAATCACCTTCGAAAACTTGAAGAATTCACCTCCATCGCCGCCAGCGCTGCATGCTTGCTGTTGACAGCAGGCACCTCAGTCTATTGATCGACTTGGCTCGTTAGGAAGCGAGTTGAGCTGAAATTTGAGCACTAAAGAAATTTACTGATGGACGCATTTGGTTCGATTTCTTCGTAAAATACAACCTGAAACTTTCGAGAACTTACAATCGTTCAAATGCGAAGTAGAAATTGTTAATTCTGGATGAAATTTCCAACAACCTTTTAACCATAAAATTCCACGCTTTTATAGGAACTTTTAATTTGCAAGATGGTCACGTATATGAGAAATTTGCTAAATGCTCACGTATATTTCCCGAAATGCCCAGAAAATTTAATCAACTGAAGCGCAAGAAAATGAGTGAAGTTCCTGCTAGTCTTCAACGTTTCCTTCGGGCGTCAATCTCCTTCATCTCAGTAATTAATTACTCTGGAGATCACTTAATTTTGCCTTGATCAACTATAACTCGGTAGGGAATAGGTCTCGTGATAGCAGCTGAGGAGTGAGGCAGTAGAGATTGTGTTGAGTCATCATATACATATTATTGATGTGAATAACATGAAAATAGTCAGATTGAGATCAGACTGCATTATTGACGTTGACTGAAGATGATTCTTCAGATTTCATAAGCATTGGATGAGTAAAAAAAAAGCAGAACAGATATCAAATTGGCGGTCCGAATTGTATTTACGAAGCAAGTTTGCTTGCCCATTGAACTGAGAGCTGCGCAAATTTGTAAAAGACTCCAAGATCTTAAAATAATTAACAATCATGTGAAGTATTTACCCCGTACGTCTCAAATTGACAGCGAGAAAGATAGCAATTTGTACTTTGAAGTTTTGTTTTCATCTTTATCAAAATGTTTGATCCTTAGAGTACAGAATTATTTCCATACTACTTTACTGCTTGTAATGTATTCATACGACATTTACATACTACTTTAATGCTTGCAATTCGATCATACAGCATCTTCATACGATGTTGCTGCTTGCAACTACTACACGATTCACATAGCTTTATTACATTAAAAGGTAAACTTCTATTTATTCAGCTACCACTCGTACCAGAAAGTATAAACTTGTTGCGAATAATAATGTTTACCTTCTAAATTCATAATGATACACTCATTCTACATCTTGCATTCAGAAAGTTATGCTTCTGACCAGAGGAATTTGTCTTCAGAAGAACTTCTCAGTAAATATGTCTATTTACATCTTACAAATACATCCTCATTTCTAGTATGATTAAGTTTCTACAGGGCTCTAAAGTAATATGCTGCAAAGATGTGTATCTCAGGGCAAGTTGACAAATCAACGCGTAGTGAAAATTCCTGACAGAATACTAACAAACTCCAACCCCAATTCACTTTAATCACTGTATTACGATCATTTAATTCATGTATTACAATCATCATGACAAATTATAATATTTTGTTTAGCAAAAGATGTTGGGAACACGTGCCCATAATTCGTTATTTCCATTCGTTCCAAGAAAACGCAGGCTAGTTTTTCTGAAACTTCAGGAGTGTCGCCGTCAGAACTTTGGTATGTCGTAACGCAAAGAGATTTCATATCTGAACATTTATGGGAATTTATCTAGTGTCCAGTCGGCGAAAATCAGAGAGCAAATATAAGAGGGTTAGAAGCAGCCAACGGTGCAAAAAAGAATAGGTTGAAGTTTATAATTGATGAAATGTTGAACCATATGATTCACGAGAAGAGTGTTATTAGTTGAGACAATGTATTAATGATGGCTCTACATACATTTATTTTGCACGCTACTAATTGTTAGCATTAGGAAAGATTTGCCTCGTGGTTTTTCAGAGCTCTATTTTTTCATTAATGACATGGGTAAATTAATTCATTAAAAAAAGCATGGAAATATTGTACCAATCGATTATGATATTGTTGTCATTGTATTTAGGTTTTGTAGATTGAAGCAGTAGTTAATGCTACTTAATCAACCTCAAAAAGGCATAGGAAAATAAGAATAGATATACACAAGTACTTCGTTTGATGCCACTTAATCAACCTCCAGAAGGCATAGGGAAATAAGAATAAGTATACACAAGTACTTCGTTTGATGCCACTTAATCAACCTCAAAAAGGAATAGGGAAATAAGAATTAATATACACAAGTACTTCGTTTGATGCCACTCAATCAACCTCCAGAAGGCATAGGAAAATAACAATAAATATGCACAGATACTGCGTTAAAAGAAATGACATTTCCGAACTTAAGAGGTTTGAGTGAAATTGGTGTATTTTTTGGAGATGCTACTTGCTGTTATCCCAGCCTTTGCACTTGTTGACGAAGGTGAGGACTTGTTTATTCTTGGTCCCGATTTATTATCGGTCAAGCCTCATGCCTCTTGGAACCACAGACAATCTCTTAACACATCAGAGTCATACCTTTAAAAGCTTGTAATGAAAATCAGAAAATTATGTCATTTTTATCATGAGTTGATGTTTCTATAAACAAGAAAAAACATGATATATTCTTCATTTAACTTTAATTTTGCTCTCATGTTTCCCAACAATTGACTTAGTTGAATTTCCAGCCGTCCTTTGTTTCGAAAACTGACAGAAAAAATAACGAATATCCGGATTGGTCCAGATTGCTTTGTTGGCACAAGGAACAAATATCGTAGGGAATGGATGGCCGTTTACTTCTATTCGTCAGTGATGGAAATTCGAATCTACCCAGCAAAATCCTGTCCCAATCAAATTAACTTGACTTAATGGCGCCTGAAAGCATTACGTGGGATCATCCATCGGACTTTCTCGGAAATTTAATTTTTCCTTGTCTTGAAATGGTCCTTCCCGAGCGCTCAATCAAATCGCAATCATTGAATCACTGAGGTAGAATAAGTAATTCTGAATCGTTGCCACTTTGTTAAATTTCTCATTTAATTGAGTTTCAAATTCCATATGCATTCAAATTTGTGTAAGTCTTTTCCTACTGATATTGAATGCCAAAATTCAATTTTTCAATTTATATCCATACTCGAACGAAGTGAACGCTTTTCGAGAGAAAGCTGATGCATTACAAAGATTGAATATCGAACTGTACATGTGGAGATACCAAACAACGTTCTGCTGCAGCATTAAATTGCAGTAATTCTTGCCAGCAAACGGAGTTCAAATTACATTCCAGATAGACTGATGTTCAAGGCTTGGAATGGAAAAAGTTCTGCTTCATGGAGGAGCCAATAAAGCAAGTCTATAAAAACTGTCATTGTTCATCCTTATTCTCAACTATTACAATACTGTGACATAACGTAATCATCAATGTATCCAAATTTGCTCTTAAATATTTCTGCTTTTTAGGATATTTATAATTTACTGTCTTTGATAAACAACGATGATGTCTTTGCGACGATGCAACAACTTCGACATCTTTGCAACAGCGACGATGTCTTTGCATAAATATATTTTAATAATCACTAGAAAACGATACATTACAAGATTACATTCATATGATAGAATTCAAACAAATATTTTTAATACAAGTCTCCATAGATTAAAGATTAAAATGTAATGTAAATCATTTTTTGTGATACTAGCTACGTAGCCCCAAAACCTGCAAAAAATTTTAATTTACAGAATGAAAATGATAAATTTGTTTCAAGTTTCAATCCTAATTACAATATCAAATAAACAGTTTCTATTTTTTTCAACAATGTTCTATGTATTCATACTTCATGTTGACTGGTCAGACTATAAGATTGTTCATTTTTCTTGATGACCTAGTGTTTTCAACGAAGTCATTCATCGAGATTTCAAAATGTTGCTAGAACTGAGAGTACATGTATCTATGTTGCTCGGGTCAAAATTTAAGAGCAAACTGTAGGATCATCTGTGTCTTCTCGACGGCTCACGGCATACACCTCAAGATGATGCGGTTGACTGCGTGAAAACGAGGATATGTTGGATAGTGTGATGCAGTAGTTGGTGTGAACTAGGGTGCCATGATAGTTATGGATACTATCGATGGTGTGAAAAAATCATTGGTTAAGATTTTGATCACATAGCTTCTATCACAATAGAAAATAATAATCTTGTTACTGTTGAAAAATTGACCGATGTCTCTTCTTTTGTTTGAGAAATAACATTTTTTTAGTACTCTGACTCTGGATCGCGCATAAAAGTTGTTTGGAAGAGAAAGATGAAAATTATTTGGGTTCACGGGGCATTAACGAAATATAACACAACAAACATGCTACATCAGGTAAACGTTATAAATTTATTCGACGAAAATTACACGAGCTTAAGTAGAGCGTAGGTAATTTTAATAAAACTTATTAAAAGGCCATGGATGCAAATGATATAATCTGGCTTCAAGCTCCGCTCAACATGTACATCAAAACATATCTAATGCATTCCAGAACTACAGCTCATTCTCATATACATAAATCGCATATCTTTGTGAACAGTGTCCTTTTGAAGCACATTATACTCTTTCACCTGCGATTAGTCAGAATTAGAAAGAATTAATGTCTTGCTGTATATCAACAACCGTCCTTTGCATATCTTCAAACTGGCGCAACATGCCAGCTCAGCCCGACGTCTCGTTCGTTTGTTTGCCTGTGGGGAGCAGATCGACCACGACGACATCTTCAGCTTTGCAGACAAAGCGTCATAGGAAACTAAGTCACGTAGCTCTCTTGTTTCCGAGTCGCACGGCGCACATTAGCGAGGTGGAACCGTGTAATCTGGAGCCATTGCAGTACGACTTGCTCCAGTCCATCGGCTGCCCTATGGTTGCTGATGGCAGGCCTAAGGCCTTCAAGACGACCCTGTCAGTTTGCGGGGTCATGGTCTTGATAAATCGCCCCTGCTTTCAAAGGAAAATCGGGTTTTGGAAATTGATCATCGCCGCATGATAAAATTTCGAAATTAAAGGAAGTGTTTGACACAAGGATTTATGCTTAGCTGTAGGGACGCAAGCAATAATTTCAAGTAAGCTTCGATGAACGCAGAACAACCTTGGCAGACCTGCTCCTATTTCTTGACATTACGAAATAGGACTTAAGAAGGACCATCATTTCGTGGGAAGGTAGCTGCGCACGTTCCCCACGCGCAATACGGGTGACAAACACGCGTTCTACGCAGAGAATTAAACAGCAGTTTTCGAATGATGAACTAAATATTTAAAAAAAAACTCATACCAGTTTTAGCCATCATTTATTTTAGGCAAGATTAGAGTACAGTTTTCAGAATTATTCAGAGTCCCTATTGTAACTTTTTTTGAAATAGCAAAGTGTGTGCAATCGTTGAAGCACTCATGTGTTACAAACTAACGTAACATTTTTGTAAAAAACAATTTCATCACAGAATTTTATGCATGTATTTACTTTTTAACTGTTCAAATCAAATCAATATTTATAATTAATGTATTTGGTAAATATTCGTGTCGCCTGTTCGTATTCTGGGAATAAGATACACCGACGGCTTTCATTAATGTGCCTGTAAAAAATGCTACATATTTTTGGTGCCAATTTATAAATTACCGCTTTTGTACGTACGTACTAGCCGTCTCTGAACTAGTCATTCGTTTTTAAATTGCTGTCGATTTTAAATATAAATCTTGTCGAATTTTCTTGGGAGTAGAGTCACGTTATCGGCATCTGGCAGAAAGCTTAATGAAGCCAGTGTCCCAGTCAATGCATTGAAGCTATGACTATGAAATTTACCTCTAATGGAATTCTGGAGGCACGCTCACTGTGCTGAGTGAGACATCGACCAAGTAACAATCGCAAGGAAGAAATACAAAGCGACCTTCATGAATATTTCTGAAGCGACATACATCATCATTATGATGTTCAAATGTACATGAAAATTTAGTTAGGAATGATTTTGAAATCACACATAGGAGGAAGAGAATTTTTTCACTATTTAAGTGCACGCCCATGGGGCTAACATGAAAATTTAGTTTTTCATGTTACTCCATCACTAAAACCTCGAGAGTTTTTAGAGAATCACTTAAGAATAGAGTGTAACATACACAGTGAGATGAAAAACACACTGCAATCCGAGATCTAGATTATGGGAACAAAATATCTGCCGTCTAACACGCTTGACTTTTGTATGAATTGGTTTTCTAACTTTAGAAGAGCTTAGTGAGCTTGATATAGCGCTTCAAGAATATTACTGCGGAATTTAACTTTTTAACAAGGCTGGAAAGTTCACCTCGATCAGGTCTTCTGTTGGGCTTCAAAGCTGAACAAAAACCCTGCCCCTACTTCACTGAGAGAAATGAAATTTTTGTATTTATTTTTCTTAAAAGTTCTAGAATGTAGGAAATCATTTTCACAAATACATAATTCTCTAGATTTGCAATCAATTACTTTCATCTATAAAATATATATTCGACCGATCACGGATGAGTTAGGATGAAAGTTTTTCTCTTAATTTACACACTCACTGAAACCACAAATTAATAAGGAGGGTAAACTTCATGGGAAGAAAAAAAAAGCAGTAAGAACACAAACTGATGCCAAATTTTTGAGCTACATTGATGCAATGAATATGACGTGATAATACAAGGTAATTTACTGAATTGAATTGAGCGGTGAGAAATTGAACCAGAATCAGCGAAAATATATAATTACAAAATAGTCCACTACAATGTAAATTGAATATTGCGAAAGTTTTTCGACGATTAATCTGTAAATCTATTTTATGATTTTTTTACACATTAGTTAATTTAATGATTTTTATTCAATATGATGAAAATTGTTAACGTTTTCAAAGCCTTAGCTACTTAATTTGTATATTTTTAAGGAGAGCATTCCAATTTATTTTACTGAGTATGCACCACAAGGAGCGATTTCTCCTTATTTATCTCTGAAAATGTTTTTTATACATGTTGAGAATCTTTTTCTGGTCTGAAATTTGCACTGGGCGCATTGCACTATTCTACTCACTCATAATTTATTTTCAAATCATCTTCAACTCACCCTGAATTCACCCTTACTTCCCCTCCAATTCATCCTTAACATATTCTCAACTCATCATCATTTCATTCTCAACTCACACTCAACTCACGCTTAATTTAACATTGATTCATCCTTAATTAAACATTAATAGATCCACAACTTAGCCTGAACTCACCATAAATGTGTCTTCAACTCACTCGTGCCTCACCTTAAGGTAACATACATCACTAATGCCTCTAACTCATGAAACAGATTAAAATCAACTGTGACCAGGTATTCTACCTTCATGAGGTGGTGGTATGATGTGGTTTGCTTACTGAACTAATAATGAACGGGCAATTATTTCATTTTAAATTAAACTGAATCTCCCGGCTGTACAGTTTTTGCTGATAGGGAAATGAAATTTTACGTCCAATGAAATTCAGAGATAAAATTACAGCCCTCAGAACGCAAATCATATCAGAGAAAGTTTTAGAAAGGACAGGAAAATGGTATGTATAAACTCATAAGGAGCAAATAGTAAGGAGCGATAGGAGAGTCTGAGGTTTGGTATTTGCTAGATGATGTTTGAACAAAGTCAATTAAAAGTGATGATGAGGTTACAGATAGTCCCTAGTTTTAATGACTATTTTAGTGTGAATATACTGTATGTTGAATAAATTTTAAGTGGGGATGATCCTTATGGTTGGGCTATTGAAGTTGGGAACAGCTTCCCAGAGAAATTGGAAAATGATTGAGTTTTTTCCATTTTAGACAAATAATTTCTTCTCGGTAGACTCGGGAATCAGAGAGACGTTGAAGGATCTAATCCTGAAGAAGCGACGGTCGCTTGGGACCAAGAACCTTCTTCCAGGAACACAAAAACAAGCTCTTAAGATTGCGTCCGAGAAGAATTGCTAAGTCCTAACCTAAAATTATTTGGCCGTAACAAAGTGTTTCCTGAATAAACTTCATATCCCTGCTCTCCACAGTATATTTACAATTGAGATGGGACATGCCCAGAAAATATTCTTCGGAAGCGGTTTTCGGAGTTTCGATATCAGAAAGTAAACTACTACAGATACGCCCGTTTCATTGCTGCATGTGCACTACATGCAGGCGCTTCATATTTTGAAATCTTGTAACAATGATTCACCACGATTTGAAAGCAAAAACACTCGAATTATCCCTTGCAAGTCAAAATAATGTCCCATGGAAAATTATCAGTCCTTGAAATAAAACTTAAAGCAGTCGTAAACGTACAATACTATCTGTGGTCTGCACAGGGCTTGAGGTTTCATCCATCTGTTGCAGACTTTGGTTATTTCTTCCTCTCCATCGCTAAAAACACATTTGTGCACCAGAGCTTCAGTTTTTGAGAACGCCCTGCGACTGTAAAAAGACTACCAATCTTACCTTCCGCCTTCGGTCGTGAATTACTTTGTCTGGTCCAAATTCTTCACTGAAACGTCTTTTTCCTACAGCGTTAACTGTCTTAAAATAATAACTTGAATGTCCTGAAGTCAGTCGGGAGGCAATATGTGCTGATGCTGATGAAAAAATACTACTTGAAAAAGAAACTAACGTCACCCATGGCTCTGCTCAAATGAACCTGATTGACGTGACGCTTTCAAGTCGAGGGAGGAATCTGCTTGTGAGGTGATTGCTCTTTGCTCATTCATGTCTTGAATCTTAAAGGTGAAGTTCTAGAGGCAAATTACAAGATTTGGAGAATTTTGATCAAATCCTGCCCACATTTTCAACTTGATTTATTTCTCAATCTTAATTTTTCCAAGATCGATCAGGATGTAATAAGAAAGTACCCGGAATGAACGTCTGGCTGGAATGATATATGGTGCAATATCCCCTCCGCCTCAGCCGGCACAGTGTAAACGATGATTCGTTTACTCAGAGGAGCGGTGGCTCTTCACTGCAGAACTTCATTTTTTCTTCAAAATTAGATGTTAACGACGACATCAGGTCAATCTCTGGCAAATGCAATCGTGGGGGTAAAATATGGTAGCTGTCAAAATTTGATTTACGTTGTTTATGTGTACGTACAGAAAGAATACCACGGGGACATGTGATAGTTCTCATTTTTTTTTCTTTTTATACGTTTTCTGATGATAACGTCTTCCATATTGCAGGCCAGTAGCAATGCCTCAGCCTGTGGTTTGTGCGCTGTTCTGTGTACTTTGACAGACTGGACAATGTTTGTCAAACCAAATTGCTTGCAACGAAGACGTAACACTTCTGTTGGTTAATAAAACCTGTTTTTTGGTATGACAACATCTTTTTGCCATTTTCATTTTCGGTGTGGGAATTAGAACTAATTGTATTTTTCATTTCTTGCAAGGTGAAACAAACGAGCAAGTTTATTAATGAAATCATTTTTGGACGTTGATATGCCTAATAATGAGCTGTAACTACGTTCTGTCATCATGGCTGACTCTCTCCACCTGGAACGGGAAAGAGTACCAGTTTTATAGAACACGAATAGGATTTTCATACATTTTTGACCCGATTTGAACAGTTTTGCTCAGTTTCCAGGTGAAATATTTCATACAAGTTTTATGAACAAGCGCTTAAATATCCTAGTTTTTTGTTTCATCAGGGAACCTGAACTAATTGTTGTGCATTCTGAATGATCAGAAAAAATCCTACTCTGTAAAAATCCGACACAAGTTCAAGCTTATATCTAGTGAGCTAGCTTTGGATGTGCATATGACATGAAGAGCTTTGGCTATTGGAAAAGTTGTTTTCAAAATACGCCATTTACAAGTGCAAGCTTTATCACAAAATAATCACCGGGCTCTAAAAACTGTACAGACTACACTGACATCAGAAGAACTTTAAAAATTACGATTTTAGACGCCACGCGTTAATTCTGGCATATGCAACTAATGCTGGTCAGAATATTTGTACTATTTTCAATTAGTTCTTTGGCCATAAATTATTTCTTCATACAAGTCATGAAACATTCTCAATTGAAAATGTATGTAAACATGTTCTCAATAAACTTTTAAAACACCATCACCTCTACCACATCGGAAAATCGGTGCATTCAATTTTTTTTAAGACCACCAATCACATTTGTTTCATATTATTGTTTTATAGCACGCTCTCTACACTCAAAGAAACGACTATGAAGATGGAAGGTAGACATTTCCATTGAAGAATGGTCTTGAAATCCAATTGTGCTTATAGCATTCCTTCGAGCTGTTATTTCGCTTCATTTGAAATTCTACTGAATGAAGGTTTGCCAATATCTAGCAATTGTCCTTTAAAATATGGTTGAAGCAGATGGCAGCTAGTTGAATTCATGCTATTTTGATGCTACATTGTTGAAGGACGGAAGCAACAGTGATCCTTCTTGCTAATTAGTGTAAACTGAGAAGCAATTCAAAGTGTTGTGAAAGCTGGCACGTGGGAATGCCTATGCAATTCAATTAATACAATTTTTTTTGAGTGTCTAGTGTCACAAGATATTGTAAAACCCGTCAATCCTGTTTTATAAATACTAGCTCATAAGAAGAGATCAATTTTTGGCAGTTGAGAGGTAGTTAATCATGTTTCTTTTGATTCTGTGTCTCTAACTTTGAGATAACTCAAAGTTATTTTAGTCCACAATTTTTTTCTTACTTGCTTACTTAAAAATGTTAAGATATTCACAAACTCAAGTTCTTGTAATTTTAATCTATTTTCATCCATCACGAAGAAGAGCTGACTTGTAAAAAGTTGAAACCTAAATAATTGAATTATCGAAAATTGAACCAATCAGTATCATACATCAGTTACGGACACAGAAGAGGTTCAATTCTCATAAAAGTTGTGTTGGTCAATTTTTATTAACTTAGTCATTTTAAATGGTAATAGTAATATAATTCACCACGAAAAAGCTCAAGAAGTACCAAAGTGTTCAGTGTTTTCGTAGTTGCTGTACAGACCAATACTGTGTAACCTGTCTTTTTTCGAGACACATGAGGTCTGTACATCAACTGAATCCCGTACAAGAGCTCACTTGTTTCATTAGAATGCTTGTCATAATTTGATCTACATAGTGGGAGTAGATGCTCACAGCTGGAATATCTGGTTGCAACACTGGTCTCTAAATCACAAAAACACAGTTCTGTTAAAACAACTGCTGCATTTTCCCGATCGAACTGCAATTTCAATCCATTGTTTAACCTGAAAAGTTATTAACACTTGCGGATCAATTCTAAATCAACACAAGAACCTAATACCCGAAGGAACCACTTCTCAATTTTCCTCTTGCAGACTACAAATATTGCATTTTCCTTGAGATTTAAGAGCCTCACAAACACTTCAATTAATGTGGGAATGATGATAGTCGTAGTAACTGCTGTCGTACTTTACTAGCATGTTAATTACCATCACCACTCCCAGGCCAATGCTGACAGCGCGACTCTATGAGCTCCATATGTACGTTGACCTCTTCGCTAACGTTGGGATAAAATTTATGCTCCACAGAAAGTTCCACAGGCTGTTGGGATAATACACTGCTGGTCAAAATGATAAGATCACACCTCATCCAGGCGTTTTGAGTACACGTATTTACTTTGGCGGAAAAATTTCTCTTTACACATATCAAAGGTGTATGTAAAAAATATTTTAATAAAAAATATTTTCAGAAAATGCTGTACCCAATATTTTATTCGCCAGGCAATGAGAAGTATCTCATTATGCCTGGTCATAATTATAAGACCAAGATTGAAATACTGTTTTCTTTGGCAAAAGGTAAACAAATCAGACAGTCGTACGGAAGGGCTGATATGATGAGGATGTGCGTGGCTAATTACTAACACTCTCAATTAATTTCTATATAACAAGTTTTAACAGATTATGAGCGGTATAGAATTATAGAACTCAAAAAACATGTCATCTCACATAGAGCAATTGCAAGTGAACTAAATAAGAGTAAAACTGTCGTCACAAAGTTCTTGAAAAATCCTGTTGGAAATGGAACGAAAAAATCGACCGGTCGCCCCAAGAAGATCACTCCTGCTCTTGATAGACGAATAAGAAGGGAGGTTAAGAAGAACACTAACATAACTTCAAGGCAAATAAAGGCTAAAACTGATGCAGACTGTAGTTCTCATACAATTCGGCAACATTTAAATAATAAGAGTTTTAATGAATTAAAGCGATTGCAAAAGCCCCGTCTTCTTCTTCGCCACAAAGCCTTGCGCATAAAATTTGCTGCTGAGTACCAAACATGGGATATAGAAAAATGGAAGAAAGTTGTGTTTTCTGACGAGAAGAAGTTTAACCTAGATAGCCCTGATGGGTTTCAGCACTATTGGCATGACAAATCTGTTCCAAATGAAACTTATTCAACACGGCATAGCGGAGGAGGATCATTGATGGTGGGGAGAGCTTTCTGTTTCAATGGGACGCTTGAGTTACAGCTTGTGGAAGGTTACCAAACGTCTGCCGGATACGTCACCATGCTTGAACGTGCTTCTATCCTCACTTAATGTCCTAGGATGTGTGGATACACCTGAATTTTCCAACAAGACAATGCAGCAATCCACAACGCTCGACATTTGAAACAGTTCTTTGATGTCAATAATATTCAACTCTTGAACCATCCACCTTGTTGAGCAACACTCTGGTTACTCAGAGCAAGTGTCTGGCCTGCAGCTACAGTCCGTAAGATGAAGCTAATTATTTTGATTAACTTGAATCAAATGAAATGGGAGGAAGTGACCCATGACATTACAAAATGTTGCATTTGGTAAAAGTTACACTGCATAATGACATTAGGAATGGTCGATGTTACCATACTCATTACACATTGCTTAGCAATAACGCAAGATGAAATTGGAAAATATATGTATGAAAATTGTACCCTGAATACTGTTGTAAATAGTAATTCTTAGACAAATGCTTTTGCTTGAGAATTATTCCAAGGGCCTAATTGCATTTTGCGAACACGATTATACTTTAAAAAGGATCTTAGATATCGGACAAGTTTCTATAATGAGCAGCGTACCTCCCATGTTGATGATATCCTAGACGCCGACTGCACTATATTGCATCCTCTACCTTTCGATCAAAGATTAAACTCTTCCCTCGTGTGGCATCTCATAACAACGTAACTCCCTTTGACCAATAATATGATGTCGGTCCTTTGTATAGTCTTTCAGTGTAGACAAACTCTCATGACATGCTTGGCCCTCATGACATGCTTGGCCCTCATGACATGCTTGGCCCTCATGACATGCTTGGCCCTCATGACATGCTTGGCCTGCTCTGCAAGAATTTTCTCGTGCCTTATTTACATAAAATCAATCCACTGTTTTTTAACGGGCTTTTGTGATTTACTTTTTACGAAGTCAGTCCTTTCGCTGAGGAGCATCCAATACATATTTTTTGGAGCATTTTGTGTCCCTCATGAAGCGTTGCCAGGTTTATTCTTTCAATATGTATGTGATTAAACATGAAAACCCCATTTTTGTTGTTTCCAAGGGGCTAATGGCCACCACTGATTTCCGAAGCTTAAGTGTTATAAATTTGTTATAATTTCCTCATAACAGCATGACGTCTAAAAAAGCTCTATTTCTTGCAATAAAGCACTACGTCACAGATAAATGAAACACAAAAAGCAGTACGTGACAGCTATATCGATCATACACTTATCTCGCCGAACAGCTATTATTTAGTTCAATAAAGTCTTATTATTTTAATAACACTACAACGGAGTAAAAAATTCCAAAAACTACGAAAATTTTGCGTCATTGAACCGAAAGTGGAATGTGATATTCTGCGACTTTAAACGATGACTGAAAATAAAATTTTATTGAACGAATTTTAATTTTTTCCTATGAAATAATAAAGTCCCCTCATTTTAAAGAACGTAACTATAGCGCTGTCCCAACTTTGTGGGTAGAGACAACGGTATTATTACATCAATAAGAAAATAAAAATTATTTTTTACCAATAACAATTTAATGTTTCTCCCATCCATGTGAATTTGAGGAGGTGATTTTTGATTTCTTTAGAGTAAACAAAGAAATGAATAACACTGAAAAACAAGACGTTGTAAAACCGCCCGTTTTGTGAAGAGTTTATGTGAATATTTCATTCAAAATTTCCTCAATATTTTAGCACAGAGGTATTTTTCGTGAGTGAAAATATAAACACATAAATTTCGTGAATAGCAGTGACCGAGAGTTGACACTTTTATTTTACTATTTCAAATCTATTCTTATTTTATCTATTCATCCAACTGGTGGTGAAGGTCATTTTAAGGTTTTAAAATTTCATTGTGCTTTGTATTTTCTTTAAGAGAAAGTAGTCTCATTTCTAGCAAGTACACTGAGCACTGTAACATATATATTTTTTGATCCAGTGTGCTAGTAAATGAATTTAATTAATGAAATAAATCAATAATTTTCGATACAGTGATACACTGCTTCGCTACTTTCTTCGCTACATTGCTTCGCTACATTGCTTCGCTACATTGCTTCGCTACTTTCTTCGCTACATTGCTTCGCTACATTGCTTCGCTACATTGCTTCGCTACTTTCTTCGCTACATTTCTTCGCTACATTGCTTCGCTACATTACTTCGCTACATTGCTTCGCTACATTGCTTCGCTACATTGCTTCGCTACTTTCTTCGCTACATTGCTTCGCTACATTGCTTCGCTACATTGCTTCGCTACTTTCTTCGCTACATTTCTTCGCTACATTGCTTCGCTACATTGCTTCGCTACATTGCTTCGCTACATTGCTTCGCTACATTGCTTCGCTACATTGCTTCGCTACATTGCTTCGCTACATTGCTTCGCTACATTGCTCTACTTTTATTTCACACTGTAAACTTGGCAGCTGTCGATCAACGTTCTCTTCATCATAAGTCAATTTATAAAAGTCACTGAAAGTTTCAAACAAATCATCTAAGCGCTCATTGCTGCAAAAAATATTATCTCGTTGAAAGTTCTTTTGATGTGATGATTGGAATTCTTGTATTTCTGCCGTAAGATTTGTTTGGTTTTAGAAGCCTTTCCATGTAATACGATACAATACAAACAACAACAACAACAACATACGAGACGACAAATGCAACAAGGGCAACAATGAAACTAGCTAAAGAACCTGTTTTCTATGTCAACTAAATCTTACAGCTGAGCTTGATTTTTTGGCCCTGTCAGATAAGCGATACTGTTTCCGCTCAGGCTCAGCGTTAATTAAGTTCCGAGGATTTTCATTTTGCAAACTTTGTAAAGAGATTACTCAAAACTTGTGTTGTCATCTTCGCCCATGTGGCACGCAATGCTTCACATTTACTAACGTTTACCCACAATAAATAAGTGCAACCAGAGTTAAGAGTATTTTTTAGAACATTCACGCTTCCATTACTGCACTTTGGCCATCTCTTCCTTCCATCGAGAACTAGGAACAACAATCATGCGAGAGTTAGCGTTATGCAATGCACAGAAAGAGAATCAAGTTTTTATCTTGATGCTCTGGATTTGACTATTCAAGCTTGCCGCTATTGAGGAAATAAAGTCGTAGAAAACGTTGTTCTCAGTTAATTACCAGCGTAGTAATTAACAGCAAATTCAAGCTTTTCAGTTCAATACAAAGCACGGCCTGAACCCAACAAAAGAGCGACGGTAACCACGAAGAAGACGTCAACTTTAGAAGAGCTGCGTAAAACTGCCCAGGCTGGATTCTAATCCAAGTCTTCATTAAGACTGGCCAGGTTTTGGATTAACATTCATTCAGAGTTTTTGTGTTCTTTAAAATAACTTCATAGCTACTGTGCAGGTTCAGTTTATGATCAATTTAATCGGTCTATTCTATATATCTTCATTCTTTATTACATTTTTTAAAGTTCTGACTTCGTTTTCACTCCAGAACTTGCATTCCTGATTGATAGTGATAATTTGCGAGCTAAAAAATATTTATATCTTTAGACGAAACAATGATTACTTTAGTGAGCCTTTACTTGTTTTTTCTACGTGAAGTATCTTTTTTACAATTTTTATCTCTATCACTGATAAAAAATTGATGTTAGAGTTCTAACGTACTATTCCACGTTACAACATTAATAAAAATTTGTTTATATAAGTGGAAATAGCGACAACCTTATGCACACGGTGTAAAAACATCACTTGCAGGGAAATGAAACACAACCAAGCCATAGTCCTTCCTTTACGAACTCGACCCCACTGAACATAAATGAGCTGAGTCCTTCAAATAAAGCTTATTGCGGTATCTTGACTACGCCGTCACCCCACCGAGCCTAATATTAAGATGACAGGACAGAGATTTATGAGCGGTCCAAATTAGCAGAAGTCCCACTCATGAGCACTCATGCCTCATGAATCCACATGAGAGAAAACTTAAAATGCAATATCTGTACTGAAGCCCACATGTGAGCAGGTGTTGAAGGACTTGGAACTTGTATCAGTTCGTGCTTGGGATAATGGATCATTACAATTATTCAAACACGCATCTATAATTCATGACAAGATAATTCTTGTAGAAATTTCACGGCTTAGATTTGACTAATATGAAATTATCATGGAGACGAATGCGTTAAAGATCTACGACGAACTTTTGCGTTTTAAATTGATATTTTTCATGGATAGATACGAGAACAAAATGGCATATTTTGAAGTAATGTGGCGCCTTTGATATCCACAATACAATGCTTATAATATAATACATGTATACCCGTTCTGATTTCAGTTCAATGATTTTTCTTTTGTAATACATTGGAAGAAATGGGACACACACACACACAGATAGAGAGAGAAAGAGAGAAAGAGATAGAGAGAGAGAGATTTAGATACACTGTGTATTATATAGGTAGATAAAACAGGTTGGACAATTTGCATTTAGAAGTTATTTTCAACAGTAATGAGTACATGATGTACTTATTATTATTATTTTTTACACATCTCCTCGTAATAGCGTTGCTTACTCCTCCGTTTCTTAGTTACCTCTTTGTTAGCTTGTCTGTAACGTTTGTACACTAAGATACGTGGGAGCATGGCATATTATGTGCCTCATGATAAAAGATAAAGCAGTAAGGGATAGGGAAAGGAATAAAATGATGCGCATCACACACATAATTGAAGGGTGGAAAGCACTAGTGGACTACTTGCATTTTTCCCACATGAGAAAATGCAAGTTGTCCACTAGTGCTGTCCACCCTTCATATAGTAAACTACTGGATCGTAATCGCCTCTGTCTGCGCTGTGTTAGCGACAGCACGGGAGTGGACTACTTGCATTTTTCC
This sequence comes from Trinorchestia longiramus, assembly GCA_006783055.1. Lineage (NCBI taxonomy): Eukaryota > Metazoa > Arthropoda > Malacostraca > Amphipoda > Talitridae > Trinorchestia > Trinorchestia longiramus. The sequence continues at coordinate 499,901 of VCRD01000099.1, forward strand.
CGTGGAAAATATATTATATTTACCATGGGAAAAAATGCAAGTAGTCCACTAGTGCTTTCCACCCTTCAATTTGAGTGGTAGATGTCAACAGTAAATAGATAGGGACTTATGAACATGGCAGATGCATGCATCGTACTTTAAGGTAATATCATAGCTACAGGGAAGATCCGTAAAAAAGTAAGTTATTTTCAAGTTTTTATGCACGTATTTGTGTAATTTGACTCCTCTCAAAGTTACTGAACAATGGATTAAAAAAGAAGACAGGAAACTGCTAGACTCTACAGGCAGCGAATAAGAGAAGAACACATGCATGAAATCAGAGAAAGAGGCGTCTGAAGACCGCTGTCTGATGAGAAGAGCTGCAGTACATGAAAAGCAGCGCGAGGCGCACTTGCAGCATGAATTAATACGGGATCACAGCAGCAGACAGCAGGTAACAGCAGTACAGTACAATGAATAAAAGGTTTACAGTTTAACTGAGAAAACAGAACATTAAAGTGTACAGCGTGCACAGTGTCCGGTGCGACAGAGAAATTTAACCCGACAAAGACAACAAAGCATGAATGACCATCAACGCGTGTGTTGTAACGTGCATCAAAGAAATTCCTTCCAACAAAGAGTTGAAGATATAATTCGTGTTCAACTGTATTATTGTCATGTGACACGAACCCAACTTAGCTTGTTCGGGTTTAACTTGCTTGATTATCATTGATTTAGATCATAATTTTCAGTGGTTAGCCGGTTTTAAGTTCACAGTTGATGGAAAATTCTATTTTTTTATACTGTCATGTGCCTCAGTGCCTTCCTTCATTCTGGTGATGGATCAGTATGATAAATGAACTCATTCAAAGCATCTTATTTCTAGTGTATGACACAAATTCTCTTAGTTGTGATCACACAGCGATGTCGTACTCTATTTGCAGCACTCAGTCGGTTTATGATAGAACGGAGAGTGCATCTAGGCCTAACTCTGAACTATATCTGAACTTTCACAGGAGACTGCACATCACATGCATGTCTTGAAACAACTGATAGATAAATTGCAAAAATTTACTAAAAAAATCAACATTGGGAATATCTATTCAATTCCCATAATACCACTGCATGATCAATTCATTCACTGTCCATGTACTACCATTACGTATTTTATTGCTCACATCGACGGTCAGTTTTTTCTGCTGTATTGTTCAGCTTGTATTAAATATTCTCTCTATAAGACGGTCGACATGACGCTGCGATGACTGATAAATTGCAGGAGTTTTTCCCTCACTGAACACTTCACTGCTCATGCAAAGAAGATAACGCAAGCATGAATTCAGGACAAATAGCTCCTGAGCATAACTCGATTATTCACGCCTCTAGGAAATATATTCATCGACGGAAAAACTCCAGAATAATATCTCTGCACTATAAATAAAAATGGAAATTTTGACCAACAATGAACGATTGAATGTGTTTATAATATGAGGGTTTTACTATTATTTTCAAATAATTTTCTCTTAAAGAACCAACAAAAATGTATAAACAGATAAGAATATAATTCAAAATCATCTCCATGTTAACCATTACTTTATAACACAATCCATTACATAACAAGAAGTATTCAGAAAAAGTATTCAGAACCGATCTGATATCTAAAATTTACCTCAGTTCAGAACTGTACTTTGAAAACTCAAGCTGTGCTGCAGACTACCCGATAACGTATCTATTTTCCGTGACTTCTACTGTCTCCCGAAGTGAAAGGTTCCAGGTTGCTGTTTTATGGCTTTTCCTGCTGATATCACTCGAATTTTACATTCATGAGGCGTGTAAAAAGTTTACTGCCTCATGTACACGACTCGGAATATGTAAAATCTTCCACAGTATAGGCCTTCGCGATAGGCTCCACCGATCCATCTCCAGCCAAAAAGCCAGCCTTCGAGAATTCTAAAATTTCTTCTCCTTCATAAGAATTTTTTGTCTTTGAGGCTTCACCTTCGACGCCAAAGAGGAAAATTCTATTGACTTGAGCTATTTTTCTAAGTCGTGTCAAAACTTGCCGAAATTTTCTCGAATCTCATCAAGGAAAGGTAGACAAAAGAATCAGTGGGAATTATTGAAAAATATATGTATAGGCATGAGAAAGATTTGTCACGGAGTTTTGTTTGTCTTCGAATAAAATGTGATATCAAAAACAAATATTTGGATCACAAGTGCCTAGAATTAATGTAAACACAGACGTTAAATTAGTGTTACTACTTCACAGAACTCTTAAGTTGAGATCGTTATGCCCGGAACACAGTTTTAATATTCGAGGATACTTTAGTATTGTTTTCCCACATTCACTCGTGGTTCAAGTAATTTGGCAAAAATATATGGAAGGAGAACACTCTATTAGATCATGCATCAAATTCAAGCCCACATGACACTAATTCCTGTTTGGAATTGATTTGAAAGTTGAGGCGTTGTTCATTTAGGATTATTGTTTTCGACGAACTCATTAAAAATCTTAATTTCCTAATAAGATTTTCACGACGTACGTTTAACCGTTTATTCAGCGTCGGTTTGAATAACTGTCAGCTATGCAGCAAGTGCAGTTAGTAGTTCATGTAGTGAAATGTTAATGAGGTAAACAATAATCTGACAAATTGTATGTGTGGTAAATGATCATTTAAACACGACAACGCTTCGTTTCAAAATGTTTTTTCAGTCAGACGTCAAAATAGTAAAATAGTTTCTTATCCAAGTACCAGTTAATTCTAGCCACTTGATATATTTTAACACATTACAACCAAATGTGTTCATCACACTCTGCCGCATGTAACATTTTCATGTACGTGGTAAGTTATTCGAAAACTAGTCACAGGTATATTCTTATTACAATTACTTTGATTTAATAAGTGAGAGGAGACTTCTCGTTCCTGCATCAAAGTGAACCACAATGAAATTCAATCTTCAGTTATTCAACTCAATTTTCATTGATCATTGGCATTCAAAACCAAGTTACCTGACGTTATGGCACCTGTAAGCTCAACATCAAAAACCGCAACTGGATCGAATAGAGCATTTACACACACAGCAATTTAGTGATGTAATTCCTTTCCTTTGAATCTCATAAAAGTGCCATAGAGAGTCAAATTATATCTGCTCTCTATGGGCTCAATATCGGTTCGTTCCTGCAATAGACCATTGAAGAGATGTTAAAATCATGATCGTGCCAGGCCGAATAACTCGATTGCTTGAGGAGCAGCCATGTATTACTTAAGGCCAGATCAGAAGGAGATGCTTAGGGCTCAATGCAGAGATTTCTTCCAACTCGTCTCGGGGAAAAGCAAGAAACTCGTCATGCGAATAACATCGAGGAATATTCCACAATGTCTCAGAATTGAAACGAATGTAAATGCAGTCTTCGTGCCGAGCAGAAGATTCTCGTGAAAAAAATGATTTGAGCTCTACGATTACAGTAACTAGACCGTATAGAAATTTTTATTTCCCAGAATAAATCAGGAGAGGTTTAAAATTTCTCGCAGAAAAAATTATGATGCAAAAAAAAGGGTATGGTTTCTCACAGTGTTATGGCTGCATTCATCTGTTATTTCATTTTTATTTTTGAGAGACGGATGCCCTTTTCGTCGAAATTTTGCAACAATTCCTGTATACTTTTAACGCTAAACGAAGTTTTTTATATTATGTATCTGAAAACGGTAAAGTTTGTTGAAGATCTAACAAGTAATTCACAATACGTAACACTATTTGTAACAAAACGTTTTTAAGGAGAAATATTGAAACTCTAAATACGTAAACTCAGCAAAAAACTATTTTCAAATCGTGTACAACAATTTTGTAAGGTGTTTAACCCTTGTATTAAAGCACGAATTGTTTTTTGTTCAATTTTCGACTATCGGAAGGAGAAAATATATTCCAAAATATAATCGAGATCTTCGTCAATTTTAGTCTAATATGATTCTAATACATAGAATCACTAACTCTAGCGACCAAGCTTCAACTAAAAATTAGCCTCGTCATAGCGTAGAAAGAAAGCACTTGCGACAATAATTCAGGAAGAAACATTCATTTTATGGGCTCTAAAATCAACAGTCGTCATATATTTAAGGTCCTGCTGCCAGTTTCCATCACAAGTCTTAAAGACGATAATGTCTTCGAGATTATGTTTCAGATACATGTTTCCGAGCTCCTTCATTAGGAAAGCAACGTATATTGATAAACCACATTTTTAATTTACAACATATACGTAGTAGTGAACACAATTTGCCTACTAAAACGTCAGTCGTAGGGTGCATCCATGAAATTCCCATTGATTATTGTTCGACGTCGTTAGTAATTTATAGGACTAATTAGCAGGTAAATAATTAGGCTGCGGCCAAGCCTCCTAAAACTCTAAAATGTTTATTTTGTATGTGCAGCACACAAATTTACTGAGTTGTTTTTTAGGGGACGAGGTTGATTCTTTTCTCGGATACAGTGTAATTTGAATGCATTTCCTACTTAGATGGGTCTTAGTCTAATTCGCTTGTCAGTCAAAGTGCAAAATCCTTTGCAGTTTTGCGTAAGCTCCGTAAATGAGAACGCTTAGTAATTAACTTTGGTAATTTTGCACGCCCTCAGCATTGTGATCAAAACACGGCCACCCACAGCCAAGAAAACTTTTTTCTAACTGCATTTGTCGCTGTTCACTGAGAGCGGGATTTAGATTTCATTTAATTTTTATCTTATCTGACCAGTTATCTTTGAACAGAATGACCGCAATACAGATCCATTTTAGAATAAGGCTTACATTTTGTTGAGGTTCTTCAACATTTGAATCAAGGATTTTTTATTGAAACCTTCACCTCTGACTCTCTTATTGTTTTCTATTCTTATTCAATTTAATTTCTAGAAGTGCCACTGACGTACTAACCCAGCAGATGTGCCTAAAAGTATGGGATGAAGTTGAGACAAACTTGACTTCAAACTTTACTTAGGAATTTTAAATAAGATTACTGTATTTCCTTCAAACCGGAATGGTAAAAATTGTTTCTTCCATGAGTACTGTATTTTCTTCAGACTGAAATGGTGAATATTGTTTGCTTCAGTTTGTTCAGTGCGCGTTTAGTATGCGTAGACGAAGTACAAGTTTACTACATTTAGGATTCAAAATCTCAAATTTATTCTCATCTACCATCAGCAAGTACCGCAATCTTTATTCTTATGTACTGTCAGAAATTTCGATGGTTTTTATTCTCAATAATTTGTACTTCTCAGAACACAAAAAGCACAAGCACGTTTTAAATATATTGATAGATAAGAAAGGCTTGTCATGTATTTTGGGTCACTCACATATAAAGATTTGGCACTCCTTCAAATTCGAAGCTTCCCTTTTTTGGCTTCCCATTACTAGCATTTAGTAATGTCTTGAATATAAACTGTTATTTCAAAAGCAACAAGTTCAAGTTCGCAACTTAGTTCTGAGTAAAAGACATAAAAATTATATATCCGGAATTCTAACAAAGTTGACACTAATGGGAAGTCCATTAGAGTTTAAATGCATAATTCAATGAAATATCTTGAATGCAGACCGAAGTTTGTATCCAGAGTACTGAATTAGAGCAGTAAATCAAGAATAAAGATTCTTCCCTTCATTTGAACTGCGCTCCATCAGCAAAGTAATCTGTTAATTTCATACTCGACTGAACAAGTATTCCTGTGAGCAGGAATCACTTGTATGCAAATACCTGGAACTTATGAAAGTTTAAAACAGTATAACGATTCTAAAACAAAATGTTGTAAACAAATACTAAAATTACAATTAGCTTATTCTATAAATGTTATACGCTAAAAGTAAGCAAAGATATACTAATTACACAGGTCAACGACAAATGAATTTTTAAATGTTAACTCAACTTTATTATTAGAAATTTACTAATTTTGGTGTGAGAAAAACGTAATTGAGAAAGAAAAGTCTCTATTCACTCATGTTTTTGTGATATACAGTCGCAATAAGTGGAAATATTTCATTTTAACGAAGTAAAAGCAAACGATACATTTCATTCGCAAATGCCAACAACATTGAAAGTGTATTTTGAATTTCTATAATGGAGTTACATTCTAAAAGTTTTACATCGTTCGATGAAAAACTGGCGTGTGATTCTGTGTGAAGAGAATTTTGTGGTTCCTTGGTGTTTAAATCGAGGTCGCTGAATGAAGCTGCCATTAAGCCTATGAGGTGGCTCTGACTTTCCGGCAACTTGCGTGACTGAATATTATTTAGTTACATTTTGGCTATACTTTGCACCAAGTGCCTTAATAATATTATAAACTTCGTTAGAAGGGTTAATTTTCTTGAATAGAGAATTAGTTATTGTTAAATTAAATAACAGCAAGTAACACATAACTTCACTTTCATCCCTGTTCTAGTTCATGAAGCTGATATGCCATCACTCCAGCGATCTGATAGCTCCAACAGTCGAAAAATGCTAATAATTTTTTAGAATATCAATATTAAGAATACAAAACATATGAGAAAGACAGACAATCTTCTTAATCTCTAGAAACTATTTAATACAAATTAACATTTCCATATGAACTGTAAATTGGTGATTATACCCATATATTTATTGAACCATTATGTATGATGTTATTTTGCCTCCGTCTCTATCGAGATGTCCACACTGACACGCTCTACAAAAACTACGACTAAACATTCCTGGTCTGACCCAGGTATCCAGGATACTCTGATGAGATTCAGAGAGGCAATCCCTTCCACGGTCCAAAATAGCATGCTAAATTTACTCAGTTAGTGGCGGTTGATGGCCAAGCCCCCACGAATGTCAATGTGCTCAGTCGCTTTAGTGTAGGGATAACCATCAACGACTGACCTAAAATATTCATAAAGTGCAATTTAACTCATTAATGCTGACAGTTACTGCAGGAAATTCAACCTACCACGTCAAAAAACTTATATAGTTTCAATATTCTGAAGGTTTTTATCAGAAACTATTGTGTATACCCGTTGAAAATAGTGAGTTTTAAAATCATGCATTTGAAGGAAGAATTTAAAGCAACAGATTCTCAGACCTAATCAAAAACTCTACAGATTTAACTCTAGCAGTTAAGAATCGATATAGCTGGAAGTCTACGGATTTAACTACCAGTATTTAAGGGACATTCCCATTGTAATAACATAGGAACAATTACGCACGAAAAATATATAAATTTATTATTTAAGGAGACACCTGGCGTTTTATTATGTAGTGTTGATGACGTGTAACCTCAGAGAGGCAAGTACTGAACGACGTGTTCTGAACAAGTTTCGGTATTCTACTATGTTTAGTGCAATATTATATTAGAATTATATAAGGTTTTGATGTAGCAAATTTACTTGCCCGTCGGCATTAATAGGCAACGTCTGATCAGTCGAACACTGATAAATAGAATCATGTTAGCAACTATTTCAGAATTGTGTTCCATGAATTTAAAGGTCTGTCCAGCATGTGTCTTAATCTCTGCGGCTTTTTTCTTCAATCATCTACCGGCAAATACTAGTCTGGCTCAGAAATATTTCACGGTCTTGAACCAATAATTATCCGTAATCCTAGTTGTTTAACACGTTGCCTCCGATTGCCTGACTGGTGTAAATCTTCACTTTGTACGTATAGTCACTAGAAGGATCTGAAAAAAATTACAGAACCTAACCTAAGTGGCCCACATACGTACCACTTCGGAATCAACGTGTTAATGTATTCTCATAAAAACAGGCATTAAACACATATAGTTTTTTCTTACACTGTCATCTTTCGTTAACGAACACTTGGTCCTGTCGTCCATAAGCTTACGTATTCCTTCAAAGAGGAAACTTTTGAGCTGGCTGCACAGCTATTGATACACCGCGTCCTACAATTCCATGTCCATAGCAAAGCAACGCTCCCACAAAACATCCAAATGCGGTTTGAAGAGGCTGAAGTTGAGCACGATTCCAGATATTTTTTGAGACGCTTTTTATTTTTTTGGGATTTATTTTACTCCCGTTTTCTATTTTACTGAAATCCCCATGAATTCTATTTCCGTTTTTGTCATGTGTTTTGAGAACTTAAAAAATGTGAATAAAAATATGACGCCTTTGAATTTCAGTTTGGAACCAGCACATTAATTAGATAATTTGCTCAATTATTTTTAAGACTTGCATTACATTTTTGTCTCGCTATTACTCGAGCACAAGTGAATGTGAACATAATATGTATATACATTTTTATCCGTTTCAAAAGTACAAGACTTAAACATCGAAGAATTCTTAAAAAAATGCCACTGAGAGGATCAAACTTGTCCCGAGCAGCAACGCAATGTATCCTGGTCTGTTTTGTATGCATTAGCCACAGTGTCTGGGAATGAAAAATTCCGGTACTTTGTGGTGATAGTTGTCCACTTTCACGGAGTGCGACACTAGAGAAATTTCTCGCTTTGATTTTGAGATTGTCAGTTACTTTTTCAGTTATTTGGCTCACAGTTGCCAATGATTTCATCTTTTTTCACTTACTCGTAATATATAAGTTGATCGTGTAAGTTTCAACATGAAGAAAAAATAAAGATACCTATGAAAAATATCAAATAATGCTCAAACACCGTCGTAATTTACCTCACCTTAAGTAGTGTAGCCACAGTATTAATTTATTTTAATGACTACGAACTCAGAGAGGCTCAAAGTCTCTCAATATTCCTTTTCACCATGTTTTGTTCCATGCAGGTGAGCCAGCGAGACTGCTAAAGCACATAGTCTCACCCGTTGTATGGAGAAGCTTGACTGATGTTGAGTGCACCAAAACATTTGTTCGAGTCTACGTCCATCTGGTTGCATCAATTGCGCTCGAAGAAAGCAACTTTTTCAGAATTCTATTATGTGATGCAATGTTTGACCAAAAGAAAAAGTCGTTCACAGATTTTTATGCATTGCGTGTTTCTTTTTGTATTTCTTCTCGAAGTTTTTAGTGTAGATGGAACCTATATTGCAACATTTTGGAGTGCCTCTGACATATCGACACTTGGTCTGAATGTTTTACCTGTCCTAACATTCATGCAAGATGCAAGAATGAAGACTAAGGGAACGAACATTACACAATAGGACAAATGATGCATTGTTGATTTTCATGAAGGTAGTAAATCCACGTATGTATGTTGTCTGCAGGAACAGCTAGGCATTAGGACCATATAGAGAACACTTCTACGATGAAAACAAGATGAAATAGCCGAATCATCTGAAAGCATATATGTTAGGCATTAAATGTTTGAGAGACAAACGCTCTTTGAAGAGTTTTGTCAACAAAAATCTGCCTTAGTAAATGCAAGTTCTGGAGAAGTCTCAAAACAATTTTCGGAAGGATTGTGTTTCATGAGTCTTAAAAGTTGCACATAACTGCATATGGGTTTTATTAAACTCCATCGAGATATTTTCACTTACATCAGTAAGACTCCACTGTTCTTGCGGTAGGTTATTGATTCTTCCATTCCAGCACCCAACTGTCAGTTGCATCAAAGTATCAGACCTGCATGCGTCTCAAGACTTTTGTGTTTCGGTCTAGAATTTTAGCTGAGTTGAGCTGTGCAGGATCGAACTTTGTGCCTACTAGTTTAACACTACGACCATCATTCGTTGTTATCGATTTTCAGTTTTCAACAAATTTCCCATGATTGTAAAACTTTCTGGTTGCGAGCAAATGTTCAAACGGTCTAGTTTCATGGTCAGCAATATTGTATTGAACAAATGTGGAGACATATCAATCAACAGTTGTAATTTAGCTCATAGTGAGTGAGAATTCCAATTATTGTAATAAAAATCGCTCAGTTTTTCAATCATAAAAATCATATGACTAAATTGTCAACAAAAATTCCATAGTATTAGTTGTGCGATACACGTAAAAAATATCAGTTCTTTATAGGAAGAGACTTTGAAGATCACCGACCTGTATCCGCTAATCATCGGTAAAGCAAAGTTTAGAAAGACTAATCGATCACGTAGAGAGCTTTCCCATGCATACAGCGTGTCTTCATTTGAATACGAAATTCTTTTATCTGCTTATGAACTTCTCTCAATGCTTCTTAAGAACTCAATAACACTGTCATTCATTTTTAGACATCAGGGAGAAAGGAAAAATAGTTGGGATGACATTTATTTCACATACTTCGAGGTTCTACATGCATGTTACATATTACAACATTGGGGATTTTTGGTGCATGCCCAGTCATCATTTGTAATTAGAGAAGAAAATCTCAGAGAAGCTCATCACTCACATTTTCGCTCACATTAAGACGCGCTGATGAAAGTCTTTGCAGCAAACACCTAACGCAACAATTTCTGATTTTATCTCAACAAAGCGTTGAAATATCTGGTTAACATTTCATATTTTTTTCTCACACATCATGTACGAAAACCATTTCAAGTATCAAAAGCATTGCAAGTACCGAAAACACTGCAAGCACCAAAAGTATTTCAAGTATCAAAAGCATTTCAAGTATTCTTCCACTCCCAGCGTAAACATAGAAATTACGCTAGTTTCTTGACACTGGAAGTCAAAAAAATGAACTTCTATGAGCACAGATAAAATTTGTTTACGATCACATATCTACGCGCGTTAAAGCAACGCGTAAAGATGATTAATTGATTTCACGCACTTTAAGGCATACAAGCTACTTACAGTTCTCAGCTCCCAAGCAAATAAATTCAAATGAATCGAATGTACATCTAGTCAATTTAATTCGTATTTAAGTGCTTCCATGTTTAAGATTTGTCTACCTATAACAGTAAACTAATGAAAAAAATTGAACCGTAATTATACAGCTAAGTTAGATACTCTATACTGTAAAACAATTGTCTACGACATACTAACTCACTCGAGAAATGTGCGTTATGTACAGTATCCGTATGAACGTCACGCTTGTTTAATTAAAAATATAAATCTTAATGTTCTATAGATATTTTCATTTGAAAGGGTGTATAGACAACTGATATCACATTCATAATATGGTACATATTTACACAGTAAGTCTTGTTCAGATGAGTAATTGCCAAAAGTTAATCGACAGTCAACAGAAATTTATGACTGGAAAGGCTAATTGCAGTTTTTCATCGAGATAATTTCACTTTCGCACATTTTCGAGTCATGAGCATAGTCTCTCGTTGGCCATTTGGGCAACCGTTGTACTTCAAAATTGTAAGATGCACTTTCCAATGAAAGTTCAATGCTGAAGAACTCGTACTTGTTCATGCGTTCAACTTCGGGACGTTTGTACGGTTTCATCGCTTCTCCTACGAAGGTCGTGATTATGAAGACAGCAGCGAGAACAGCAGCAAGGGAACTCATGTCTGCTGATGCACATGCGTTGCTGGTCGTAGTCTGCATTGCCGCTGGAGTTTCGCCTGCACGAAAAGTTAAAAAATACACGAGTTTAGTAGTTTTCAATGAGCTTGTTACATCAGTATTTTCAGCAGCCTGCTATTCAGCTGCAGATGAAGAATGAATTATATTCCACAAGCATTACAGTGAAAATAAGGTTTCAAGCTGTTACTATTTTCCCTGTCTGCATTAACAAGTTCCAGTGTAATTGCAGTCAAAGTAAATATAATAGAATGCAGCTTGAGGAACGTCAATGAGTTTGTGCGTTGAGTTCTCATGAATCATTGAACTGAGTTCTCATGAATCATTGAACTGAGCTCTCATGAACTCTTTAACTGAGCTCTCATGAACTCTTGAACTGAGCTCTCATGAACTCTTGCACTGAGCTTTCATGAACTCTTGCACTGAGCTTTCATGAACTCTTGCACTGAGCTTTCATGAACTCTTGCACTGAGCTTTCATGAACTCTTGCACTGAGCTTTCATGAAATCTTGCACTGAGCTTTCATGAACTCTTGCACTGAGCTCTCATGAACTCTTTTCCTCTTCTGTTTCATCGCTAGCTCAAGAGAACTATGAATAAAGATCATCACACTCAGCCAGGACATGTAAATTTTCAAAGCTTCACCACAAACAATATCCTCACCTATGCCACTTTTTCTTAAACTTTTTAGCCGGCCCTAGGGAATACCGCCCAGACAAACTCAAAATCCAGACACGGCTTTAAATTCTGAAATCTTTGATTCTGGGTATGACCATATTTCTCGTGATTGAAGAAACTGGCTTCGATGTGTGAGTGTTGCCGAAGGGTACTACGGACATTTTTTTCGAATTTTTGAATTTCCACTATAAGATGGCACATCCCTATAAGACTCGCTTTAGAAAAGAATATTTCCTAAGGCTAAAAAGAAGTTACCACAAGCTGCTTCTTTCTGGTTCTGTGAATTTCTGCTACAAGTACAATTTCTGTATAGTTTCTCAGCAGTTTCTCTAATGTTTGTCAGCCGATGACTCTTGTAAAATTTTGCGTCTTCACTGTCAAGTTTAATGTTTGTCTTGAGCGTGTTGAGACTGTGTGGTGAATCACAAGTTCAAATGTTTCAGCATCTCGTTAACAATATTCATATCGATCGGTCTTCAAAGAAATAAAGTTTATACAAAAATGTAAGCTAAAATGTGACGTATTGTATTAGAAACATCACTCGATAGAACTCAATTCCAAAATTCGAAACACATCATCCAATTGCTTATCGACAGAACAAAGTTTGATGCATCAAGTCTGGGTGCCCAATAAAAATGAAATTCTTCTCGTATTATCTCACATAATCTTGAGCTTTTCACCCAATGCTTTATGTTTTACCACATCAGCTCAGTTTAATTATACATATACATGAATATGTATAATTGATTTGTGTTCCATTAAGAGCTCATTTTCCAAGCTAATGGTAATACTAGTACATCCGAGAAGGAAATTAATGCTACTTTACGGAACGGGAAATGAATTATTCTTTGATCAAGACAAAGAAGAAAAGCCCTCCTGGAGAAAATTATTCTCATCCTGTAATGCAAATAATATTTTTGAAATATCATCGTTGTACGTCATGGTTCGAATCGGTTTTACAAATGAAAATTGTTGTGTAGAAAGTGTGATTGTATCACGTAGTACTACTTGTATTGGAGTACATATTACAAAACAGAACGTTATATTTCGTAAAATATATGGTATTTTATAAATTGATGGAGAATACGTTACTATGTAGGTTCACCGAAATACAGAAACTGAAAAATACTTATATAGTTGTGACCAAAATTTATTCGCTGTTAACAGCCCATTTTTTCCTTAATATTGTACTGGTACATAAACTCCTGTCAAGCACTCGTCGATGACTATTACACTTAATCCTTAGTTAACGCTTTCTAAGTGCATTGTAAACTATTTAAGGCTTAGCACAGTCGTAGAGATTGGTTTGAGAAGCAGTGCTAACTTCAACAACAAATTATTTTTGGCCAATTCAATCTGGCTAATTCAATACATTTTCATGAAAGTCAACATAATTATTTCATGCATTTTGTACAAAAAACACTTGACTACCTCGCTCGCAAGCTTCAGGACAAAGACTATTTTTTTGTAAAATATCACCATTGCATTTTCTATCACTCAGCCCACGCGCTATTAATGGAAAGAAAAATAGTAAGGAAAACACTTTTCTAATTAGGAGTTACAATGAATCACTTAAGATATTATTAAAAGGCGTCGAAAATTCATTTACAATTATATCATCAGAATACCTTTTGGTGAACATATAAAAGTGAAGATTAATTTTAATTTTAATATGCAGATTTAAAAAACTTAGTGAATATTTTCAGCATCGAACATAAACTGAAACAAAACAAATCATTAACGTGTAAATATTGAGCGAAATAGGGACTGAGGAGTGATAGTGAATTTAAGAAATTGGCACTGAATTCAAATACCATTAAATAAAGTGTTAATTAATACTTAAGTCACGATGAAATAACGAATAGGAAAGAAAAACGCGTAATCATTTTTCTTAGAATCTAATTTTCATTTTGAAATGACCAAACAAACACGGAATTTTTGACTCATTCAGAAACCACAATGAATAATACATAACTTTTTTGTTGATTCAGCTCATAGCCAGCTAAAAAATCTCTCATACATGTTCAATTAAAGAAAATTAAGTAAAACTGAAGACCACTGGCACAAAAGCTTCCCTACTTCTAAAATATTATCAGATGCTGACTAGCTTTTACACCAGCACATTAAAATGTTGTATACAAATTACTACGTACATCGTAGCTTTGCCTTTCTTCAGGCAGAGTCAACAACTCCACAGTGCTCAAGTTTCACTTTGAATTTAACTTAATGCACACCATTAAGCCGTACGTTAGTGTGTGAGAAAAGTTAAAACACAAACATTAAACACAGACCATCAAGCTTTGCGTCAGTAGATTAGACGGATTTTTAAGCAAACACAAATGACTTGGAAGGAGTAAAGAATGTGAATATGAACGCACGTAAGTTAGTAGGAAAAAAATTTCTTTTTATTCAGTTATTATTCACAAGTTGTAACAGTTTATTGCAGTTAGTTTCTCCTTCTACTTCACTTCCACTCTTGTGCCTGTGCGTGATTGGTATCTGACAACATGGGAGTGGGGTGGCAGTCCAAGAAGGAACCATTGAACTTGTTTTTTTTTCATCCAAATTCTTTGTTATTCTATTTTACGCTGTAGCAATAATTACATTGTCTAGCATGTGTGAGAAGGAAAATACTTGATAACCCGTGAGAAGTAGCCCCAGTAACTGGAATTGAAACTACAAGTACTAACACAGTACCAGGTAGGTCCGCGAGGAAAGTCAGAAATAGCGGGAAATGAGCGTACTGCAAAATATTCTGGTTTACCGTAGAAAATTATCGTGAAAATAATCCACTCAAGGGGTCATGCACCGGTGTTCTGTGAGTAACTCCAGAAACATTTTGCACAACGAGCTCAATCACCTAAGAGAATATATGATCATGCTGGACTCCCTCATCCAAGATAACAGAAGAACCCGCTGGACTCCCACTTCTAAGATGACAAAAAAATCTGCTGAACTTCCATATCTAAGATAACAGAAGACACCATCGGACTCCTCATCATGCAAGAGAACAGAAGTTGTCAACAGATTTGCTCACTCTAAAGAACATACAAAATTCTGACTGTGTCATATCAACTTTGGGAAAACTGTGCCAGCTTTTGACTCCCTCAACCAACAGAAACCACTCTTGACTCCTCCAACCAACAGAAACCCTTGACTCCCCAACCAACAGAAACCGCTTATGACTCCCTTAATCAACAGAAACCGCCCTTGACTCCCCCAACCAACAGAAACCCTTGACTCCCCAACCAACAGAAACCGCTTATGACTCCCTTAATCAACAGAAACCGCCCTTGACTCCCCCAACCAACAGAAACAGCCCTTGACTCCCCCAACCAACAGAAACCGCTCATGACTCCCCATCCAATAGAGAACTTCATGACAGCGTCCCAGCGACTTAGGGAAATGTGGACTCACTCTTGAGCACGTGCACAAGTATGGAGACATGCTGGGCGTTGGCAGGCTGACATGAGTAGCGGCCAGAGTGCCACTGTGTGGCGTTGCGTACGAGCAGCGACGACCGTGTGGTTGTGTCGTGATGGACAGTTTCCACCTCGATCCTCCCGCCCCTTCCTCCGTAGTTCACCAGCTGGTCGAAAGTGCAAGAATATTTTGCTAGCAACAAAATTACATTCAAAGATAGAATAGAATAGAATGAGGTGATAGGAACGTGCTTCCTCGCCCATTCTTCGGTCGGTACCCTAGTCCCATGCCGTAATTCTAGCCGCCGATGGTCTTACACAAACCAACCACGGTGGCAGTGGGTCTCGAACCTAACTCTTCCCGCATCGCAAGCGGGTTCGCTCACCAGTCGACAAAGCTACTGGTTGTTTAATTTGCTGAGTGCAAAAAAATGACGGGTTAAGTTAAGTTCAGTAGTAAATAGTTTTTGTTAAAAAACGTCGTTGCAACTTCATTTAAAATATATGAAAAACAGTTTGCATATTTATTGATTATTTTTTCTGGCCAATCTTCAATGGTCATATGATATTTCTTCATTTAGTCCCTGCATGTAATGTGTATAATTTCTTATTTGCGGTGCCACACAATCTGTAAATACTTACGAAACAGTCCCCTTCGTATATTAATCATCCCCAGACACTTACGGGAAATATCCAACAGTCACTACCTGTAGGTACTTAGTCTCTGAGTGTTGGTATAAGAGTCTTCTTCTATAAATACTGAACAGTCTTAATAAAGCTCTATTTGTGTCTATATTGACGAATCTCACAAAAGGGAGAAGTGAGACATTCACTTTTCGTATCCCATTGATTGTTTGAAGACTAAAGCCCAGGCGTCATTCTAGGACAAAACGTGCGAATAAGGAGATGCACCAATCGCTTGTATGAAATGAAGCTAGCTTTGTTGTAAAATTAAAGTTGAGCACTCATTCCTGTTGCAAGAAATATACTTTCGCCATAACTCATGCAAAAGTATCCTCACTCAGTTTTCTATTCATTCATATTCATATTCGAATTTGCGTAGATAAGTTACGTCATCTTAAATTTCATCGCATTTCCTAAACTCTATCACAATCTGACCTTCAGAGAATTTATTTATGAGGCATGATGCCCTCGGTTCTTCATTATTGAGCTCATAATTTTTCTATTAAATCTGAAATAAATGTATATCTTGTGTGTCAGGCTTTCAATGAATTTGTTGGCTTGATATTAAAGCTTATTTCTCCATTATATGAAAGGATGTAAAACTTGGACCCATCTTGTTATTTGCAGCTATGATCGTCCAAAATTATGAGAAGACAGCAGCAACGGACATGGGAAATCACTCTGACTTCATGAGACTGCGTTCCAAGTATAAAAGATACTGGTATGCTGACTATACTTCCTATTTGCGTGTTAAATGCTTAGATATATTACTCGTATTATCTGCCATCATAAATTGCATTGAAAATTAGAAACCAAATTGTCGTTAATATTTTAGAAGTTAATCATTAGTGAGACCTGAATGCTTTTCGTGGTGATAATTCACTCAGCACATATCATCGTCGATGGTTCTCACACTTGAAGTTTTTCTAAAGTTTGATCCTGTATGACATTTATAAATCGTCTATTTCCGTTAAAAGTTCACTATCTATACTTCAACAAACCATTCTCTGCAGTTTCTAAGCCATGATCCTTTTTGTATTCACCGTAAAAGTTTTTCGTTTCAGGATTGGTCTACATGCAAATAGGATGGAACCCTGCATACAAAATTATGTTGAAATTTGGTTGATTTGAAAGTGAAGCAAACAAAACAGTAAACGATTTCTCTTCTCAATCTTCAATTTGTACAGACAAGTTTAAAATACTGAAGCACGACACATTTTGTATTACATTTCTTTGAAATATTGAACTGCGTGCTCAAATTTAGCGGCAGTTGATGAAACAACGGTTTGTCCATGTGCCATGACTGCTCGAATTCAAGTGAGTGACGGCTGGCTTCCATTAGCATACATTAATTAAATTTCCAGAGCGACAATTGCTGTACATTACGCTGTGTCACACTGATGAAATCATACACATGCCTAAGCAATTAGGAATCGGAGGGGCAAAGGAACGGATCCGGCGGCGGAATTTTCTAATCTTCCTCCAAAATTGCAGAAGAGCTGGATAAAAAAATGTGAATATGAGTGAGGAGTGTCTGAATGCGATCGTGTAGATGAAGTTAAAGCTTACGTCCAACGCAAACAAAATTTAAATTACGTATAAAATGAACTCATTTTAAGTTCGTGATGCCATTCATTCTGAAGATAATTACGAAACACGAGTTTGGAGTAAAAGCATTTATACGGAGGAGACTCATTGTTATAAACCTTCTAAGATTGCGTCCGTATTTACGGGGTGCATTTCCAGGTGCAAAATATCTTATTGTTTTTCACTAGAGATTCCATATGTTGATGGCTGTTGTAATCTATTTATCTCTGGTCCATGGCTGAATATTTTGTTACCTCACAAGAGATCTTGGATGACATCATTCAGATCTAAAGGTCCACTTCTGTTTTAATAAAATTAAAACCTTGAACAGAACAGCAGGGGCTCCATGTATTCATGTTCCTTCGTGAACTTTTCGCATACAAAACACATGTAGGGAGACAAATTGAATGTTTGAAAATAATAACTTATAAGTAAATGCGTTTAATAGTGAAGCCCATAAGTCATACAGTCAATGCAAGACAATGGAAGCAAAGATGCTATAATGATTGGTGTGAAGTTCTTGAATTTCTGAAACATGAAAGCATCTGGGGAAAGTCCTAGAAATTCTGTTACACTAACTCTGTGTCGCTGCAAATTTCTCATAACGATACTATATCTCACTGTTCCTAAAGAGTATGCAAAATATAATGAATGTTTAGCAAAGAATAAATTATGAAGTGGAATTCAAAACCTTACCCTGGTCATATTTTTGTTCTATAACTTAGAACTATTTGAAAGCGTTCAGTTTTTGCATCACAGACCTAGGAAACTCTGTATAAAAAATGTCTATTTTTTAGGAGGTACAAGCCATGGCGTAGAGGAATGAGATTTTCTTATGACAATCATCACCACGCTTTTTTGGCCATAAAAATGAATTACAATTTCAAAATATTCAGTATCTTTATGCGCATTTCTGGTAGTAATTTTGTGAAATTAGGCTCGAATTCAGTTGAATTGTGTTTAAAATTGATACTTGTATTTTGAAAATACAAATAAAAGATTTATTCAGAGCTTATTCCCTCTTCAAGTCCTAGAAAACTCGGAAGTTTATCCAACTCGGACGTTTGTCATGACATGACACGCTTCACAAACGGCACTCAGCGAGCGGCTTACGACCTCCAGGAGCTCGCTGGCGCGAACAGTCATCAGGCTCGTCCTGATGCAACGTCAGTGCAATAACGAGAGATTCAGCACTCGTAATCGGGGCTGATGCAAGGCTCGTAATCGTGCACTCAATGACAGTGCAGTAACTCCGGGGGGGGGGGCGAGAGCTCACAAAGTGCGTATCATGGATACCCTCATCTCCCCCCTATGCTCGTAGTAACTATTATTCATGGCTGTAGCGCTTCACATTGTAGTGATTGTTTAAGACTACATATAACCTTTCACATGGTAGTGATTGTTTATGACTACATATATCCTTTCACGTTGTAGGGATTGTTTCATGGCTGCCACCACCCTGCAAATTTTAGCTGTAGCTTACAATTATCTCTGCACTGTACGAATGAAAAATTGTTCATAACTACCTACTACCACTCTGTAAATTTCAGTATTAGTTCATGACTAAGCCACTCTGCATGTGGCAACAACAATAGTTCATGTCTACCACGGTTCTGCTCGAGGGTATAACTGCTTCAGGAACGTTCTCGAAGCCCATCCTATCGTGAGGAGATCTTCTTTACGATGCTCACAACAAACACGCCGGATGAGAATTGGTGCAGCGCAAGTGTCTGTCCTTGTGTCGAGGCTTTGTCAAGAAGGAATTACATCGGACCGTTCAACAAATGAAAGCCCCAGCCAATTGCAAGATTTTCTCGCCTATAATAATGACTGCTTTTCAGGTGAACCGATTTTCTTTTGTGTCCGTTCGATATTGATTTACTTTTCTTTCATTGAGGTGTTTGCTCAGGTCTTGTCTACGAGGCAACAAGAAAAAAACAATAACCTTTGTAACCGTCACGACCAAGGAGCTGCGTGCAATAAAGTTGCAGGTTGGGTACGAGCCAATTGTTAAGAAGGATTTCGTAGAAATTTGTGAATGTTCTACGAGATCCTTTCGAGAAATAACGTTATTAGACCTACATATCATATGAAAAAGGAATTTATTTCGAGCTGGCTTGGATCGAAGTGTTTATGAAGAGGTACTGAGGAACGAAGATGCATGTTCATATCATGATTACTTGCTTATTACAATTACAAACTACTGTGAACGTAGATATTTTTTGTTTGACGTCTCCTGAAAATGTATGAATAATTTTTTCCTCAAAGCGACCTATTACATTTGGTTCATGTGCATTCTCAACTGGCCTACGAAATTGTGAAGAAATTTGTTCTCGTATCATCAATCGTAGATGTAATCATCAAGGGTAATTATTCATATTGCTCAGTGTTTCATTTTAAATTCGTGAATTCTATAATTAAAACTGAAATTATTTGGCATTCCAAAAGTGGGATTATTTTTCTGTATGAGGGTAAAAATTATTTTCAAGGAATCAAATATGGAACAAAATTGTCGGACCTCTGTCATTCTATGATTGAAGCACACGCTGTAGGGTAAATTTTTGCGTGACCTTGACAGAAAATGTTTATGACGTTGCTGAAAAAATAATTATTTTTTGAGTTTGTTAACTTTCAGATATTCATCAGTTCAGGTGGTAGTTGTCTGCCTAACTTAGGTCTTATCCAATGGAAGTGTTAAAATTGAATCCCATTTGCTAGTGAATCATCAAATATTTTAATGGGTGTGAATACAAGTTTATAAAATCGTAATATTATGATATACTTTGGCCATCATTATTTTTTATTACTTCATTCTGGGAACAATAGCGTGCTTCCAGGAGATAAGCTGAACAACGAACACATGACTTCAGTTCAGCCAATTCATACACTGATCGAAACTAATGCCATAAATATCACATGTCGCTTTTCTGTATTATATAATAGTGAAATCGTGTCAAATAATTAGTAACGGTAATTCCAAGTGTTTCTTTTTCAATAGGTAAATTAGAAATACAATTATTAACAGTTCGCTCATTTTTCATTAAGAATTACTGTGGGTGCCATGACAAGTGAACATACGGTTTTGTAAAATATAAAGAAGAATGAACTCATGGGCGTTTTAATGAAATATTCGCTTTTCCAAAGTGAAACTCAGCAACAGGTAAGCGACTCAAGAGGCATCGCATTACAGTTCGCATATGGTGAGAGATTCCATTGGCATCATTACGTACTTATTACTTGCTGAAGTGCATGTTTCATATTGATTGTGTGGTACTAGAGAACGTGCTATACTACCTACATATTGTTTACTGTAACACACATCCTACATTGTATATGTGGTACTAGAAAACTGACTATAAAATCTACACATTATCAACTGCCGTACAGCTTTCACCCTGTATCAGTGGTGCCACATTAAACAATATATTTTATACCTAATACCTGCTGTAACACGGAGATACTTTATCTCTATGGCACCAAAGAATAAACAACGCATATCACCTACACAATACACAGTGCAGAAGAGGTCCCACCTTGTCCCTGTGGTACCACAACACAAACTCCGGCGGTGAGGGAGAGTAATGGATCAGGCAAGTCAGGTTCAGAGTGCTCCCATGGTCCAAGAACACGTCCCGCCCACCAACCATCTCCGCTGAAGGAACTGTCAAGGAATTCAGCAAATTTGACGCATTATCGTCCATAAATATATCATGCAACGAGTAGATGTGCATAGACATATGTCGAGTGGGCAGTCCCGGTGAAGAAAGTCCTCAATAGTTGCGTCATTAAACATCTTTTACATAACGTCAAATTATGTGATGAAGAATTTCTCAAAGCAATTAGACTGCCTTAGGTGTTCACTCAGGACTATATCCCAGAAGCTTAAACTTTTGAGGGAAAAGTAAGTTGAAGTTATTTCAAAATAAATGTACACACAATTTTTCTCTAGTTTACGTGCCTACCTACCAACACAACAGAAAAATGGACATATCAGTTTTTTCGTCACGGAGTTCTTGTCATGACGGACACCTCTAAATACACTCACATCAGCGAGTCCTACACTCCTCATCCTTAGAAATCTGCAGAGTGTTTCTTTTACTGTACACTTCGACTATAATACTCTTGCTCATTTGCTTCCAGTCTTATCTTTATTTTACGAAAAATATTCTTTTTCACTGCGTTAAAATGTCTCAGTAAAGATCTGAAAATTTACTGGCCCAAGATGACCATCGAATGACGCGTATACAAATGAAAGCAATATTCGGTGAATGAGTGCCATGATGCAATTGAATGAAATGTATGAAAACTTTGCCTCATTTGAAATTTTCTCACTCCGAAGTCTAGTCTTGCTAACAGTAATAAATATAGAGATCCTTTTCGATCGTTATTTACTGTCGCTGCACCAATCACACAATTTTTAACTAATCGTTTAAGCTTAATACTGTGGATCAACTACGATTTTTTTGAAGTTGATGATATTCCCAATGGCAGTCACAACATTGAGATGTCAACATACTTTAGACAATGCCTGAAGAGAAAGCGTTTTGTTACGCCAGGGGTTAAAAAATTGTGAAAGTTTCCAGTCTATCAAGTTAATTGCTAATGAAAAGTGGACTGAGTTCCGAGGCAGGACGAAAGTGGACTGAGTTTCGAAAATCATGAAGATGAGATCCTGCATGAAGTTGGGCGGGGAAATTTGCATGTGGTCTTCATTTTAAGGATGATGACAACTAGTGATATTTCCCACACATTGTAAGCCTTGTTTGCATGCAAGCTCTTCATTCCACTGAAAAACAACTTTAGAAAAATAGAAAAGTTCGTTAAAAACATACGATATGAGTGAAGTGGAAAGTTACACTAACAGCAATATTCATATCTATTTCTAAAGAATTATTTCAACCAGACTGCAGAAAGAAATAAGAGTTCATTCAAACTTCATAACTAAACAATTAATAGATTGTTGAACAAAATTGTGTTAGTACTGGAACAAAATTCAGCACAGACTTTATATTGAGATTGAAAAGATAAAACCTTTCACACGCCTCCTGATGCTCTGTATTTCTTATTTCACTCGAGGTCATAATTTTTTCCTTCTAGCTCTAGAGGATGTGGGAATACGACTGTACGAAGCGACATACATATCATAAATTAGCTCATGTTTGACTTGAGCAACATGCTCAAACAAAAATAACATATTTTTGCATATTATGCCACAGTAAACATGAAGATCATAACTTTATAATAACACCAGGCGAGCGTAAGTCATCCTCCAGACTTAAAATTGCGAGCAAAGTCTGAATCGCCAACTGTAAAGGTTGGATCTGCTTCTCAGTACAGCACTTGGTAACGCGTGAGTGAAGAATTACCGCAATCGGATCAGAAGTTCTAAAGGGAAACGCGGTCATGAAAAGGGAAATGTTCAGGAGTTCTGCCTCCTTAGAGCTGGTTTGAGCCATCTAATTTCTGGTACTTGCGTTTAAGGAAAGTTTGAAATGCGGAGGTAATATTTTTTAAAACGCTTTATAATGGCAAGGCTGAGGTTTATCAAGTCATCTACTTCTTGTAAAAAAGTTTTCGTGCGTACGACACATCTTCCATGAAGTGTGTTGCTGGCGTGTGACGGAGTAGAATACATTTTAATATACTATTGTTGACTTCAGAGCAGGATATGAATATTTCGGAGCAAGTTAGTCGCAGTCATCAATTAAGATCTTTGCTCTTAATTTCTGAGAACTTTAACATCAGACATAAGATAAGAAAACGAGCTGTTTATTGAAAAACTAATAAAAACTGTTAATGTTCTAGAAAATAAAGTCTTATGAGTAGGTTGTTTCTTCTTCATGGCATTCTAGGATTTTCCTAAGAACCGTTTAAGTTATTTCAATAGAAAATGAACTTCACTCGTGATTTCATTTCTAATTTTCTTTGTAACGTTGAACAAAACTTGTTTCTTACTATCATAAGTATCAAGTCGAAAAAAGTTGTTGAGCTAAGGTTCAATTTTTCATATAGAAAGACACGACAATCATCACAACTCATACAGTTCACCACAAGTGCTGGGTGATGAACGCAAGAATAACAAAATGTACAGGATACGAGGCAAATATGTCCAGACAATAATGCCATGTGGGGTAATTTTTCGTGGTTTTATTTTGATAATCCTGAGAAAAAACTGCACTGGCAAGAGTGCTTAATTTCATGGGCAGTTTCAAGTATTACATTCGAGGCTGTTCTCATGCTCTGAATGCTGCGCTGTTGTAATGAAGCACGAAATAATATAGCGAAAGAAACAGCCTTTATTTTAGTGGCACAACAGAATTGTTTAATGTTTTGTATTTCCACATGTAAGCACTTTGTTCTGCAAAAATAAATAGGCTTTGGAAAATAATGTGTGTTTTATGTTGACTTAAAGAGAAAGTGTATCTTCATGTCGTCGGTCAAGATTTAATAAAAATATTGAAGACATAATTTAGTTTGACTAATATAATTTTGTTAGTTGACAAGTTTTTGATATCACTTTCCATCCGTGAAACTTAATTCATTTTAAATATTTGAGTCCGTAAGACAACTAAATAAAATGAAACGTAATAATTGTCCATGAAGTCTTTATAACTTAAGGTTATTAAACATGCACATAAAATATACATGCATTAAAATGACAAAGAAAATAGGATTAGATATGGAAGTTTTTGTCTCAGTTGCTCTTCCTATATATAGGCACCATTAGTTTTACTAAGCTCATCAAGACTGTCTGTTAATTTTTTTAATTGATTCACAGAAAGTTCAGAAATCGTTATTCGGATTACTCAACTATTATTGCTGGTCACAGAGTATAGTATACATTGGTATGTATGTAAAAAAAAAATATATATATATAATTATTGGTACAATTTTATTGTTATGAGTGTTACCAATAATTTGAATCATAATATTTATATTTCATTTACCACAGAGAAACTTAAAAAATATAAGATGGGAAACGAAATTTGAATTTGTAAGAAATAAAAACAAGAACTCAAGAATTACGGTATCGTTTTAACGATGACTGAACAAACAAAAACTATTATAACGTAACTAATTGACTGAAATTTCAGTATATACAACGGACATGAGTAAACCAGACTGCAATGTTGTGTTGTTGAATAGAAATGAAAAACACTCATTTTATTAATCACAAAACAAAAATCAAACGATAGCTTTCAAATTCTAGTTCAATGTTAACTTCTGAAAGCTCAACAACAACGTTCAGTTGCATAGCATTACTCACCTACAACGCTCAGTTGTACAGAGAACCTCACCTGCAACAACGAGTGGATAAGAGTGACTCACCTATAAAGCCGAGTGGATATGAGTGACTCACCTGCAACATGAGTGGATAAAAGTGACTCACGTGCAACACCGAGTGGATAAGAGTGATTCACCTGCAACACCGAGTGGATAAGAGTGACTCACCTGCAACACCGACTGGATAAGAGTGACTCACCTGCAACACCGAGTGGATAAGAATGACTCACCTGCAACACCGAGTGGATAAGAGTGATTCGCCTGCAACACCGAGTGGATAAGAATGACTCACCTACAACGTTGAGTTGCACAGAGTGCGTCATCACAGGCTTCGTGGAGATGGAGCACACGTACTGGCCGGAGTCAGACGGTTCGGGTTTCCGCAGCACCAGCACCCAGTCCCCGGTGGCTTGGTCGCGGTGGGCAGAGAAACGATGATCGTTGGCGAAAGTGAAAGATCCCACCGTCAGAACGTGCAGATCTCTGTGCCTGATCCACGATAGCTGTGGGACATAAAGGCATACTCGTGCACTGCAATGAGGAACGTTGTGCTGTACAGTTATTGAACCCTCATACTTGCTGAATAATAAAACAACTAGATTGAAAAACGAATAATTTAAATGCATTCTTCAATAAAAAGAGACACTGACTTGAAAAATAATAAACTGGTAATGAAATGCTTCAAATGCGTACAAACATTCGTAAATAGGTTAGTCAATTTGGAATTCAATATATTTTCCGTTCTTAGCTAGAAAATCAGTGTACTGCTATTCCAACGTCTTGAAAACCACAATAAATTATGAATCCTCGAACAGTTTGTCTATTCCCGTCGAGTTCGTGAAGGGTTCTAAACCACTGTCCTGTTGTTTCAAAGACTGACAACGACGACCACAAGGTGCAGTTTTGCTCACCGACTTGGATCCCAAGTTGCGAACCATGCACGGTATGTGCGCTGGAGCTCCAACAGCAGCGGTCACTTTGGTGGGGGAGCTCTCGTCGAAGTAGGGAATCTCTTCTTCCAGCGGCTCCAAATTCCCGTCCACCATCGTCACGGAATTCCAAGGGTCTCCGGCCATGCCAAAGGCGTAACCTCTTCCGTAATCGACGGCATTCTGCCCCAGCACGTAATCTGGCGAGTCAAAAGAGTCCTGGACGTTTGTAGGAAATTCAAATCCATAATCTGCATTAGCTACGATGTCGTCGCCGTCGGGATTGGTCACGATGTTATGATAGATGAGGTCGTTGCTGCCGACATCATGGCTGCTGCTCGTGGGAGTTTCGTCGGTGAGGAGGAAGTTGAAGTGTTCAGGGGTTGTGTCTCCGGCAAACGAACTTTCTGTGACCACTGGATTTGGTAGCTCATACTGAGAGAGCAGCGCACTGCTTTTTGTAGCTTGTTCTTCGCTCCCACTCACTGATACTGAAAAAAACATTCTGTGATCAATAGAGGGACTATATTTTTGGAAACAAGTTTTGGAAGAAACTGAGCGTTGTGTATAGCATTTCCTCAAATTGAACAGCAGATTAAAGTTAAACGAAAATTAATACGAATCAATGCTCAATTATTGTGTGAAATTAATAAAAATTGAAATTCGGCAATCATTTTTTACTGCACAGAGTGCTTGGTTCGGCCACCCCTCATACAAGCAACCGAGACAAGTTTCAAAACTTTTAATTTTTATTTGTAATTAAAGTATAAATTTATTGTCACTCTTGCACAACCTCTACATAAAAACTGCAATGAAGTTTAGAAATAACAATTCAACTCAATACCTTAAACTTTTCAATTTGGCTATGTATTAATATAAGGCAATGTTCTCAATTTCTCAGTAAAAATATTTTATGAATTTCATTTCAACTTACAATTTTTATTCCTACAGAACCATTAAGGCATAATTTTGTCATCAATTTTCAAGTACGACTTGTAAAATTATTTCAATTATCTCCTCACAATTTGTGCTCTTTTTATAGGTTAAGTTATTTTAATGGATTTGCTCTACACTGGCCTGAATGTTTGTTGGCCTGGATTATTGTGGTGAACACACATGCCAAGGAGCTTTAAAACATACGCACAATACCTCCCATGATAAAAAATTAGCTCGAGGTTCAATAACCATTTTCAATCGATCATGCGCTGACTTCATTTGAATCAGCGTTTGCCTTAACACTAGTCAAGATGACCTGCAAATTTGAGAGCGTGCAGTAAGCATTGTATGTGAAAGGCCTTCACTTATGCTGTATGAATAGTTCGTCATGCAGCCATGTTCTTCAGATCAAAATTTTAATTTTCTTTTCCCTGGAGAACACAGAAGTTATCGTCCACCGGCGAGCGATATTCCGGCCTAAAGTCTTTATGGCTTGAATTTTTCTCATTCTCTTGAAACGATCGTAAAAAATGATCGGGTGTTCATGTGCCCTATAAAGGAGTGCCGTAATAGGCAATATTGTGTGAAGTGCCAGGCTTTTAAGTGCTCAGGAGAGACGATGAACTGCCTTCTCGTGCCTCACAGACAAAAAACGTCTTCCGATTTACGAGACTCAAAATGAACGAAAATCAAGGCTGGACTTACAAGGGCGTTGGCTCTTTTCTTCTCCAGGGAGAGGCCTATACTTTTTTTTAAAGTTGAAAGAAAGCAAATTGTGCCGTAAGAGCTCGCATGCTTGGCTGGAGGTGTACGTGATACGGAAAATGGCCAACGATTGACGTGTGATGTTATGGTGATGCAATAAAACATTTAACATATGCTTCGTAATATGACATTTTTTGACTTGGAATCTGTAACTTTTCTGTCACTGCAGGATAGCTTTGTAGAGAAACATGACCATCAAAATTTGTGTTGAAAATTAGTGTTTTCCTCTTCACAATTTAGTGTTTTCTTCTTCGCCAACAAATGTAAAAAATAATCCTGCAAAGTGTAAAAAATGAGTACATTCGCAAGCACATCTACTCTTTTATTTATTTTAAGAAAACTTACAATGTTGTTCGTGAAAGCTTAGTGTAGAAATTAAAATTGTGTCACTCATAAGCTTAAGTCATCGCATGAATTTTTAGAGAACCCTGTCCGAAAATTTCCTTTCAAAATATTTCCATATACGAGTGATATAAAATATTCAACTTACCAGGATTGTTGTTCAGCAAATAAGTGACAGGTATGGGATATTAACATACCTAGGGGAAAAATTCACGCTGTGATTATGATCCTAATCCATTAATTTATCAGTACCTGGATCAGTACTGAGAAGAATTCAGCTATCATTTACTCCATGCCTCAAAATTGGGCTATACGAAACTTCTGTTTCTTGTCTGATAAAATTTTCGTCTAAAATTGTTCTATATATTGCAAGTTCTGTGAGTTTCTAAACGTAGAAAATCAAACAACGCAACTGGTGAATTATCTAAAAACAACCCATGGTATAAAGAATACTTCTAAAGTAGAAATCAAATAATTTGACTTGAGGTGATTGCAAAATGTAGTAGTGTCACGGACAGGTATTAGGAGAAAAATAGGAGTTGCAGGAGTAGGACTACAGTGCTATAGTTCAAGATAAATAATATCTTTTATAATAAAATGAATCAATACTTCACGAACTAACCTGACCTGATCTAACAGCTAATCCTGCTCAAAACAATTATTTTTATCCCACTCTGAAAAAAAATTCTTCGTCCAAATTCTTTCCTTTAGGCTTTTCCTTGAACGATTTATTTCTTAAGAATTAAAAATCAGGAAAAAGTCCATTTCTATTTGTAAATTTCAGGCAAAACTTTCAAATCATGTTAAAATATGAGTTCAAAATGCAACGACAATAGGAATTGCTGCTCCGTCACACAATGTCTCACAACATCCAGCACAACCGGCACAACCGGGATCATGGACTGGAAAATGAATGACAAAGACGACCGGCAAAACAAGAATTCAAACGATGTTTACACTCTCTCAAGTGTTGACTATTGCCTTCACATGCAAACACTTCTTCAGAAATAAATATAACCAGGACACAAGTCCTAACCCTGGTGCACTGAATGCAATGTCAAAAATATTTTCGCTCAGACGCAAGTAATTTTGTTGTTACTAACTAAACCACCTGATCGAAATGAGAAATGAGTGAGTTTAGAAATTGTGTGTAGACTACACTTACATGCATTAAAGTATTTGCTAAAATTTAACTCCAATTCAACAATTTTAAAAGGACCTCACTAATTGTTAAGTATATTCCTACTTTTTTACTTGTTGTACCAAATTATAAAAAATACTTCAGCAAAATGTTGTGAAAACATCATCAAGCGACGATAAAATATTAATTATCAGTTAGAAGGGAAAAAACTCTTTTTGCATTCCTGAAACTCTGCGATGATCTCAATTTCATCTGTAGTAGTTAAAATAATTGCACTGAACAGGGAAAAATTTTAATCTTCAAAAAACTCCTACTTCTTTCTTGAATTCTTACTTCAAGTTCAAGTCAAAGCAAACGGGAACTTAACATTTTGGATGCCGTTTTTTTTTCTTTTGACGTTATAAATATTGTAATCAACTACTACGAAGATTTTTTTATTCATATATTTTGGGCTAAAAGATCATTAAATATGTTCCCATACGGAGACTGATTATTCTTCTATTATTTCTCTTCGAATGGACACAAACACTACTTCGCCTAGTGTTACTAAAATCAATAGCATTATTTTTCAGTTGACAAAACATGATTTCTGGAGCTCTGTTCCGAGATGAGCGACAATTACGATGACAGTTTTGAAATATCCAATCACATTATGCGAACGAAAAATTAACTCATGAGTGAGCATGAGGCAGCTTGGGCATCTACTGAAGAGATCGATCATGTTCTGATACACAACTCATATGCAACGACACAGCTAGAAACAAAGCTAAGTGCGGCTGAGGGCATTCGTTGTGATCCAGGATCCATGACTACAAATCATATATCACCAGAGTCATGGGAGTTGATGAATGAATGTTAATTTGGCGTGTAGCGAAACTAGATCTGGTCATTTGAACGCTCATTATTCTCAATTATTTCGTAAAAGAGAATTGTTGCGCTTGCTCTCACTCACTCACTACTGAGAGTTACGAATGCTGACCTGACGTTAACGAACTGAAGACGTTAGTGAACATCACCTACTCTGCGTCTCGTTAATTCCAAGCGTGAAACCATACGTTGGCTGCATCGACTTGAAACTCCATGGTAACTGTGAGTGTGATGACGCTTCTTAAAATAAAGTATACCCACTTACTGAAACACTTTTCATAAGATAACTGAATATATCATGAAATAGGAGAGCGCATCAAGTCTAAATGAACTTATAAAATCGTATTAAGAAAAAAGCGGTCTCGTTCGGGGGTTATTTTGATATAAACAGGATTATGATATCTGCCTTTCCATGCTTCGAATTAACTCCTCTACCAACACACGTGCATACGACCCATTGCTGCCACCAGGTTGTAATGCAGATAACAACCGTAGTTATTGAATAATTGATACTTAACTGAATCATCCAGTCCTTAAATTTTCATCTGTGAAGCGCCTTTATTGAAAATACAGGGTGTCTCAAAAAAATGTACTCACCCTTAAACCGTTGCTAACATGCTGTCTTCTTTGTGTTGCAGGTGTGAGGTGCGAACCTTTGCGAACATGATTAAATGTGATTAAAGAATCATGTTCGCAAAGGTTCGAACCTCACACCTGCAACACAAAGAAGACAGCATGTTAGCAACGGTTTAAGGGTGAGTACATTTTTTTGAGACACCCTGTAGTGCAGTAAAATTTTCATGACTCAGAAAAATACTCTCCCTGTGTGGGCATCCAAAGTGTTAATTGTAGAACTTTATCAAAAATTTATGTTCGAATGCAAAATTTTTATCATTTTTTTTTAATTTCGAATACTTATTTCTGCCTATTCTCGGAGAATACATGAATTTATTAGAAGGGAATTAAACTGATATTCACTTTTCAGTCGTATAATTCTTTCACTCTACACTATGTGAGCATTCAAAGTACTGATTAAAAAACTGACAGGAATCAATAGGCTTGAAATTCAAGTAAATTCTCACAACGGCTTGGATATTAAATGGAAAAACAAGTACAATGAGGTATAGAGATCTCGCTAAATTTAACATAAACAACTTCTACTCTCATAGTACACTCGGATGAGTTTGTTTAATTTTTCACGCACGGTGAGTAATTTGATCGTCAGGTCAAGGTTGTGCAGATTATATAACTTTGCCCTTGCATAGTTCAACAACGAAACTTCTGGTGCAATACAAATTAATTTTTATGGCAGCAAAAGCCTTCCTGCGAACTGGAAGTATTCCGTAGCATCGAAAAATGATTGCATATTGTGAACATTGAGAGATTGACTTAAATCTTAATATTCTAAACATGAACATTCGCAGCCAAAAAACTCAAAGTACAGCAGATTTACTTCAACATGTCTCATATCATCTACAAAGAAAAAATTATTTTTATTTAATATTTAATCTTTCTCTGCCGATTGCAACGTTTTGAATTTTCTACGAGTATATTTCAGGTCACCTGCAGTAAGTCAGAATTTGCACTTTCCGAACTTCAGT
This sequence comes from Trinorchestia longiramus, assembly GCA_006783055.1. Taxonomy (NCBI): domain Eukaryota; kingdom Metazoa; phylum Arthropoda; class Malacostraca; order Amphipoda; family Talitridae; genus Trinorchestia; species Trinorchestia longiramus. Next base: position 531,479 of record VCRD01000099.1, read on the forward strand.
CTTAGAAACATTTCGCATTGGAAAAAGAAGGGGGTCAATTTGAGGTATTTTCAAGGTATTTTAATCGCTTAACTATTCGGGACTACAAAAGATTAAATCGTAACCTGCATTGAATCCTCCAGACCGCTCTAAGGGATACTGGTTTTTATTCGTGAGTAAATTGACCTGACGGAGATATGAATTCGTTAGGAAGTTCAGATTTTTATTCTGGCCCGTAAAGTAAAATCCAAATTTTGTGTTATTCAAGTTATTGAATCGCTGCAAGGAAGTGGCTCGAGCTATGAAAAGACAAAGGGAGCAACGAGTCGGTACCCCCTTTCTTACAAGTTAAACTACATTGAAAATATGTTCACCCGAACTACATACACTGCAGTATCACATGCAGTGCGGGTCTCTGTTATTCTCTGTAAGAACCTGAAATTTTGAAATATTGTTCTGATCGCTAAGAATTAAAAGTGTGCATTCACTAGTACATGCTGTGCATACTCGAGTATGTAGTTGTTGAATGAATCCAGTGTTCAGAAGAGTTCATGATGAATACCTAGCCTGATGGATGTCCAAACATGGTGGATGTTCGAAGCAGGACGGCAGTACTCAAACATTATTGTGAATTGAATTCATTATTTTCTGAAATAGTATTTTATGCAATATTCCATCCGAAAATAAATCAGGATAAGTAATAATATTCTTATTTGTGAATACTTGAAATAGGAATTTTGTTTCTCATAAAACTGAAGACTGTTATTATCCAATGAATATGATTGAGCTAAGACTATTTTTGAAAATACTCATGTTATGGTTTTACATCAATTTAATATTCACCATAAAATCCAACCATGTGTTCAATAAAGTCAGTACAGAGGCCATTTATTATCATTTTAGCAAGACTATGAATAGTAGCATGCAGGTTTTTATGCATAAAACAAAAATAAAATGAATACCTAGAATAAACATAATACTGACGTATTGAATATTTTACGCGGAATGTATTCACAAAGTACCAATGTTTTATTAGTTACTAATGAATAATCGTAGCAATAGTCTGCTAAAACATGAGACTGATGAGTCAGTGATAAAGAAGATGGGTATCTGCAACTCAGTCTTTGCTCCTACACTCTGCATGGTCTTAGCTCGTTGAGATCTGACACTTGTACTGGTTTATGTCGATGGTTGATGATGCATCCATGCTCCGGGAAACCACATTTTGTGTCATTGGTTCTATTTATGACCGCTTTGACATTTTGGATATGACACTGTATCTTAGTATTATTTTGGGCAATGGAAGGCCTTCATGTGTGAGGCCATTAGGATATTCATTTGTTGTAATCAAGAATGTAAGGATAGTTATATCCAGCTGAATTCGTTAAGATAGCTGCCCGTAGCATCGAAGAGTTAACGCTGTGCTTGACTGCAAGAAAAATCTTACGTGGATCATTGGCATTCCATGGTGTTCTCCGCGCATAAAACGGGCAGCGTGTAGGACCCAAAGGAATGGTTCATCAGACAACATAGCATTCTTTTACTCTTCAACTTTCTAAGTTTCGGGAATATTCACAATTTTTTGTCTTTGTAACAGATGGTTTTAAAATTACGGGTTTTTTTCAGAAATGAAGTGCTGTGTAACTCGCATAACATTGTATGTATCAAAACAGCATTAGTGTGCATTGACATCTTTACAGTAACATAGTGGTTAATGAGTATGCATTGACATCAGTGTCAGGCAAACGTAAGTGTAGAATTTCGCTAGACTGGTGTGTCCTCACAAATATTAAAGCCAAAATATTTTTGTCAACATAGTTAATCATTCAAAAATCAGTAGCATTGTACACAAAGTCATCATGATAGTATAAATGGTTTGTTTCAATCAGCCTTCAACCTGGTCCAGGGTATGAAGCCTTCTGATTGATGTTTTATTTTTCATTCTGAGAAAGTGATTTTTCAGTTGTCTAGATTATTAGATGATCTGCAGTAATGTTGCAAAATACTCTGTGTACACTAGAAGAAGAAATTAAGCTGAAAAACTTCACAGTGTCAGAAGAATTCCCTTGTTTCAATACAAAGACTTACAAGAACTTCACTGACATTACAAGGCTGTGATTTTTTTCCGAATGAAAGATGGATTGTTTAGTGGTCGATACTGATGCTGGATGTCGGACAAAGTTTTATACTATTCTTGTCATTTTTGCAATATCCGTTGAACTTAAAGTTGAGGCAGGCTTCACTTTTCTCTACTGAGTGAATGAGATGGATTCAGAATTCAAGCAAAGTGTGTTCAGGCATGTTGTCTGAGCACATGAATGTGTTCAGGCATGTTGTCTGAGCACATGAATGTGTTCAGGCATGTTGTTTGAGCACATGGTTGTGTTCAGGTATGTTGTCTGAGCACATGGATATGTTCAGGTATGTTGTCTGAGCACATGGATGTGTTCAGGCATGTTGTCTGAGCACATGGATGTGTTCAGGCATGTTGTCTGAGCACATGGATGTGTTCAGATAACTTTTCTGCAGGCTGAAAACAACTACAATTAAAAAAATCATGCAGAACTTGCAACGGGGTATCAAAAACGTCTGTAGTTCAGTAATGAGTGTTTGTCAATTGCGTACAGACTGTGTTTATTTAAAGATAAATTCAAGAACTTTTGTTGAATAGCTTGTAATTTAACGGTGAGTTTACTTCACTTGAGTGCAGGGTGTGCGGTAATTTCACGTTATATTTATAAATTGGGAGAACCACAGAAGATTTATCACCGTAAACTGTATATTTTAGCAAAAATGTAGTAAATCAATCGTAACACCTAGAATCATTACGAAATTTATTCCTATCCCTATAACAGATTGGGCACTTTTGCAGCAAATGACTCATAAGCGATGACTCGAAATAGCTCAAGTCAAGTAACTCAACGCCAGCAGATCGAGAAATGCAAGATGCAGTGAGGGTCTGCATCGATCTCCGATGCACTTACAGAACTTCGTTTCTGGTTTGGAATTAGGGGGCCGCGATCTGCATAGTGTGGCAGTCGGGATATTAGATGCAACGGCTTTTTTAGGGAAGCAAAAATTATAATTAACCGCATTTTCAGTATCTGTGATACAAGATATCTGTGGTAAATGATAAAATCCTGTCTCTGTGCAGGATTTTTTATTACTCACTTTCAATTCAACCAATGATTTTCTCGTCCTTCTCATAAACGCTAGTTTTGAAGTTTTCAAAGTAAGCCCAACTTACAGTGACAGATCTCAGACATAAGAATTAAGTCCAAAAGAAATAAAAATTGGTTTGAAACACAGTAACTCTTCACAGTCATTAAATTTTATAGAAGATGAAAAAAATGGGCAATGTTTCGTAAAAATGCATACGTTGGAAAAATTGCAATCATTTTCATTCTTATAACCATATTATTAAGTAGTATGATTTGATGTGAATTTTCGTTGGTAATGTCAATACATGAATATCCTATTGAACATTTTGACTAGGGATCTTTGATACTATCAACTGAAACTGGAAACTTTGCTACAATCAACAATTGTAATTAAAATCTTGAAGGAAATAACAAACTTCTCTGAAAAGAATTTTAGAGGGAAATGTTTTCAGACGTACCCTAAGCCAATTCATTTTGGTGAAAGTTTACTAAGCATATTCTTACGTAAGTATTTTTGGGTTCACTGCCCTTTGTATACTTGGAACCAAACCTGGTGCTGACCAACTTACTTATATGAAAGCACCGATGCATTCCAATTCTTTAACTTGTGTTCAGTTGAGTGTTGCGCTGAAGTAAAGCATTAATATTTGTTTTAGAATCAGATATTGAAATCACTTTTGACATCAACTGTTCGGTTTTGTTTTCAAATTTTGGCAGCAAACTTGACAGTGATTGGAAAAATGGGCGGGAAGAGCAAACCGAGCTACTTTATTGTGACGGATAGACTAAGTACGGACTAACTTTCAGCATACAGTTCACACAAGAACAGTAAGAACGTTTCACTCGGAAATATCAAACTTCAAAATGTTAGCGATAGGAATAGCCTCGTCAGAGTCACTGAACAATTATTAAATGGTATCTGTCTATTTGGTTATTTTCTTCCATGTTTAACCAATATTGTCCTTACCAGTGATCTGGATTAAATAAATCAAATTCTATAATTTAAAATCTGTGAACTATCTCTACGTCTTTTAATTTCCGACACTGATGTATTCTTTAAGAGAAATTATGTTGTCAAAGTCACCAGGAAAAAACTTTCTAATAAATAGATCACTCTACTGTGTAAAATACTTTTTCTTATTGTAAAACTTGAATTTTCTCAAATCGCTAATGACATTTTTAAATTGGTGAACAAAAGCAAACTCAAATGTTTTACTGATTTTTAAAAAGTCAGTGCAAAGTTTTGGGTGTTCAATGACAATTCGAGTAAAATGACGCCCTTGGCAAAACAAAACTCATACATCAATATTTGATCTCGAACTTTGCATAGATTCTTCATTAAGCAAACCTTACATTGGTCAAGGGATATTAACATTTTAATTTTCTACTACTAACATTAAATCTCCTCAGAAGAACAGCCTCATAAGTGCAGGATACTAACACAAAGAACAGGTGCATGGATCCATGAATTCTCTTGCAAGGTTTCTAAGTCATTTTGGTATTACTGGTGAGCTGTTTTAGTGTCAGCTGTTTAGAGTTGCAAAACACTTTATATTGTTTTTACCAAACAAAGAAAAAAGTCAATTCTCCTGAGCGACGTGTGTGGTTCATGCAAGAGGTGCAAAAATTATTCGCACATTCTACATTTGTTCTAACTCTCCTTCTTGGAACTTGGAAAAAATGTAATTCAGAAACACGTGTTCTTTAGTGTTATTTACCTGCGCAGTAATTTATATATGCATCGCTTATATTGTCATTAGCTTTAGACTCGACGACTGGAAATTACTGGATGACCCTTTTCATTATTTCAACTGCGATTGCAGAGATGAATCAACCTACTTCTTGCTTTAGTTCCTCTAGAGATGTGTTCTTTTATGAAACCTTCTTTCTTTCATGTAACTTGGACGGAAAAAATCAAGCGGAGAAAATTCGGGTAAACTGTCTGGCAAAGGAAATCCGATATAATGCAAAATGAAGTTACATCAAAGCGAATACTTTATCAAAAGACGTTTTCTGTCGAGGTATGCGGTGCAGAGTCATCTTGATAATAACAAAACACTGACAACCTTTAATATCTGAAAACTTTCCTCATCATGTTGAAGTATCGTTCGCAAGTAACTGTAGCTGCTTCACTAGTTTCGGAACTTGCAAAAAATAAACGAGTTATAAATTCTCGAGGAGTCCGTGGCACACATTGGCATTTGAAGGACCCGAGGCCTTTCGAACACAAATATTTTTTATTTGACGGTCATTTTTTGGCCTTTTTGTTCGTTCGGTATTCTATTTAAAAAAATACTGATTTATAACTGAAAACTCTACAGTTAAAATTAATTCTTCAATTTCCAGTCATTTGCTGGTGCCTTAGATAAAACTGACACCATCTAATATCAACTTTCTTTGACAGAAATTCGGTATTTTTTACAACAGATATGCAGTTTAATACCAAATAAGTCATTCCTATTCTTTCTCAAAAAAAGATGGGTTCTGACGAACTTGGGCGAAATGTCAATTCATCCGTGATAGTGTTTACTCCTCATATACCGCGGGGGGGGGGGCAAAATAATACAACACGTTGATTAAATCGCCAGATTGCACATTTATAGACCTCGTAAAATTACGAAAATTGGACTATATATAAACAATAATATAAAAAGGTTAATAATATATCTAAAACCCATAAATATTTAACCCAAAAAAGATATAGGAACATGCATAATAAATACGTGAACAAAAGTTTACAACACATTTCAAGATATACATACATTAATATTTCGTTGCATAGCCCTTATTATTAATTATGGTTTCGTAACGTTTATAGTAGTTCACCACCAGCCTTTTAAAAGGTTCAGGCGTAATATTATTCCATTCTTCAATGCCAATTTTTTTGAGTATAGTGATGTTATTGGGACTTCTCTTCTGAATCTTCAATTTCAATTCCCTCCACAAGTTTTCGATCGGATTCATGTCCGGAGATTGACTTGGTCATTCTATAATGTTTATCTTCTTCATCCTCAACCATTCCTTGGTTTCGTTTGCAGTATGCTTTCGATCGTTGTCTTGTTGGAATTTCCATGTACAATTTTAAGCGAACGGGTTTCCATTTTAACGAACGAGCTGAAGGTAGGAGTTGCTCTTCCAATATGTCACGATATTTCCTGCCATTCATGGTTCCTTCAATAATGTGAAGTTTACCTACCCCTTATGAGCTGAAACATCCCCACACCATGATTGAGCCACCTCCAAACTTAACAGTGGGTATGGTGCACTTTGATTTATACTCTTCGTTTTGGTGCCTCCAAACATGGTTTGTGCTGTTTCTCCCAAATGATTCGATTTTGGTTTCATCTGACCACGGTTCTGAGTTCCAAAACGCTGCTGGCTCGTTCAAATGGTCGTTAGCATACTTTAGCCTGGTCTTGACGTGACGTTTCTGGAGAAGAGGTGTGCTGTCGAGGGGTGCGGGAGCGAAGACCTTTACGGCGTAGTGCCTCGCTGATCGTGTGTTTGCTGGCTTCGATCCCAGATGCCTTGAGATCATCCTTCAATTATTCACGAGTAGTTTGAGGCTTCTGTTTTACTGTTACACCCGAATAATTATCGAAGTAATTATCCGACCCAAGAATGGGCCAGAAGGTTCGTTCCTATAGCCTCATTCTATTCTATTCTATTCTGTTCGGACAAATTTTCGAGCAGCACGGTCGTTAATCTTCCGTGGACTGGCCAGTTCGAGGCTTGCTGAGAGTCGTATTCCAGCATTTCCACCTACGTATTATGGTTCCAACCGAAGCTATAGGAACACACAGTTGTGCACTTATCTTCTGATATCCCAAACCTTCATTATGGAGCCTCCACAATACGTTCGCGAAGATCTTGGCTGATGTCCTTATTCTTACCCATGCTTACGACCTTTCAGAACAAGAACTGTTGTCCCAATGACACGTTATTGGAGATAACTGCTGACGGAAGTTCGGTTGCCAAATGGTAGAATGTATTAGAGCATTCTGGAATAATCTTACAATAATTTTCTTGCATAATATCAAGAAAAAAGTCGGTTATTGTAATCTTTTGTTCACGTATTTATTGCACCTGTTCCTATATATTTTTTCTATTAAATATTTGTGGGTTTTAGATATATTATTAATCTTTTTATACTATTGTTTATCTATACTCCAATTTTTGCAATTGTACGTGGTCTATAAATGTGCACTCTGGCGATTTAATTAACGTGTTGTATTATTTTGCCCCCACGGTATTCTGTATCTGTAGAGCCCGAATTAACAGTAGCAAAACGATTTCCTTTCTCTAGCAATATAACTAGAAAAATACTGCTATAACCCACATTTATGGTCATTTTTGCCCATCGTTCAGTTAAGTAAAACAAACGGAGTCTAAAGTAAGTATGTGTATAGAGTCCTGAAGCAATGTCTTGCATGACAGACAGGCGTTGGGAAGCCGGTCTAGGGCTTCGATTTTGAACAAAGAGAAATATGTTTGGTGATTCGCTGTGCACTTTCATTTCGCAATGATTATTGAAGCCTTAGTTGCACGTCTATGGAATATTGCCATCCCTCACGAAACATGACCGTTCTACATAAGCCCAATGCAGACACGCAACTCCTATGCACCACTGCTCCTATGATTTGGTAATAGCTTCTGCAAAGACTCATTGAATTTTGAGACACAACTTGTGATGTGTTAACACATCACCGTATATTAATCTTGTCATTGGTATAGTTTAATTTTTCAAGCTTTTTCTGAGCTATCAAAGTCGTTCCACAGAATGTTAAGCATTTGCACCTGGCCCATTTTCAAGATGCTTGAAAAAAAGCAAGCGTTAGGTGATAATTGTAGCATCTAAGTTAAGGAAAAAAATATTTTCTCTGAAAATTATGCCTAGCTTCTATTAAAAACACTTTTACTTGGCAGCTAATATACTCAAGATAAAAGCTGCATTTTTAAAAGTTAATCATCACAAGATTAAAAGGTTAATGAAATTTAAAAAAAACTCCTTGATTGAATTTCTTCCTAGTAACTCTGATACACAGGAATTGTTTGAACCATCACTGGGTATGCTTATTTTTATTTCAGCTGGAAGGAGACCACTCATGTCTCCAAGGTCATAGATTATTTTTATCTCCTTATGTAAGAAGGACATCGTCTCCAGATATCCTGTCAAGTACAGGCAGACCTGAATGCTTCACCTGCGCGACCTGACATTTTAGATGTTGGGGACAGAAAGGGGTTGGGGACAGAGAGGGGTTGGGGACAGAAAGGGGTTGG
>VCRD01000100.1:0-309043 GCA_006783055.1 Trinorchestia longiramus
TTGATTTGTGGTTGCAACTTTTCTTTGACGTAGATAAGGGAACCACCACCTCTGTTGCTGTGTGACGGTTTGTCGACGTTGTGCCAAACGTATCCTTTTATTGAGACTTCCGCTGGGAGATGTCTTCCATTGAGATCTAGCCATGTTTCATTGATAGCTATGATGTCGTGTGATAACGTTGACGTAATGGCTTGAAGTTCCGACATTTTTGGTAGGAGGCTTTGTACGTTGCCAACCAGTATCTTCAGTTGTCCTAGTCTATTATTGTGTTGTGATAATGCGGTTTTATTCAAGGTATCCCAATGGCCGTGGTCAGGTTGTCAATAGTTTTGTGGCTTTGCAAGTGTTTCTTGCAGAGCCAGAGATGTCTGCTGCAGAGGTGAGGTTAAGTGATACCGATTTGTCGGGAGAGCTGTTCGATTTTTGACTTGTTTGTGTCAGATGCACAGTTTTTTTCTTTTCCATGTTGGATAGCTGGGTAGGATACGTTATGTGAACGTAATTTGTACGGACATGAACGTGATATAAACTTTTTACTGCTTTCCTTTGTCTTCGAGGATCATTTAGTTCTGTGTTGTTTGAATTACAGTTGTCCGAATTTTTTTTTCTTCTTTGCTTTGTTGTTGCTCCGGATATGCTTTCAATATGCTTGTTGAATTTTGTATATTGCCAATTTTTTGTTCCAATGTGGTGGTTAGTTCAAGCGTGGCGATGGTCAGTAAGCTCCCCAGCTTAGCTTGCCCGACTTTATTCAGATGGATTCCATCTCTCTTGTAAAGATAATTCTGTCCAGTGTAATGGGACATCAGGTCTAGGTACATGACACCTTTTCCTGCACATATTTGTTTAACCTTTTCATTTGTTAGTAGAATTTGGGAATTAAGATTCACATCATGTCTTCGCGGCAGAATGCTAGTTATGATAGCATTCTTGGATTTGTTTTTCAGTGTATGGATTAACGCTTCAAATTGTAGGGAAATTTCATCTCGGGTCTTGTGTTCTAACTCTGGTGTTCCGCAAAGAACTATAACTATGTCCTCCTTTTTGCATCGTAGATCTTCTACTAGGTGGACTGCACCTAGTAGAAGATCTACGATGCAAAAAGGAGGACATAGTTATAGTTCTTTGCGGAACACGAGAGTTACACGAGTAAATGTATAGTTATTCACATTTACTTACTTTAATGTCGTTTCACTTTTGAACTTTTTTGTGTTTGGGTGACACGTAGAAAACATTAATTTTTTCATTCGTACTATTTGAAAATACTCTATTAGTTTCTTTCTACATAAATTTAATTTTGAAGTTACAAAATTACTTTTGGTGATGCATTTTTTATCAGCACATATATTTTTGAATTGTATTTGTATTTGGACTAAGAAAACTTCAGAAGGTAATTATACGTATTTATTTATTCAGTTATGTTCAGCTACTAGATTCGGTTGTATAAATTCAATTGAAAAACTCGCTTAACCTGCATGGTAATTTTGTTGGATGTAGCAAGACCTGAAGAAGAAGTCGGCAGCCATTGAAGAAAGCAAAGAGTGTATTGAGGTGTTGCGAGAGGAGCGGCGTTGCGCGCTGGAGACTCAAGAGCAGCTACAGAGCGAAGTGGACGAGCGTCTGGACCAGGTCAGGGCTCTCCGACTTGAGACAGAGGAACTCAGGCAAAAAGTCAGTGACCAAGAGAGCACCATCACTCAGGCTAACGAGTGTATCGAGCGTCACATCAGTAGCATCGCAGAGGAGCGCTTGAAGGCAGCGGCTGAGAGACAGCTTCAAGAGAAGCAGTATGTCGAGAAACAAGAAACTTTGGTCAAAGAGAACGAGGCGCTAGAACAACGAGTGAGGTGTATGCAAGAGCAGCTCGAGTTGATTGTGGAAGTCAAAGATAATTTCGCTCTGAAGGTATGTGACGATGCAGGTTGATTTTTTTGTAGTCTTATGCATCATGGTATGTGTTCTCGAGTCAGGTGTGCGTGTGAGGCTGATTGAATTTTTTTTACATTTTTTGTCTATAGACGCAACACGATTTGTATTATGATTGAGCTGTAGATATTATTTGTTTTGATATCTGTAAATAATTTATTTTTTGTTTTTTGACGTTGTAGGGGAATGAGAGTCCTTCAACTGGAATGTTAAAGGCAATTTATTCGATATTACGAAGTACTCCTCTTAGATTTTATCTTGAAGAGGAATGCTTTAGTGTGTTTGAAGACGCATGTATTCCTTGGCGTATTGGTTGCATTAACAACTCTCAAGGAAGCTTGCTAATGATATGTGACGTTCTTAGCATCGATACGCAGTGTGGCTTTCATGATCATGCCCTGAGGTACCCACAACAGATGTAGAATAGAATAAGGCAATAGGAACGAGCCGTTTGGCCCATTCTTGGTTCAATACCGAAGTCCCATGCCGTAGGACAGCTTACCTCAGCTGCGGCTGTAACAAAATGCTATAAGTTTCATTGTAAAATTTCTTTATATTGACTTTATTTTGTGTCTCGTCTTCGGCATTTACGTAGCGGTAGCCAAAGTGTTATTTCGACGAACATTTGCTGGACCGTATTTGCTTCTATTGTGTTTTTTCCCCTTCATCTTTTTTTGGCACGAGATGATCTTAATTTGTGTAAGCGTTGCTGTTACCGGGTGGGTCCCGGTGTCTTTGCAATACTATTGTTTGTCCAATTAATCATGATAAATTTTTATATTGTTCTGTATTTTGAGTACAATATTTTTGCCCAATAAGTTGCCATTTTGTGATCTCTTTCAATCTTTGGGAGCCCAGATGCAGACTTTGGAGCAGGAGGTCACAGAGTTGAATATAGCAAAACAAAATGCTGAAGACGCTAAAGCCGAAGCATTGCTGCAGTTGGAGCAATTTCAGTTAGTACAGGTATGTATTGTCCTGAAATTTTAGTTTCCTCGTTACTTTTTCCTTAGTTTTCATAAACTAGAAAACTTACTATGTAGTATAATTTATTGATCTCATGGGAAGTCATCGAAAACCGACTCTTGTAACACAGAATGCATGGTCACGCTTGGTCGTGTTTATAGTGAGCACTTTTATTTCGGTGATGGGTTATGACGTCTCTGTCAGTGGATTCCTACTGACTGTAACTAGTGATTCTCTTTCACCTATTTTCTCTCAATTGCCATTTTTTGTTTTTATTGAAGTTCAAAGTCATTTTTAAAATGGGTTATCTTCACGTTAATAAAATAATCCTTCGAGTTGTCATTGACTATCCATGCATTGAATTTTAAATACCTGTTTATTTTACAGTATAAGAAATGATGTGAACTGCTGCACAACTAATTTTATATTGAGAATAATTCGAAGTTCGAAGTTTGTAGCAGTGCGTATAGTGGCACATGAAGTGCTAGTTACAATCATCCCTGCTTCGGCAGTATTTGATTTCCTTTTATAAGTAACTAGACAGTTCCCGTGGAAGTTCCACGGTTTAGATTTTACTCATTTTAAATTATCATAAAAACTAATGTATTAAAGATTGACGACGAATTATTTTGCTTTGAATGAATATTTTTCATTTATCTCCATATATAATCGAGTATGTATCTCCATCTCTCTCGCTCTCTGTATCTGTGTGTGTCCGTCCCATTACTTCCTATCTACGAGTATTACTGATGAATAAGTATTGAACTGAAATCAGAACAGGTATGCATGTATTATAAGCATTGTATTGTGGCTACAAAAGGCACCGGATTACTAAAAAATATTGAATTTTTCCCGTTATAAGCTTTTTTTCTCCTACACGGCCATGGAATCGGTAAATACAGTACAGAATCGAAGTTCTGTGTATATTCATGAAAAATATTCAGATTATGATACGATAAAACTGAAATGTGTATTTTGTTTCATGTATCCTTAATTTTATCACGTTTAAACCAAGTAATTTCAACGAGTACTATCAGGGCCATCTTATCGGTAAATAAGATACAGAATGGTAGTTCCGTATATATTAATGAAAAACATTCATTTAAAACAATAATTCGTCGTAAGTTTTAAATACATTCATCTTTAGAATAATTTTAAATTAGTCAAAACTAAATCGTGAAAATTCCACGGGAACTGTCTAGTATATACAGTATGTCCTACAAAAACCCGAACCCGTATGTCCCGTATCAGTAATACCATCATAAAAATACCATAAGCATTTAATTTCTAGCAAAATTATCCCTCAAAATTAATCTAGAGAAAAGAGCATACAATAAGTCGAATGATGGTATTACTAATACGGGAAAATAAATACTCTGTTCGGGTTTTTGTGGGACATACTGTATAGAACTTCCATTCTGTATCTTATCTACCGATAACATGGCCCAGTTAGTACCTGTTGAAATTCCCAGCTTGAAATAATAAAATTAAGGATCTCAAATAAAATACAATTTTCAATTTTACCCGCTGTACTATCGGAATCTTAATATTTTTTCTGAATATATACAGCACTTCTATTCTGTACTTTATCTACCGCTAACATGGCCGCGTAAGAAAAGAAAGGTAATAGAAAAAATGGAGTATCTTATAGTGATCCGGCGTCTTTGGTATCCACAATACAATGCTTTGAATACATGCGTACCCGTTCTTATTTAGTTCAATAATTTTTCTTCAGTAATAGATATGAAGTAATGGGAAGGACACACACAGAAAGATGGAGGTACATAGTCTATTATAGATGTAGATTACTGAGCTTTGCTCCAGGGTAGGCGTATGATCATGGTACCTGTTCTTGTCAGTTCACCTTGTGGAATATACGCTTCGGCGTTAACCCTAGCTACTCAACATTGATCAACAACGTTTCATTGGCTACATTTTTAGTAGTTGAATATAATTTATCTCTATGAATTTCATTGATGTGAGAAAAAAGATATATAAGGTTGTTACAAAAATAATGGCCGATTTCAGAAGCATGCATTTAATCCTTGGTAAATGAACAATAGAGATGTTAAACGTAGTCAAAATATGAACCCTGAGCAGCTATGCATCTCTGCCATCGGACTACGAGATTATTTATCCCTTGTTGATAAAAAGTTAATGGCTGTGATGCAACAACATATTTGAAGGTCGTTTCCACCTCTTGTTTAGACCTAAAAGTTTTACCATCCAAAAATGTGCTTAAGTGTTCTCGGATGGTAAAGTCTCGTATCCCAGTTCTGTGTGTTTCTGGACGGTCAGTCTTGCAACATGTGGTCGTGCGTTATCGTGGAGCAGAATTGGACCACGTCGATTCACTAATGCCGGTCTCTTTTCGCTCAATCGAGCATGCATAACAGCGAGATCATTGCAGTATCTCTCTGCATTAATGGTCTCATTGACTCCCAAAAAACTGTAGTGAATAACACCTATTGCAGACCACCAGACAGTCACCATAATCTTTTTCTGGTGCAACATTGGCTTTGGGAAGTGTTTGGGGGGCTCATCACGATCGAGCCATTGACCTGATCGTTTACGGTTATCATAAAGGACCCACTTTTCATCACAAGTGACAATTCGGTCAAGAAAGGGATCGTTGGTGTTGCGCAGAGAGAGCATCGAGCACATCAAAACGCCGAAGCTTTTAATTCTCATTGAGCTCATGAAGAACCCATTTATCGAGCTTTTTCACCTTTCCAATAATCTTCAAATGGCGCGAGACTATTGCAATGCTGACACCAAGTGTCTGAGACATTTCTCTAACACTTTGACGTGGATTTTGCTCAACAACCGCATGCAATTGCTCGTTCTCGAGACCTACCGAGACCTCTACCCTCTTCATCTTTAAGGCTCTCATCACCGCTCTGGAATTTCTCGAACCACCTTCGTACTGTCCGATCCGTTGTGGACTCTTCTCCCCATGCTCGGTTGATATTGGCAGAAGCTTTGGAGGCGTTGTGCCCAAGTTTGAACTCGTGCTACATAAGTAGGCGAAGGTCATGTTTTGTCATGTTCATCATGGAGGGATTCTATCCTTCAAAATTATGTTCTGTCTGAAAAGAAGTTACAAAATATTAATGAGCACATATTAATTGTTATGCATGCCAAGGTTCATCGAAAATAAACTAAAAAAGTTGTGTTAAAATTACTTTTCAAACCCCAGACCTTCGAGCGGCCATTATTTTTGTAACAACCTAATATACAGGGTGTCTCAAAAAAATGTACTCACCCTTTAACCGTTGCTAACATGCTGTCTTCTTTGTGTTGCAGGTGTGAGATTCGAACCTTTGCGAACATGATTAAATGTGATTAAAGAATCATGTTCGCAAAGGTTCGAACCTCACACCTGCAACACAAAGAAGACAGCATGTTAGCAACGGTTAAAGGGGGGTACATTTTTTTGAGACACCCTGTATGTGTATCATCTATCATTTTCCCTCTATATTCGGACAGTAGCTGTTATAAAGAGGCGTTGTCATTACTTGCTAGTCTCCTCAAATCTTTTGATGTGAGATTTGTCGTCAAACCTTAACGCTCTTTATGATATAGCATTTTTGTGATGAAGCCATGCATCTGAAAGTAGGTCGGAGCTTCCGAGTTCGACAAGCTAAGCAGTACGCGCTTTCTTTGTCACCAAAACACAAAGGAATTATAGCTGAAACGGGGAAAGATTCTAGAGTACGTTGAGAAGATATTTTCCCGGTGATCATGTACATAATAAATTTTTGAATTTCAGAAGCAGTTAGAAAACTACGAAGCCGAGAGAAATAACTTGCTGATTTCGAAAACTGCTGCTGAGAGGGAAGTTGAAGAACTGAGTTTGGAATGCGCCTCTCTGTTGGGGCATCAGAACCATAAACAGAAGATACAACACGTCGTCAAAATAAAATCAGAAAATATTCGGCTACAAGAGGTGAGATCATTGTGTTTTTATTGTTTAACCCTTTCGGTCCCGACGGCATCTCTGGTAGCCGCAGTCATTTTTCACCTATTAAGATACAGAGCAACACGTGTGTCTGTGCAAACGCTGGTAGGGCAGTGCAAGCTACAGTTTGATCAGGACAATGCAGTGACCGTAAAACATCACAAAGCATCTTTTTTAAAATTTGATGTTAAATATGTTGAAAAGGTTCTGATATTTGCATCATGGTACCGAAAGGGTTAAGCTAGTCTACGTTATAACTCGTCTTCTGAACCGTAATTATAATGATTCAGAGGAAAATTCATATTTTTTTCAATTACAATAATCATGTCATTTTCTTTCTGTACGTGAGTGGAATGGGAGAAAACGAGCTAATCATTTACACAACTGTAACCCTTCTTTTAGAACAGAGTTTCTTAGTAAATCAAATTAAAGGTGGCGTATAGTTACCAAAGTTGTTTTTAGTTCCATAGCAATTGTTCTCGAGAGGAAACATTTGAAAAATATTGTCATCCTACATTTATTGTACCGTACCAGGTGTATTTGGCCGTTGAACGTCCGTTGCCCTTAAGAGGAAAAAATGTTAATTAGTTAGCTGATAGCGTCTCGTCATGAACCTACTTTGCAGATTAGATATGGCTCTTATGAGCATTCTATACCTTAACATTCTTGGCCTTCAAATTTTTGAAAAATGTCCTGTCATCTTTGTTTTGCCTAATCGTCCTCCGGTTTCAAATTTATTGTGGGTGGTTATTTCGATATTAAATAGCTACTGGGATGCCGATTTAATCGTGGTCTGAAATCAAGTGAGGAGCTTTAGCAGAAATGGGCTTGAATGAGAGCGTGTGAGGTAAAATTAGGAGTTGCACGTACGTCACTTCTCTTAGATTGTGGCGGTGATTGAAGTAATGAAAGCTTATCAAGATATCTCGTAACTAAGCTATGTATTGAGGCCTTGTATTATGCGTTTATTAATATTTTTTCTGCCAGCGACCATGAAAGTGTCAAAGTTTTCTCCTTTGAAAGGTACAAAGTTTTCTTTTGAGAGCACTCAAAAAATCGAATGTGCAGCTTGCTCATTCATGTTATTTACGATACATCTCTTCGACACTAGCAGGTCTGAGTTGAGGGTGTTGAGGTAGTAGCCTGAAAGTTTGAGTCCTGCATAGCTGTAGGCAGAAAATGCTGACTTTCCTAATTATCAACACAATATGACGGGTGTTTAGAATGTTAGGGCGTAAAAATTGACACTTCTCCTTTTGAATGACGTTTTCTATGATTGGCTATCATTCTGATCTGAGGATGGTATGCTAAGGGTAGCTATGTCACGAAAACGCATGTCTTGTTTATTGACGCCTTATTTTCCGGGAATCGTAGAAAACACAACGTGCATAGTTAAGCGTCGAACTATCTTCCCGAAGATTCATATTAGTTTATGTTCATTAATCAATGTATCGTGGCTTGTTACAGGAGGGGTTCAAGCTGCGGGCGGAATGCGAGATGCAACGTAAAACCATTCGTCGTCTAGAAGAACGACTCGGTGAGTACAACCAGCGCAAGACACTGGCTGGAGCGCTTCAAGGAGCGGGTAAGAGCAATAAGGAAAACAGTGATGTGGTGACGCGTTTGCCTTTACGACCTAACAACGTTTGATAAATGTTGATGTCTGTGTCTCACGCTTCATTTTTGGTTTTAAAACAATGAAACCTTTGATGAGGGTACGACTTTTATCCTATAATTCATCCCTTTCTATTTTGAATAATTTTCTACGCTTGGGACTTTTCGAAACAGTAGCCTTGCTTTGATGTTTTATTTGACCTTAATATTTAACTTGGATGCTCAAACTCTTTCGTTTCCCACACGAAAGCAATCGATCTAACTACATTCCTGAACTACTTAACAAAGATACTGGAAATTTTCCTACGATCAAGAGTGTAATCCCTGTTACATGTATTGGATTATTTTTATTATTAGGCATTCATGTAAGGTGTGCTTGTTCAAAATCCCATCTGCATTTAATTGGATTGAAAGTGAATTTTTATTCCATTTAATGCGATTATGAACACAAGGTATAGTGAATTTTTCATTCCTCCCAAAATAGGTAAGAAAATTTTTCGAAGCGAGGACGCTGTAAGAATACATGCACTTCACTTTGGGGAAAGCTTTTATCTATTGTACTACTAAAATAGGTGTTCAGCGCCTCATTGCCATTTTTTCTTTGCCATCACGTTCATTCTTGAAGAGGAGACTTTCCTGCTCTTCTTTTCCTTGGAAGAGTGCCGACAAGCGTTTTCTTTTTTGTTTCTTTCTTCTACTCTGATATCTTCCTATCTACAGGATACTTTCGCTGCCTCTTAATGTCGGATGTACGAGTATTGTCCGAGACTGAACTTTCTTCATTATAGTAAAACTAGCGACGTCCTCACTTTGTCTATATTGGTTTGATCACCTTTTTCTATCATAGTGTCGAAGGCGTCACAAATTGAGGTGTCGGAAGTAGTGATGATGTTTACGTTATGATTAAAATTTGGATGATGTAGGTAATCAATTGTTAATCATTTTCTAACTATAAGTTGTTTTGCCAATTAATATTTAGTGAATCTGGAACTTTTTCAAAAAGTTATCAACGTAGTTGAATTATCATGTATTACGTTTCATGGTTTATATATATGTCACTTCAGGGAAATGCCTTGATTCTTGTTTAATTCACATATTTTTGCATAATGTACTTATTTTTTCCAATATTTTTTTTCGATGGGAAAATGCTTTGGGTTATGTAATCTCGTAGAAGTTCTATGGACGTTTTAGTTGCTACTGAGCTAAAGCAAATATTTCGCTGACGGAATCCAATGGGTGTTCGTTTACTGTGGTATGACTTTTTTCCTAGTTGTGATGGTCCCATGACCTCTGGCCTGACTTCAAACCTATCAAGATCACACCAATGTTGACTTATAATGTGAAAAATTGAGATCGTATTTAGAGAACTTCATAATTAGATAGGCATTTATAACGAAAAGACGAACTGATTTGGTGGCACTTAATGTAGTGATGTTTTCAGTCAAATGTTTACGTTCAAAGTGCGTTTATAGTTATCTTACTAATTTCTACCGATGTCTATATAAACAGTGAAAATATACCAGTTGTTTGGACTCAGCAGTATAAGGTGCTTCCTGCTTCCGTTGCATGTTAACTTCGTACAGCTCGGCCATGCGAGAGACATGCTAGTTTCTGTGTATTTTACTTCTGCTGTAGTTAGTAAAAGTTTTCTGAAAAATTTGCTTAGAGAATGTTTGCCCCGCTGTTCTAACTGTTTTGTTATTTTCTCAGATCAGGTGGTACGCACTAACCACAGATAACGAAGTTTAAATGTGTGCTTTGCAAAAAGCCTTTAAAATTGTTTTTCGTACAGTAATTGTTGGAGTCATTGTATTAACGTATATTAAAATTACAATCGATTACCATATGAAACAATTAACAAAGTATATACAGTGCTGAAAATTTTCTTAATAATTCATGATGTCTGCTGTTATGAGACTCAACAGTGGAAGTTTTATTTCTTAGGAAAATAATGACTTTTCAGATTTAAAATCGTTCGCTCGGAATTATAAAGTACACATCAAATGAAACTGAAGACATCTGAAATCATTTATTTGATAACATCCATACCTATAGTAAAAGTTTGTATGTTACAATACATATAAACAGTGCTTCCTCGCGCGGGGGTCGAATCCCCAGCTCGTCACGGCCTTGCCCCGCTGCGCGCCCCCTCTCCCCCATCTCATAGAAGAGGTAGAGGGATCAGCACGGCAACAGCAAAGAGCATAGGCGCGATCTCTGGTATACTGAGACGCAGCATCGCTGCCGCATTTAGTAGTAAATGCAACCAAGAATATTCTGAACCTGTCACACTAAAATAGTCTACTTTGAGCTTCCAGTTTAACTTAAAACACAAAGAGTTTCCACAAAAACGTCGCAGAGATCCATAGAAAGACAAGCTATGTCTGCCGATGAATTATAAATTGCTCAAAATCTTTTACGTTGACGAGTCATGTTATCAACATAATCTAATCCAGTACGACTTTGTAAAATAAATGTCCACAAATTGAAGCAATTTAAGGCAAAAATTACAAGCTTTTTGTCGTATGTCGGTTACTCAGAGGCAAAACAAGCACCTAATCGGATGACTGCGTACTACTGTACAATGGATCAAGTAGCCAAATTAAGAAACAGGTAAGTAGGTAGAAATGAACTAGTCAAAGAGATTCAACTACTGCGTATGCATGTCGAGGTAATGTTAGATAGAGTAAGGTAAGATAGGATGGTTTCTGGTCAAGTTTTGTAGCACATGATGCATGGATGGTTTGTACTGTATTGTCGACTTTCATGTTCTGACCTTTCGAATCTTTAGTGATGCAGTAGCTGAAACTTCCTTGCACAGCCCTTCCCACGACAATTCAACAGGCATCTGTCAAACAAACGATAACGCAACGACTCATGAGATGGTGATTTACCTGAAGATGATGACGCAGCTTACCTATCATTATCGTTAGAAAATAGATAAAGAGTGAAAAATTAGTTCATACACTTAAAATCATATAAATAAAATAAGTATACAAGTCTGTCCTATACCGTCCCTGCAGGCAAAATGCTAGTAAGACTACATTTACAAATTGCAAAAGAATAGCACTGGAGACCTGGCAGAAGAGCTAAGACCTCTCGGGACACCGTCCCATCTAACGTATTTGAGAGAGGGACGGTAAAGGAGAGCACTTAATGCAGAGAGGGAAATACATTTACAGACAACATTACTCAGAGAGAAGCGAGGGAAGGAGCAGCGAACACGGCTCGCCTCTACAATCACACGAAGAATGACAATAAAGAGACAGTTGAAGAGTCTTGGCTTACTTACACCAAGTAGAATACTACGTACAAGAGCCGCATCGATCCTTTCCCTTGGATCGCCTTTGGCTACCAAAAACTTTGACTATGAGTAAAAAAATAACTAACAATTCAGCGGAAATAGGGATGGCTATTATAGCTTATTTTTTAATCGTAGTTTTTGTCAATGAGGAAACTCTCTTGTTCGTATACTGAAGTATTATCACTGTATACTTGGGTTCTAGCTACCTCGCACAACTCGTGTGTATGCACGCCTTACAGTAATGTAACGGAGAGCAGAGGGAGCAAGACTAACGGCAGCATCGCTCTCACAGCTCTCAAACACGCATATTGTACCCTACAAACTCTACAAACAAAATGAACACTTAACATTAATCAAAAGTGGGAACAAATGCTTCTAAGAAGTTTAAATTAGTAGTATTATTTGCTGCCTTCAATACTATTATCAACAAGATGTCCATAAAATACAGCAACAATATAAACATCTGGCCATGAATGAGAAGAAGACAAAAATCTACCATTCACTTGAGCCTCGTCGAGTTGAAAGTGAAAGTAACCCAGGAAGGTTATGGCACGATGCACTAAAAAAACTCAACTTCAAATTAAATTTTGGTCGGACAATACAACTAAAAAAGAATTAAGTGGTCCACTGACATGATACAAAACTATTAATTTAAAATTTAACCCAAATAAGAGGCGAAAATGAACATGAAGTATGAGAGTGAATTGGGGCAAGTACAACTATAACGTCACTATTGGAAAAAAGTACATCGATAGCGCTATATTTCACTAGGAATGAGTTATGAATAATGAGCATCATGTAAAATGAAACTTCATTTTTTTCGAAAATAAAAAAAATGACCAAGATTTCATGGAAATATCGCCATGAAGGGGATAAGTTACGACATGTCTCTGTACGATTAAGACGAGTTAAGCTTTCACCATGGCAATACACTTGTTTGAGAGGAAACAGAACCCAAGATAACGGTCTCGCATTCATCTCGCGCACTAAACACGATTTGTTTAGCGTGATGATTGCCAAATATAATAGGAATGCTGAGAAGCAAAATACTTTTTTCATCAATCATTTGTAATGATTTTTACAACTTAGTGAGATACGTAGTAATGAGTTCCAACTAATCAGCAACTAGCGTGAGAAAAAGATGAACTGCCCACTACGAATATTAATGATTTACCAACAGAATATACTTTTCAACAATTTAACGAAGCTTCCAAACGACAGCCAAGAACGCTCATCCTCAATCGAACATAGGGCAAGGATGCCAGACACGCACACAATGTGTCAAAACAAACACCTTGATCATCGAGAGCTGAGTCTGTACAACTGACGCAACTAAAAGTCCTTTTCATGTAGTGTGATGTGGGCAAAATGCACGAGATGCGCGAAGGAAGCGTATACTGGAATAATGGGGACAAGGATGAAGGATGAGGGCACAGACCAAGCCCGTAATTTTGGACAAGTATTTCTGAAAGAGCATGGTTAAACGTCATCAAAATTGCGATAAAACTGAAGTCATTGTTTACGGTAGTCATCTGAATGAAATCTTCGATAGGCTCGTTGAATAAAAATAATTCTATTTTTGATTAATAGTACTCCAAAATGTCCAATTTCTGGATAGGATATGGTAACATAAAACTATTACCAAAAATAATTTTGAAAAGAGCTGGTCTGGTTCAAATAACGATAGGAAGAGGATACCGTTAAGGCGTCTAATCGTCTTGAAAAGGAATTAGGATGCCTTAGAAAGGTAAAGGAATAAGGAAAAGGATTCCTAGCGTCAGAAAGGTTAAGGGTGGACGCCGTTAATTGGCAGGGAATATGGGAAGGATGCCTTAGACCGGTAAAGAGTGGAAAGGATGCCTTACCGGTGTTAGTAACTCAGCCTGGAGCCCTGAGTATTGGATACAGGAGCCTTACTTAACAGGCTTAATATTAGTTACAGTGAGGATTGAGAGTCGTTAAGGGAGAAGGAAGCTGTCGTCGGCTGAGGGGGAAGAGTGACTAATTAGCTGGTATATTTTTTTAGGCTCTAACCCAATACTATTTCATCAACATTCAAGTCAGATGTCATTGCTAATTTACAAGTTTTACTACACGGAAAATTAATTTTTGTCTCAATTAATACATCGTGAGAACACTTACGAAAATGCCTGCAAATACCAGAATCAGAGTGCAGCATAGTCATTAGTAACGATTCATTCATAAAGTTTTATTGAATACATCACTTTGTCAGATATATTATAAAAATTATGTTCGTACGAGCAAAAATTCTATTCGAAATCGATGTCTGTTAAGAGAGCAATAAGATTGTTGCGTCGGAGACGACGTCTTAGTTGAAGCTTTTAAAAGACAACAAAAGCAATACGTGAATGGACTATCACATACCGACCGTATACATTGTTGCGCCGTCTCCATTGCGCAACATCTTTTGCAGGGGACAATAAACAGACCTGGGACTGTTCCCCCAAAGCAGAGGAGAGCAAAGGGATAAGGTAAGGATGAGATGAGTTGCGTTTTATCAACTGAGGATGTGGGAGGTGGTACAGGATGAAAGCCAGGATTAAGAGGATTTCTTAAAAGTAATACGAGAGGAAGTGTTGTTCTTAAGCTAATAAGGGGAAAGGAAGGTGAGGTTTGGGGCCCAGGCTGTGATCGTATACTGAGGGGCGGCAAAAGACGCCCCGCCTCTTGTAGCGGACACCAGGGGCCTGGCTTCTCTCTTGATCTCCTGACCACGCAGCAGTGACGGTCAACAGATACAGCGAGACTGGCTCCAGCATTTGGAGAGGCAACTATCACCGCCAAGGCTCGGAAGCGGTGGTGGCGAGAGGCAGCCCCGGGTTCGTTACTGTCAACGTAAAAAATGATGAGAAACAGTAATATGAAGTAAACATGCTTACTGAAAATAAATTACCATAAAAATTAATTTGATACTGTGCATAATGCCACAATTAACATTTATGTAGGAATTTTCATGCACAACTTGGTGAAATAAAACTACAATTTTAACAATAAATCAACACGATGCGGGAAGTCAAGTCACCAAAATGAGCTAAAATAACGAGTCTCAATGGCCACTCAAGAAAAACGACTTTACATATAAATAAATTTACGATCGTTACAAGCAATGTATTAAAAATACCAAGACATTTCTCGACAGATTCCCCTTAGTAAGCATTGCTATATACTCGGAAATGTAATATTCTTAAAACACTGACATTCACTGATGCTGGGCGTGACTCAAGATATTATATCTTGATCCTTTCGCATCTGTGCCCAAGTGGTGACTTTCGTAACTTAAAGTGATCCTTTTCGTTGCATTATTCCTTAAGAATATACGTGGTCTTTATTTCCTCGCACTCAGACTTCCAATAAGAGATGGTGTGGTGGGAGACCAGGTACCAATAGGACTTGTGTTTCCAACCACTTTGATGTCTTATGTACATTTCTACAATCTCTACAGCTGTATCTTTTATTGTAAAATCACTAAAGCCTCCTCACTCACTTTATCATAGTGTCTATATTACGAGGTATCTTTAACACGTTTCCCTTAGCTTTGGATTAAAAGTTTGTCTAACTAGCTAATATTTATTCATATTTTCTATTTGATTAAACCGCTTAAATATTATTATGAGCAGCCCGATCATTTTCTTACTGGACCTAACTGCCTCGCAGCTCATTTTACACTTTTAGCATAGCGAGTTATTATAATTTTCTTCTACAATACTATAAATCTTTCCGTCTCCGCAGCCTATAAAATGCAACAATCGAACTTCATATACAAAGCCATTTTTGCACTCGTACGCAATCGCATCCCCTACAAGTCGACTATTCTTTCATAGCGGATCACGTGGACCTTCGTGGGTTGTTAGAACAGATTTTAATTCTGTTGCAAAATTACTAAAACCTTCAAAATTGGATATGTTATGTTAAACTCTTAGATCATCGAAAGTTTGGTCGTAGATATTTTCTCTTAAATAAGTGAACCCCGAATACAACTAAACCAAGCACTGAAAAAAGCTGCCAGCAGTCACAGTCACTATTATTACAGTTACTTATTTCGCCTAACTCGACTGAGTAATGATTTAACCTAGACCTTCCTCGAAGCAATTTTTTTACTTATTTTCGCATACACATGTACCATAGGTCTTCAGTTATCGCAAACACATTTTACTGCCATAGTACGTATTTGTATCTTCGTATTCATTACCGTTACCATTTGTCACGTCTCCACCACCATCACTCATTATATACTTCATTTTCAACAAACAACTTGTGCTCTTTTCTCATGTTTTCCCCTCTTATCCTCTTCATAATACTCCTAGATTTTTTTTTAATCGACGGCACAAAAAATATATTTCTATTATATCATCTACGTAGCTACTTAAAATAAAGAAGATGAACTGCAAACATAACGATGCCCAACAAATGCCAAAACAAAAAAATTATTCCATGTTACAGACAATTGGCAGAATTAAAGCATGTTTTCTACTTAGAAACATTAAATACTTGTATTAAGTAGTACATACAATGAGCAATAAATAAACTGACCTCAGGTATAATACGTATAACAGTATTATAGGTGAAATACACACTGAAGTAAATGCCACAACAATTTACGAACGATAAGACGCTGGCCTGTGTTTTAAAATAACATTTTGAAAATAGTAAGAATTTTCTAAGCGATTAGGATACATTTTACGAACACTCGTACATGCTGAATTTAAAAATGATCATTTTTGACAGACCTGGTTCCTGCAACATGCTCGATTTCTGATACGACGACTTGAAAAAAAACTCAATTATCCTATCATTTATGAGCTTTGATTTTGCCACACCTAGTCATAGGGATTTTTATATACCTCGACTACTTTTTTAAAATCTAGATTTGAATTGCCAAGAATCATAACTGCAAGATTACTGCCATCATCTGACAAGGAATAGGATGTCTGTTGAGCATTACCGAGTCCGAAGAGACCATAATCCCTACTACTCTTGATGTCTATTATAATACTCTGAATAAATCACAAAAAAATTATTACATGTTGCTCTAACCTACAAATAGATAGAGGAATTTTCGGTGTGTGTGTGTATACTTTAAAAACTATACATAGCAAAAAGCTGCCAGTTCTTATATTCTAGATTTTAGACGTTCAAAAAAGCGCAAACCAGTTAATAATTAACAGCAAAGTAATACCAAGAACATATAATCAATATACAACAATAAGCATAATAAGAAAAAATACTTTGTACGATACAGAAGACAGACTGTAAGCGAGGAGGGATGAACATAGAACAATGCGGATGTTACGAAAGGTTTAAATTTTTTGTTAGATCAAGATGCATCATAGATATAAAATTATATCATCATATTCTAAACAAATATATACTCTAAAATCCTAATAACACTAACTCCCATTTGTAGTCATACTAGAATTGGGCATGCAACTTGCAACGTCAGCTGAATACGAAAGTCAAGCAAATAGATAAAATACAAGAAGCTGAATTACGGACGTGATAAGAATTTTCAAAAGAATCAGTTCCTTAACTCTACAACGCAATGCCTTCCGAGATTTCCAAGCATTCAATTGCACACCAAAAGCAAGAAACTAGCTACATCATTACTGTTTAAGTGAACAATTAAATATCGTCTTAAGGGAGGCAAAACTTTAATATTAGCGATTTTCTGACAACACAAACCTACGTTCGGCCGCAAAAACAATCTTCACAGGAAAGCATGATGCACAAAAAGCTTTAGATGCTGACTACGAGTACAACATGCACCAGACGGCGGCTCGTTCACTAACTTGGGGAGGCGAGGCAGAGGGGCTCTCTTTCTGAAGCCCCTAGACATCGGGGGACTCGGGATGGAGATCATAGCCCAACGCCTGCCACCCAAACATAAAGTTGTTAACCACATTCAGCATTTGCCAGTCCGAGGACGACTATCGAACGTGTAGAATACGCCATATATAAACGCAATTGTTCTAATATAGCCTAAAAATGGGACATTATAACCTCCTAGATGTAATCGCTCTCGATTCCTACCTTTCCTCATTTAGTGTAGGTAAAACTAGCGAATTATGACTTATTACCCATGGAGCAGAACAGAACATGCGCAGGTTCTTACGAGAGAACGTTTCACCAATCATAGTACCCAGCACAGGATTCACTCAAATAGTTTCTTAAATGAAGTAAATAATTTACAAGCGCGCAGTGCAATTTTTTATAATTTTGCTGCGATCACTGCGGGAAAACTATCATCCCCTTTCCAATTTTAAAAGGAGCGAGTTAATTTTTGTTATACATAGGACTTTATAATTACGAACTCTGGATTAATTTCATACTTATTTTTAAGATGAATTAGGAATGAAAAATTCTATGGGTTTAATTCAACACAACGTAAATCAACACAAATTGATATTTTAAGGACAATTCATAATGTTCAGTACAGAAATTTTCCTTCACGGATTTCTAGTATAATTACTATTTCTGTTCGATAAAGCGACCGTCGCAGAGAAAATCAATCAAGGTCAATTTTGAAATGACAAAAACGCTAAAATTTCAATGCCTTTTTTGGTATTGCTCGCTATAACTGGAACAAAGACAAAAAAGTGAAGTAAAAACAAGAAAGAACAAATGGAAACCAATCATGCAAGAGCTCCGTTAACAGAACGCAGCTTCTCCTTCAAGGGAGCAGGGAAGGGGAGAGTGGAAACATATGGGGTATCAACCGAACCATCAGCAGATTCCTGCAACAAGTATTGCCGATTCCTCTGAGAGTAGGTATATACTCGTACACTCACTAGGACAGTCGGCAGTATAAGTATAGCAAGCTGCGGGTTGCGCTTATCCCTACATATTTCCCGAGGACTACTGGGTCCCCCAAGATACGTTGAAGAGCAATGCTCTTCGGCGTACTTGTCTCGAGGTGGTTCAGTGATGACTTTGTTCGACTCGAGCTGCGACCACACAGCCAATACACGACTCATATGCTGGTTTAAACCATACGCGTATTGGAGATACAGAATGAGCAATACATTTTTTATATGAATATGAATGTATCATTGGGGAACAATAAATGCTCCACACATATGGTAAAATACTTTCCGTCAACTGGATAATAACAACCACTACACTCCCAAACCAGTACCGAAACAATGACATCAGCTATGCTATGGAAGATTCTTAAGCGCCAATTCCGATAAATTCGAACTAAATTTTCATTTGAGTGTCAATGAAAACTACAAAAGAGCTAGTATCAAATACTATGCTACAATTTGCTCGGCCCTCATTACCTATATTAATTATGCGAGTGTTTATTATATTGCAGCCAGCAATGAACATACCGTATGTTCAAAAGTAATTCGTTAGAAATGTTAAAGAAACAATTCCATTAATTCCAATAGCCACCATTCTTGACGACCAGGAAAAGCATTATAACCCAAAATGCAAAGGTGATGATGTAAGGACCAAAATTTTGTACCCTAAGCTCTCAACTTAGAGCACATCAATGGTCCTGATCGTCGAACATAAGCAAGAAAATGTAAAGGACGGAAACCTGGGGTTTAGATGGTTTCTCACTAGCAGTAAGCCATATTTCTAAGATTTCTATACGAACAACTCTCCCATAATTAACGCTTAACAGCGGCAGACATGTGTCCTTAATCTTAAGTGAAACAGAAGAGTAAATGAAACCATGTAATGAGCACAAAGAACGCAATAGGAGAACACCGACTTACCCCCGAGTAACCGGAGCCGTTCATGCCCGGCATGCCATATCCACCCATACTGGACTCATCTCCGGGGGGCGGAGACATCATGGGCCCGGGAGTCCCGCTCATACTGTAGGGCGATGCTCCTGCTGAACGACAACATCTTAGTCACAAAATACAGCAACGAGTTCACCGCGACATCACTTCATATATCAATTCATAAACTAATATTCACTCGGATCGGAAACAGTTAATGCTATTGGGAAAACATTCCAGTAGTAATGTTCTGGAAAACATTTAGAAAATTAGTTCCATATCTTTGTTTCTTGTACTTTTCATAAAGTATAACGTATAATCTTGAAAGTACAATGCGTGAGTTAAATTTTTCGACCTTTTATCCTCTGCACAAACTGTTACCCCGACCACAGTCTAAAGTCATGTACATCAACTGTTTCTGATCAGAGGGTGTATACAAGCTATCAGGTCATCCCATAAGTTCTGTCCGAATTTTACCTTTTTTTAAAATGAACGCAATTTAAAGAGTATTTTATAATGTCTAATGGAGCTGAACATTGTTTTTATGTTAAGATGCATTTAAACTGTTCAAATATTATTTCAGGGAACAATAAAATTAAATTTTGTTTGATTAAAACCCTGCTAACATGGTTCAAGAAAGGAAACTCAACAGCCAAAGCAGCTAGAAAAATTCAATCAGTTTATGAAGAGGAATGTGTGAATGAAAGAACTTGCAGAAGATTGTTTGCGAAATTCAGAGTTGGAGATTTCACCCTTGAAACCGGACGTCCAATTGAGTTTGATGAAAAGCTTCTTGAAGCAGCCCTTGAAGAAAATCCTGCTTTATCAACTGAAGAATTGGCAGTGGTTCTCAGTTCAGACCATACAACTGTTCATCGTCATCTTCAAAAACTTGGAAAAGTTCCTAAAGTTGGAAACTGGGTGCCTCATGAATGAAAATTTGGACAGAACTTATGGGATGACCTGATATATACAACATTCACTAAGTTGTGTTCTTGAGAAGCAAAATAAACATTTTTGAAAAAAGCATCTTCAGATACATTTTCTAAATATCGAAATAAAGAAGTGGAGCAATACGAAACGCAAAAATAAAATTATATGACAGGGATTTTACATCTAATTTTAAATCAATGGACATCTTCAACAGTAAAACGTAGTCAGTCAGGATACAAAGTATGACAATGAAAATATTTGATTCAAAAATCTATGGTATCAGAGAGAAAAATTAAAAAATACGTATTAGAATTTTACGATTCTAGAAAAAATGATTGTACTATTATGCCTGTTTTAAAATATAATACCAAGGTACCTTGAAATGATGTGAGTGAAACCGTATTATCTCTTCACATACTATAATACAATCAAAAAAATTTCATCTGATTGGATTTTTAAAACGAAGAATGTTAAGTTGAGCGCAGACCTAATGACCTATAATGATCTCCCAAAAAGTGACTGGGCACTAAGAAGTGAAAGTAATCAAGTGAGAAAGAGAAATAATTAAGGATGGCGAGTAACCACACTAGAGGAAGGAGGCCTGCAGAGGGTGGAGATTCTTTACTCGCGCATACAATTAAGATGGCAGTAAACACGCCTGAACTAACTTGGTAACGAGCGAGCGCGCATTAAAGAGATTTGTGAGCCACGCTAATACCGACATTACAAGACCCGCGAGCAAAGCTTGCATCAGTAAACACAGTCGTTGTAATTAATTAAAGCGTGTACAATACGAGAGACGGTTGGGAATAGCGGCAGCATCATCCTGTCTCGCACAGCATCACTGCTTCCAAGAGATTGCTCCACAGACCTTCCGTATCAATTACATGAACTAGTAAGTACTCCAGTAATGATAACCATTTATGCTGTAAAAGCATGAAATACAATGAGATACTTCAGCAAAAGCTGAATTAATTGACCAACAAATATGAAAAATCAGCCATTACCAGGGATCGTTTAGCAATAAATATCGACGAAGTAATCAGATCTAACATATTAATGAGCCAATTAACAAAATTTACTCAATGATTAGTCTCTTGCTACCTCCGTCATAATTAAAAAACTGAACAGTTCGAGCATTAAGAACTTAAGACCAATCGAAAATACTTAAGTCAAAATTCCCATTAAAAGCCCGATACAACACTATAATGATAGAAACAGAATGACTTGAAACCAAGATTAATGATGAACAACATTAATGAACCCATCAGGCAGTTTTGTACCTAATACGACGCTCTCCCAACACTGAATTTTTCATGTAAGAGTATTAAACTAGCACAAACTTAAACCCGTAAAAATTGAGTTACTGGGAGAAAGAACTATCTGAATAGTAACGTATTTATACAAGCTTTAGTAACTATGAGTTATCCAATAATCATAGAAGTTAGCAGTAACGAAATACTGAAGAATTGAAGTAACGTACAAAGAGCAGCACTCATGATATTTGTGTGTACATAATATTGATCACGGGTAAAGGTGGGGAACTGTAATCAAAAATCAAAACCTACATCTAATTCTAACGAATTTCCCGAGGCTGTGTGGTACATTCTGAGGAATCCAAGGATCCCAAAATAGTGGATGATTTCTGTTACATGGTTTCAAGTGGATGATTCCTGTTACATGGTTTCAAGTGGATGATTCCTGTTACATGGTTTCAAGTGGATGATTCCTGTTACATGGTTTCAAGTGGATGATTCCTGTTACATGGTTTCAAGTGGATGATTCCTGTTACACGGTTTCAAATCAATTTCAATAACCATTATTTTAGAAATATTACCCAATGTAATTTTATAAAAAGTATCAACTTGAAGCCTGCTCTACTCCTTGCCAAAGAATCAAAGTTCTCAAGTCAAAATTGAATAAATGCTGGTAGAAAATACCCATAGAAGTAGTTCGTGAGGCCATTAAAGACTTTCCTTAAAGACTTCACATAGTAGTGAGGGCAAAAGAGAAGCATTTTGTATACAATTTTTTGAATCTTAGATTAGTAAATTACTTACTATTTATTAATTTCTGACCTTGAAATAAATGTCTTTTTCAAGAAAAGATGCATTTGTTTTGTAATAATATTTATATCCCACCCTGTACATTGACGCAGACATAGTAGAAACATAACATCTCTCCTTGTAAAGGGTTAGATTACGAAATAAATTGTCACGACAATAATCGAACATTTATCAGGAAATTTTTTGCAAAAGTAACAGGAATCACTAAACTAGAAGTCTACAATGAGTCAGAGAATGAAACGGTCCAGAGTACAGTCTCATCAATAGTTAAGGAGAGGGTCGGTGAGACTCTCACTACGTCTCCCCTCGACACGTCAATCAGAGAAGCACGGAAACTGCCTCCTGTCCATCAAGTCATACCGGCCCCTAGCTCTGGCTGTCCGTCAAACTTGTATCCAGAGCGTCCCTATGTCTGAAAACTCGTCCTTGCACAACCACGATATTAAAAAAAAATTAAGTGTCATAGACCACATTTTTATGCACACCCCGACGATTTATTTTAAAACAACTAGTTTGGAAGGTCATATCAAATTATGGTCCTGAGGTGGTAAATTTATACACCGTTCAACACCCAAATTGATCAAGACATGTCTTTGCACTAATATCTCATGCTGAAGAAAGTTCCGGTGAAAATAAAAATATATTTAAGATCCTAACAAAATTTCCATTGCGTACACTAAGAATTTGAAGAACAACAGAGCTCAAATAGTACTCTAATAACTCGTCCTAAATAATTTAAAACATTTAAGTCTTGTTTCAAATCATTAGTGAATTTTTTGTCACCACTGATCAGTATCCAATTAAAGCAAAGATGGAAGGGAAATGCACAAAGAACAAGAATGAACGATCGATATCAACTCCGAAAACTCAGAATGTCGTCTGTTGTCATGTTACAAGGAGGAAATTGTATGATATCTAGCCACAAAGCCTGGACAAAACCTCGTGGGATATTAGCGGGCAAACCAACAGATGCGGTCTAGACGCAACTGTCAATCAACAACTCGGCCACACTAGGGACCAAAGCAAATGGTATTATAAAAACAATGTACAGTAACCGATACAATTAAACTGAGTACTTCAGATGTGGAAGACTACGAGGGAGATTAAATTTAACAATAATTTGCCTCTGTACCTTCCTCCAATGGGGAAGTGATCGCTAGTACAAGGGATAACCCTTTCAGTAACGCAGGCTTGAGGCAACGAAATACGAAATGAAACGTGAGGTGGTTAAAGCGCATTTAAGAAAGAGTAATAGAATTCCAAAATCGTTATACTCGACGAACTGTATTTTTTAAAATGGCCTGGTGTTATCTAGTAATGAGAACTACTTAGCTGAAAAATGTTTACGTTAGAACGAAACTAGTATAGCACTAACTCCCTCGATTGGATTAATTCACCTGGACAACAGAATACCACAAAATATAAATAATTCATACTACAAGCAGAAAAATATGCTGTACTGAAGTCTGGGGTATTATCAGTTGTTGAGTTATTTCTAAACAGCCTGTTATCAAAGTTGATCTTTGACAAATTCTAAACAGAAGCAACATGTGGTAACTACATATAAGGACAGACTGAGCAGAAACTATTCTGACCAGAGCGTTTTTGAAATTGCAACCACTGTTAATATAAATTTTGAAGTTGTAAGACTAGAAGTCAAGATAAACCCCAATTATTTCTGATGACAAATTGAACATAAGGTGAATTTTCCGATTTCTGACTAATGCAACCCCAATTATTCGCATCATTAAAGAACTTTTTGCCAAAACATGCTGTTAATAAACATGCTCACAGCACTACATAGTAAATTTTTCAGTACCATTACAGGTTACGGAAGTTCAGTACTCACGAAAAAAAACTAGTGAAATCTAAATATGGGTTTTCAATGACGAAGCAGGGGCTAGATAAAAAAATGACAAACTGCAAAACGCTATAAAGCCAATATGCTAATTCACAACATCGCCTAATTCAGGGAGAGGGACGAAGGAAGATTGGGAAGATCTGAGACAGGGCGATCGGTTAGTAGAAGCAAATTTATTTATGTGGATCGTATGCAAAAGTAGCACCAATGAACAATAAGTTTTAGGCTTAGGTCCCATTTCGTGCAGAGGCCTATGGTCATCATAGAAAGTTCCCCCCTAACCCTGCCCTCAGCTCCATAGGCCATTGGTTGCACTCGTGGCCGCTTAGAAGCCCCCTCTGCTGAACACTACGAGAGCCTTGAGACGGACGAACTGCTCGCAAAAAAAGGCCAGCTAAACAAAGTTGCTCAACCGAGTGCACGTGAGAACAGATGAGAAGGAAGAAATAGCTAACCAGCAAGTCTTGAAGTCCAGTTATTCCTGCAGTTTAACAATGTATTAATTGAACTTCAAGACTTTTAGAATAAACAAGAAATTAACTAGGAAGGACGAAATAACCACACGTCTTGCACTAGGAAGAAGTTATCAAATTATAAAATGAAAATGGTCAGAATACCTTAAAAAGATACTAGTAAATCACTCTAAGACATAGAAAAAAAAATTGTTCTAGCGGCCATAAAAACGGTTAAATTTGATATTGCCAAACGAAATGAATTGAGCCTGAGGAAAAAACCCACTAATTTAACGGTTGCTATCTGCAGTTTACAAGGAACGGGAAAACTTTTTTCAAGTGTTTCAAAGACATGTCTGAAAAATGATACCTTCTCGTAGTTACTTGCAAAGGACATTGCAACTCTACAACACTCATTTGCGACAAGATATTCATTGTCGTACGTAAAGGCAGGTACACCGAATATGGACAACATCACCAAAATAACTATCATTGTAACAAATACGTCCAAGTACTCTGAAACAAAATTCACAAGGAGAAAAATTTCATTTCTACTCCAGATATTCTTGATCGACTTGAGCAAGTCAATCCTGAGAGTATACAACACCTTTATAGTAGAAGTTAATCCTATTGTAAATACAGGGTCGGGCAAAATGATCTGACACATTTAACCTACAAATGTCAGATCATTTTGCCTGACCCTGTATAATGACAACTAAGCACTGTTCATTGACACGAAATGGACAATGATAAACAAATACACGCTTACTTGACTGCTTCAGCGTTTAAATCTTGTTGTTTATCTGAAAAATTATTGGAACCGTAGTATATAAGTATACGTTTACTGCTTCGCTCCTATATGAAATGGAACCAAGTTTGGCTTTGATTTTCTAATTTAATTCTTAAACAAAATAACTCGCAAAAAATTGATTGCAATTGCAAGACCTGAGTCATAGTTGAATGATAAAAATTTGCTTCGAAGCCTATGATTGAAAAACACAAAGCGCTTGACGTGATAGAAAAGCGCAATATCAATATTCTGTTGACGTTACGGTATAACAGGAGACTGACTTTTAGAGTAACGTGAATGTTTGAAATTATCTAATTTTGAACAAAACAAACCGTGCCAGGCATCCAACATCTAACCTGCTCTTACCTTCAGAAATTAATATGAATTTCTCTTATGTACTCTGATGTGGAAAAAAGATCAAGTACATTAAAACAACGCTCAGAAAACAGTAGAAAATGTAAATGTAACAGTACACCTAGAAGAGAAACAACAATAAGAAATTTTACACGATAAAACGAATGAAAACCATTGGTATACAGACCCTCACCTGCTGCCTTTTTAGCAGCATATAAGTTAGCTTCTTCTTGTGCTTTGCCGATGTTCTTTTTGTAGCGAATTCGCTTATTGCCGAACCAGTTGGACACCTGTGCCGGGGAAGACGTTCCGTTTTGGCAGAGGTACAAGGCAGATGTTCAAGCAACGTGGGCGATGAATGACGTCACAGAGCGTTTCAACAAACACGATGAGGAGATGAAAAGATACATAAATTAGAACATGGTATTCGTAAAAAAATTAGCTTTATCAAAGGACGATGAAACTTTCTTCTCATGTTTATTTTTCATTTAATTTAGCTCTGTACTAACAGATTTTTGATGCCAATTCATACACGAGAAAGCGTAAACGGTATAAATTTCAAGTTGAATGTCTGCGATATGGTTTCACTCAAATGAGCGATACCATAATGAAGAAAATAGACGTAGTTCATCAATACTGAATATACGTACAAAATTAATAGCGGCTGGCTTTACACCCTAAATTAATTTTTCATGGAATTTTTAGTATTGAATAATCAGATTAACAGGCAACTGTGAAATTATGAAATAATTGAAAGTTAAGCTACCAATACAATTTTATAAATACTCATGCGAGCACTTTTAGTTCTTTCAATTTATATTAAGCGCTAAAAATAAATCGAATTCTAATATTTTCAATCCAGTAAACAATATGAACACCATTATAAAC
The DNA here is from genome assembly GCA_006783055.1 of Trinorchestia longiramus. NCBI lineage: Eukaryota > Metazoa > Arthropoda > Malacostraca > Amphipoda > Talitridae > Trinorchestia > Trinorchestia longiramus. The sequence goes on from VCRD01000100.1 coordinate 26,867, forward strand.
AATTTTTCATAGTTTTTGTACTGATCAGTGTCAATATCTGACACACGTGGAAATGCACTTTCTAGAGGGGTCAATATGCGACTTAACATCAAGAATTCATAAGTCAAAAAAATATTTCAATCCTGTTTTGAAAATTTTAAGCATACTAACACGTAAAATCACAGGTAAATTGTGTGAGTGTAGTTGGTAAGAATAAATTATAATGAAGATGTTCATGTTCGTTGAGGAGAAGGATGAAAATTTGATGTGAAGTAAATACGCGTGTGTGAGTGTGAAGCAAGACCTGTATGAAAAAACACAAGAACGATAAGCAATCACCATTCGGAGCCAAACAAATACGAATTAAGCACTTCATTCAAATTAGGAAGGAGTTTATTCCAGATGATCAAAATAATACCGTAAGACTGAAGTGAATCCGTGAAAATGAACGTCGAAAACAGGATGTACGTAAAAAATGCTATCACATTGAAGGTAGTCCAAACAAAACCTTCCTGAATGCGTAAGATATTTCTACAGAAATTATGCTTGTAAATCAAAAATAGAAGTTAAATATGTTAATTATGCCTTCATTTTATAATCAAAGTTAAACTAAACGCATTTTAATATTTCTACTAGAGTGGTCAGTTATTAATGCACCGGGTAAAAGCCCAGATCGGTAAATAAATTGAAGTCATCAGCAAGCCGAAGCACACTAGCTTAGTAATAAACATGCAAATGCTCAAGTGAAGAACAAACATGCAGCGTTTCGACCTTTAGAAAATTTATCATTGAAACTAGTATTCATATAAAATAATGATAAACCAGAAAAATAAAATATAAACGAAAACACAGTTCTTACACTTAGCTCATACAGGAAAATGCAGTAAAAATGACAGAAAAAAGAAGACGAAATCTTATCTGAAGTAAGGAGTAGTTCATCATATATAAAATCAATAAGAATAAAACTGCAAACCAATGAGCGGCATGCAAGACATAACTCCAGCCACAAGTGACGGTACATTGCAGAGGGCAAGTCGTGTGTGGTCTCAGCAGGCCGATTACAAACCCCCTCTTTTGGAGCACACCGTGTCTTCTTTTTCAATAGCAACTCACTGTTGCAGTAAATATGCAAAGCTTATGATGTACGATTGAGGCTATTCTCTTTCGCTGAGAATGATTGCGAAGACGTCAACGTCAAACACAAAAAATTTAACTTCACTAAACTGCTATGACGTCAAAGCAAATAAAAAAATCTCTTCCTCTTTCAAAAAAGCTGCCAAGACATAAGTCCGTGGCAAACAGTAAAGATCTCTTTCTTTTCAAATAACAGTTATAAATTTGATGCAAATTTAAAAAGAAATTTACCTCTTCTACGACTCTAAATGAAGATAAAGCAATTTACTTTTCAGTTTGAGTAGATTTATTATCTATAGTTCAAAGTATTTAATGTAGTGAAATTGCTCTCAAGACCAATAACAGAAACAATACAAAATATAAACATGATAACTAATTTTTTCAGTCAAATCTATCTATTTGTTCGTTTTTTTTTCACAATAACTGATGAAAAAGAAGAACAATTTGTGTTCGGTCGCTTTATGGACTCTAGAATTCCACGCAATGCCTCCTCGCAACACTCGGGACACACAGTGACAGTAAAGCAGCAGGGGAGCAGTAGTGGTAGAACAGCAAGACTACGATAAGCTATACTAGCTGGGATAGCGTTTGTGAGCAGCCCAAATACAGACGAGCATTGGTGGCAAGCATAAGTGTGGCTAACTAACGTCAGAAGGCTCCATCCCCACCATTAATTCGCCCCGTTCACCCAAATTCCTATGCTCTCAAAATGAGGGTTCACAAATTGTATGCATTTCTACAAAAGAAAAAATGAGAAACGCTAAGTATATATTTATAAGCCACCGCATGAGAACGATCGCTCCTCCACTACCGTCTGTCACTGTGTTGCGAAAAAGAGGCGAGGGGCAATGGTGGGAATAGAACCCTCTAAGTTTGCCTCACAGACCGAACTATCTAAGTTATTAAACTAATGACTTCATGACACTTCAGTGGAGGCACGAGCTCCAAAAGAGGGGGTTTACCTGGAGCACTGTGAGCCCGCACTTACGAGCCAGCTCCTCTTTAGCTTCTTCGCTTGGGTAAGGGTTCGACAAGTGGGAATAGAAGTAATCTTGCAGAATTGCGCACGCCTCCTTAGTAAAGTTTCGCCTTCGTCTCCTGCAATAGAAACTGGGCACTAATAACGACACTAGCAGCTAACGATACACCCAAAGAGTGGAATGAAACATGATGCACTCAGAGATTTTCGGTCGTCTGTATATCACCACCTCAGCAGGACGAAAGAGAGAAGCTCTTCTAAGGGCAGCAGTACTGAAGAGTTCATCCGTAAAGACAGAGTTCGTTACTGACATCATCAGTGCCAACATGTTTGTGTGAGGCTAACGTATAAGGACAGACCGGTACGGTGGCATACAACTCTACTACAACAGATCCTTCGATGATATAAGAGAGAGGGAAGGGCTACATCACGCAGAAGAGTTGTCTCAAAAATGATGAAGTAGTAGCGCTATTGAAGAGGTAGCTCTAAACTCCTGGGGCGCAGTTTCTCTACACAGGGGATGTACGTATGTTGTGTGTAAGAGTGTTGTTACCTGAGACACCGTAATATTGGCCTTCTTGGCGAGCTCTTCCTTGGCTTCTTCGCTTGGGTACGGGTTACTCAGATGCGAATAAAAGTACTCGTTCAATATCTCGGTAGCTTGTTTCGTAAAGTTGCGCCTTTTGCGTCTGTAATGAGAAGCGCCAAAATAACATAAAAACTAATAAAAACAAAATGAATGAGAAAGAGTGTAAAGAGGCAGAGAAAGAAAAGCGAGGTTACAAAAAAATCACATCAGATGGAAGGGAACTAAATAGGAGCAGCATCTGCAAATCAAAGTTGAAGTTGATTAATCAGAGAAATACCGCAGAAAATCACCAATTCATTAATAAAACAAAACAGAAATTGTCACCAACAAATCATAATCAGTACCGGGCTTTAATAAAATTAGAATACCCAGATGTGGGTACAATGAATCACACGGAAAAATTAAAGAAATATACGGGAGTAGGCAGATGGTACCAAGCCAGGAACCATGAGAACCAGGTTATAGAAGAGGATATTTTTGAGCGCCAACATAGGGAAGAGTTTTAAAGGGTAACTAATCAGCCAGGTTTCTTAGTAGTATCGCTAGATTTCAAGGGAAAATAAACCAGGAGCTTTCATTAACAGATATTTTGAGACCGCTGCGACCAGCTGCCGCCAAAAACCAACGTGCCAGAAGGAAAGGAAAGGGTCGTGCTTGGAGTAAGTTTAAAAATGATTATTTAGATGAAGTTCGATCATGTACTGAGAGAGATTGATTTGAGGTATAAGGGATGCAAGCAGAAAGAGGAACTTATAAATTTTGTGAACCACTTGATTATGGCATAACATATAAATACGTAAGCTTGAACCGTGTCTAGAAACAGCATGTTCCTCGCTTGAAGTTGAAAGCAAAATACTAGTTCCAACGCAGAGGGAGCTGTATACATATAAGTTCTTTCACCGGAAGGGGAACTAAAGAGCGTGGAAGAGAGTGAGCAACTGAGTAGAGAATCATGCTAGGGCAGAAGTGCAAAGTGCTGTTGATCGTACGTCAACACTAAGAATGTGCCGACTACACTTAAACAAAATACAGTCACAGGCAGTCTAAGGAACGATATGGCAGATTCACGCAGCGTAAATACAGCCTTCGATAAAATTGTCATCCAGACGACTTCTGAGCGAGTTATGAGTTGTCAGAAGAATGAATGCGGCGTGAACCGCAACCAAGAATGAGACGAGAAGAGGTAGATGCTTCAACGTTTTCTTTGAAGAACATGGAATTGGGGTCACTGTCGTGGAAAGTGTATCTTTTTAGCATTGTTCGTAAATAAAAAACATGATGCATCATTTATGTTGTGTTTAATTACTCACAAAGGTACCTAACTGTGTTTTAGCGTTGTGTGTAGAAAGAACTGGTATATTAAGCAAGGAATCATTAGGTCGGAAAGGTACCTGATTGACCGTTATTGAACAGCGACGGGCAAGCGCCTCCTTCTCTTCTTCTGACGGGTACGGGTTCGAGAGGTTCGAGTAGAAATATTCATTCAAGATTTCGGAGGCTTGTTTGCTGAAATTACGACGACGTCTCCTGAAAATTTTACCCCAGATTGAACAGAGTGAACAGATGTAACGAAGAGCTCAATATCAAGAAATACAAGGGATTAAAGAACGTGGGAAGTATATAAGATAGAGAGCTGATTTTCGCTGGAGCTCGACATCCTCAGGCAGTACCTGATAAAAAAATTATGTTTGGTAAAATATTGATCATTACAAAGTTCAAAACGAAGTCACATGAGCGTCCTGAAAAGGACATTAGAAAAATCACTCATGAAAGGCCCCCAACATCTCGTCCTTACCAGACTCGGCTTACTGCTAAATTTTGAGTGACTTAAAAACTAACAAAAATGAATACTGGGCAAGTAGAATATTCCTTATCAACACGTCCAAAAATCCCAACAACAAAACAACAGGATATACTCCTCTCAATGTAATACAGTACTTCATCTCCATAATGCCTCTCAATGAGATTTGTAGAAAACGCGTTTCATGTTACTCTTTTATAATATTAAGAATATTTTAAAATTCCCCATCTTTTGAATCACACACAGTGGTATAAAATTGAGTAGAGTAACGAAGATATAGAATAAAATTGAAGCTTTTGACTATTCCAACAAAATTTCGTAGAGAACAGTTTATATGCACACCTATTGTTCCATTATATTCAAACCTAGTGTAAGTCAGCAAACTAACCAGTTCAAGAAAGCAAACGAAATACAACTCCTAGACGCCAGTATAAAGGTAGAGGGCAATGAGCTACAGATTTAAAATGAGAGATCATGATCTATTATAATCAGTATCAGTATTGTGTTATGTAGACGGACATTGACAAACATTGACGGACAATAAACATTGACAGCTGTAACGGTTGAAGAAAGCTACAGGTGTTACTAAACCTAACCTTGTTTTCACTGTTACACCATTTATGCCTAAGTAATTTATTATTTCAAACATAGAATAGAAAATTTACAATTTTCATGATTGCAAAAATACGTTTTCCTTGTTTCTCACAGCCTTATAATTCTATTGGTTCTCACGGCAGTCTTTTCATGGTATGTAAGACCAGACAACATTTTTAAGAAGATGGAGCAGAAACTATAACGCCTTGCAACTTTACAACAGCTCTTCAAAAATAGTGCTATAACATCTGTTGTAATTAGTTCAGGATATCACAGTGAAGAGACAACTCTTTTACACAGTAACACTCGATGCTCCAAGCCACACAACACCAGAAGCAGACTGTTATACCGAACAGATCACGATAGTTTTTTGACAAGTTATACTTTTTCCCCATGCATGAAACGTGACATAAATTCTTAAACGAAAAACTGTCTGATTGCTACACAAAAAAGACTTCAATAAAATTGAAAACATGGAAAGCTAATTGTGCGAGCTAATTCAAATAGTTTAAAAAATTACTTAGTCCTCACATGAAATGATCCGATGAACTGGTCTATCTTAACGTACATAGGCAGTGAAACTTTATCCGATAGACTATTATATTCCCTGAGTTCATTCAGTTAAGCTTTCTGCGCCGCCGGGTTGGTAATTCTTTCCGGGTGCCAACCATTTACGACGCTTCCACTGAAATATCAGGAACACTAACTACTAATTACCCACAAGGAGCACTTGCTTTGAAATGCTGCACACGTGATGGATAATATCTTTCTTCAAGCCCAATCCCTCAGTGGTAAAATTCATTTGAAACTATTTCCAATTTGGGAGGCTTCAATCTAGTATATTAGTGAAATGTACTAAAACTGTGCTGAAGGTCAACCAATATTCACGGAAATTAGTCTATTATAACATTATATAACGCATCGTAATACCAGAAGCCAAGATAATACATCGACTCCAAATACGCGTAAACTTATCTTATTCAAGGTGAAAAATAAGTTGTACGTACATGTATGAGCTAAGGATCAGCAACAAGAAAAGTGAGAGTTTAACAAGTCATAAAGTGGCGGGTGAGAAGCACGAACTGAGGTTTTACGACTGCATCAGTCGCTTGCTTCTGCTTTAGAGCCCATCAATCTAATGGGGAGAACCAGCAGCTAAACTAAGAGCTTCATTACATGATAATCACACGCTACCAAATGAACTTGAGGAACAGGAGCCACTGCCACCGGACACATTAAATGAACGTATTAATTCTCTGGCAAGTTGAAGAAGATGAGAAACGAGCCTTCCGAGGAATGCTGAAGAAGACTGCCACAGTCGTCACTATTTTGGCTAAGCTAGAGTGTGTATTCATCGAATTACAGTTACGATCAAACTTTGGCGGAGCTTGAATATTACTTGACACGAAAAAAATTCTTCGGAACAGTTCACGCACTTAACTCCACTCAAGAAGTGACAAGTGCGTGCTGCTCAGCGCATAACTCAAGTCTCTCTATCATGATGTTTAAAACAAAAATCAGCACAAAATCTCACGGAATTCAAACTCTTCACAGAAATACAATAAAGGATTCCCAGGAGACAACAAATATCTTCGAATCTACGGAAAACACAACCAGTATTTCAGTATCTGGTCGACATAAGTAGGGGAATCAAATAAATCAACGGTAAAAGTTGCAGTTGCATAGTTAACCCAAAAAAAATAAAATATATGTTTACCTACATATACTATCGATAAAAGAATGACTATACATAAGGAATATTCATTGCATTTAAAAAATAAGTTTATAGGATGACCTTCATTGACAGGGGAATATTACTCGTATATCTCAAACGAGTAACGGTATTACTTGGCTCTAGTTCGCGGGAGTGTACATACAAGGTACAAAATAACATATTACGTCAATAATCCAAAAAAGCATACCTAACACAGAGAAAAAGTAAGCGTGGCAGCATATCCGAAATTCCTTACTAATATTGATTCAAAAATGATCTAAATTCTTAAAGTCAACACACAAAAAAGAGGTTAAATGTGCGAAATAGAAGTCAAGTATGACACGGAAAGTTAGAGGTAGAAACTTTGGCACAAACCTGGCGTCAAGAAAGCGGGATCGGAGAATCATCACAGCCTCGCACGTGGACTGCTTAAGCTGCATTTGTATCGATGAAAACTTCTTGTGTATAATCTGGACCATACGCTCGATTTCTTTGGGGGTGATAGGCCGAGTGCGTGACTGCTCCCTCAGCAAATTCATGACGTGTGTTGTGAACTCGTTACACGCCTGCGGAACACGGAACACATGAATAGCTTAATTTAGGGAAGGTGTTAATTAATTTAATTGGAAGGCTTAATTCCGAACATAATGCACACACTTATGGAGAGTGTATGCCAGAACGCGCACCTTCATGTAAAGGGGTATGTCATAATGAGTTAGTCAAATTTAGGGTCATTTATTAATGACCGATTAAGGAATCGTGTTCGCATTGATTTTTCACATGTGCGATCATATAGCATTCAGCTCGTGTGAACTGTAATTCTTTTTGAAGTATACGACTGAAAATTAATTTAATTGATAATATAATAATATACATATAACTGTAATGAGGAATGAATGCATCGATACAATGCATGTATATTTATTATATATATGATTATACGTATGATATAAAGAGACCAGGACGACTTAAAGTATAGAGTTACGTTGCTAGAGATATTAAAAAACGAAGGACTTGAGTACCAGTGCTTGTGTTTGAGTAAACCATCAATGAGGTAACACGTCAATTACCTCCAGTGACGAAAATAATATTAGACATACATATCTTCCCTAGCTCGAAAGCCAAGTCCCGCACTTGGTCATTAGCCAATGTAGGATAATCCACATAGGCTGGCTGAAGCTACATCTGTGTCCCTAACTAACGTCTTCCAGGGACTAGAAAAACGTTAACTAGACTGACCCTAATAGCTTATACCACCTCTCTCCCCTCCTCAAGTTCAAGTATTCAGTCTATTCTCGAGGAACGCAAATTTTCCCACAAAAAGTTCAATGACTGCAATGTGGTCTTCTCTCCGTCAGGAGAGGGCCAAGGAAAAATAGTTATAAAATTGGCAATATATTCTAATGACATACGGTATTTGAATGTGCAATATAATACTCCATTTCTAAGCAAAGCTTAATTAGAATTAAAAAAAACGCGAAAATATTCAGATTAACAAATGATTAACGTTACAAATTTTAGAACACGTATTTTTTCAACAAATATATACATATTCACAATAGAAAATAAACATGAAATAGTTGGAAATTAATACATTTTATTCAATATGTCCTCTGTCTGCGTCGATATCAGACGCTTAGAGAACAATACGCACGAGTCACAACTGAGTTTTTGAGGGATTTTAACCCATTGCTTTTAGAGTTTTGACATTACTGCCTCCAAATTTTGATGAAGTGTCGCTGAAATCTTACTCTCCAATATGCACTAGATGCCGTAATCGAGAGAATTCGGGCCTGGAGTTGAAGGAGGCTATTCCTCTCGAAATGAAATGCGAAACATTGGATGCCATCCACTTGTGTGTTTTTTTAGCTCTATGTGTGGGTGCAGGGTCTCGCAGAAAGGACCACTGACGATTTTTTGGAATGATACCACTGACCACTGACGATTTTTAGCACAAGGTAAAAAGGACTGTAAGAATATATTTGCGGTAATTTTCGCGATTAATTTTAACTCATTCTTCCATAAAAAACAATGGGTCTTCTCCGGTTTCAATGATCGCCACCCAACCCATCCCCAACGCTACTACTTGTCTTCGAGTGACTACCAGGATGTCAATCACGCCAGTCCCAGACAAAAATGGATCATTTTGTACGTTAAACTTTGGCTGAAAATAAAATTTATTTCGTGACTAAACGGGAAACTCAGCGGTATTCCTTCACGGATATGAAAGAGAAGGATTTCAGCGCCTACAAGACGTTTGTCCACAAACAACAGTTTCTTTGGATGTTTATAAGGAGATATTTGAGTGTTTGGGAAGAATGATAGACATGGTTTGACGCGTACACTTCTTCTTTTGCTATAGATTTCTAATGGATCTTTTTGGTTGGCTTCTGAGATTTTCTCCGGTGAATTTAACCCAGTTTTGAGGTTCTGGTAGTTCAAGAACGGCCTTTCCCAAGGCTGTTCTTTACTTGCCCAGTCTCTTTGAACCGCTTACATGTTCTCGAGACGACCATTTTTGTTACCTTTTAAAGTTTTAGTAATATCAGTTGAAGATTTTTCCGGCTCATTTAACTTTAAAATAGCTATCGTCTTAGTCAAAATTTTTAGCTATCATAATAAATATTATACATGGAAAGCATATGATTTTGTAGATACACAAAAAATTACAATTTAAATAGAATTTCAGTGTCAATGAATTTACATTTAAACGTACCGATAATTATTGAACACTGTAGACTCTGTACATAGCATAGAAAATTGAAAAAATAAGCTCCACACGTAAAAACACACGAATATATTGATTTCATGACAGGACGATGGTTAATAAGGCACGCAAGTTAACATCTCACAACTTCATATCCCCATTGAACTTCTATAAATTAAGATAAGGGGAGGAAAAACCACGGAATAAATTAAAATAGTAGCACTTCAGTCGCACATGACTACAGCTCATACTACACCATTCAGCATTTCTTACTTGTACAAAAAAATAATATAAATTCATTTTTCTCCTTAAATTTAGCTCATTCAGTGAACACCATGAAACACACAAAAAAACTGGAAAGAGTCCCAAACAAGTTCATTCAGTGCATTAAGAGTGTTCTACAATTAAAAGGCAAGAAAAAATCTGGACGTACGCCACTTGAATCAGATCAGTTGTAACTGTCTGGGAAATCGTAATAGAATCGATCAATATTCTTAACGTGTTTCGTCAACGCAAACGTAACCCGAAAGACAGAGTAGCACAGACATGAACACTGTCCATTAATGAACTACTGGTATCATTTGGCCTACGTTTGTGAACGAATATGACGATCGGATCAAAACGCTTCATCATAACTGGACCCTGAACATGAAAGACTACAACGAATGCTCCAAGAAGAAAGCAGGCAGCTTGGTGCGAACGCCAACAATAGCAAAAAGAGAACAACGACGGAGGAGCATTGGAAGCGAGGACTCGCGCTATAAGCTATCCACTCTCACAACACTGCTCCTGCCATTCCAACTTGAACGATTTGCATTTTAATATGAAAAGTCTGTAGGTCGACACTGCCCTCACGTGAGTATCTTTACAACGACGAGTCTCGGGAAGTAAAGAAGAGAATAGAGGAGGCCGGCATTGCCAGAGAAAGATGCTCTTAGACAACTGTGGTGGAAAACAACGCAGGTACGAAGTGAACCATCAAATGCGACTACAATAGATCATCTAGAACCGTCATGTAAGACATACAAAATTCTGATATTGAAACCATAGCAGATCGAAAGAATTTTCAACACCAAGATACACTGTACTTTCCGCAATGTTGTCCATGACGTTTGATAAATTTCGATTTCGTTCCAAGAAGTTTCGCTTTTGGTTGCTAAATATGAAACTAGACTACTGAGTGTTTGGGAGCTTTAATATTCGATCGTATTCTGCTAGCGTTGTTTTTAGATGATTTTGAAGATTATCAAGCACGCACAAAGATGCCCAAGTAACACATTCCAGGAAGCGTTGCTTGTCCTGTTAAAGATGAGTTTAACAGTCAAAAGTTTTCGTATTGAAACTTGTTCAGAGGCCAAATACTTCTAAAGTTATGTAGCTATGGTTTGTTAACCCCATGTAGCATGAAGAAGTGTTTAATAATGTCACTGGTAATGCTAAAAAAAGTAAAAGAGAAGTCTAATGCTGGTCCCTCATGCAAATATTGGCCCCACTCAACCAGCTTATCGTCGAAGACGGCCATCTTTTAGCGTCCTGGCCGATCGCTCCAGTATTCAAATGATTCTCGGTCTCTTCGCCAACTTTTCGAATATAATCCTAAAGTTGGAAGTCGATGAAAACTCAGGCGCCGCAATCCTTCGCTGAGCCGCTGATCTTTAGAGCGGCAAGTCACGGCGACGCCTCCACGTACAGCCTTCCTTTATAACGGAGCAGCGTTCTGCATTGCAGACCAACGCATTATCCCAGCGCGAGAGACTGCTACGTAGGTTGAGGCTAGTAATCAGATAATATGATTCAAGCACATATGAAGTCAACCAGGCAGAACTAGATGTTGGACATGATGGTGGAAATACGTTCTATCTGTAACCGTTCTACATGAATACTGGATTTTCAAAACGATACCAACCGAGCAAAAGTAAAACTGTGAACTGGAAATGATAGAGATAGCTCTAATTATATCACACAAACCGAACTATAGTACACTAAAAACTCTATGCAGTCTTTTTCCGGAACTAATTTGAAACACGTTTATGGTAGGGTAGGATTACTCGATTATATGAAATGGCAATTAATTAAAAAAGGAAAACATTGGTAACGTATAAAAAAATTAATACATACTCCATATTTCCATTAACTTTTTTGTGGAAAAACGAACTTAAATTCTTCTACGGAATCGTACTTAGGTATAATCTTGAGGAAACCAAGAACTACGATGGATTTGAGTAAGCTTCTAAAAACGAATTTTTCCCAATCAACCTTATTTAAATTTATTTCTTGAAACGACTGACCGAAACGACAAGCGAATAGGTTGCAGAACGAAAGGGAAAAATTTTATGTTTATGGGTCGTAAGAGAAAATTGTCTGAGCTGACATGACGAAAGCTATACGACACGAACGAATTTGGTCCATTTGGAGACCGTCAACAACACTTGGGGCTTCAATCAGAAATCAATTGAGAGGTTGAGACGCAAGAACATCGCAGGAGCGAGAGAGTGAAGGAGAGAGGAGAGCGCACAGGGAGAGTAGACTTCAGCAATGAGTCAAGACTACGAACAAGTGCTCTAGATCGAAAACTGCAACAAAAGCTTGGAATACTTTACTTCTAAATAACACAGCGACCTGTTAATGAACGGTCTTTGAGAGAGGAACTGAACAATCGAGCTTCGTTCGTGAGGAATAATAGAAGCAGGCGGTGCAGCGGGAGCGGGAGTCGCTGCAGGTCCGACAGCGCCTGTGTCGGCCCAACAAAGGGCGGCTGATGGACGCACGCTTCGCTATTTCGGACTTGGAATTGCCTGTGTGAAATACTCGCCACCAGGGACCGCTGCAGTCGAGCAGCGCGCACCACCAGAAAGTGGTTACAGTGAGCCCGGAGAGAGGCAATGCTAGCTCGTCTCACGGTATCAGACTCCATAGTGGGACTCACCAAGAGAACCCTGATCTCTACACAATGTGTAAAATGAGACATAATTCGAAGCAGATGTGTGAAGTAAGCTGATCACTTATTTCAAAGACTTTTCAAAGTTCTAATTTAGAAAAAATGCTAAAACAATAGAATAGACAGTAGAAAATTAACCTCATAATACATAACGAGTGCATTGCCCTTTTACCAACTAATTTTTGAAAGTGAACAAGAATAACATATGAATCATGAGCAGAAAAGAGGAAAAACTATGTGACAAAATGAATAAGGTTAGCTCACCAGACACCTGATATTGACTGGTTATGACCAAAGGTAATATGAAGGGAATACCAACTACGACCAAAGATCGAAAGTTATCGGGGGATAAAATATATTCAAATTCTACCTTACTACTGACGCAAAAAATTCTAAAAGATAGATTTGGCTTTCACAGCACTAAGTTTTAATCGAAGAATGCAATTCAATATGGCAGTAAGCAAAGTTGAAGCCTGGGCAGCAAATGGTGAAGGCAGTTTGTAAGGCTAGGATGCCGGGACTCGCAAAGAAGTTGGGCCGTTATTTCCAGCCCTCCCACAGGAGCATTCCATGCATCCTCCCAGCGAGTGGGGGCGCCGTGCCGCACGGCAAATATTTCAATAGACTGAATTCCTTTTCAATATTTTGTGAGTGGAGTGAAGCAGCGATAATTTTTAGACGTGCTGACATCATCAGAAAGGAAGAGCTGGTCAATAGCGAACACGGTGGCGGTGAGTGAGAGCGCAAGATGGCCGACTTCGAAGACAGGTGCAGCTTACAGATTTATGGAACTCGAACACGAGACTTCCTAGCATACGATCATTCGGAAGCAGCCGTGAAAAAGAAAGGAAGTCAGTGAGATGAAGGTAGGAACATTTTTGAACTTCGAGAGCTTCTTAAAAGTTGAGTAAACGTTGATGAAAAACATGCCATGAATAACAATCTATCAGTGATGTGCAATAACTTGTGGTTATAAAGCTTAACAGTTCCGTTTGTTATCGAGCAAACGACTCAATAATAGATAAAATATTCAAAGTGTTCTCTTGTTTAGTTGCAAATTGAACTGTAACATACCAACAAACGATTCGAGATTATACTTTCTAAATTAAAAGAAATGCAATCTCAATTGCGTTTTAAGTAATGGTGTTGTGGATGGCAAGAAGTTAATAACACAGTAACATACACAGAGAGCCCATATTCTACGATAACATATTACACAATCGATGATATGGGTTTCGTCTCACAAATGGCAGCATCAGTAACAACATACATAACATTTTGCAACTCAAATTCTCGAACAACTGCATTCCTCTTAAAACATAGGTATAACAACATAATTTGACACACATTTTAGAAAACTTTTTAAATTCCTGAATGAAAAAGTGTTCTCCATCACAAATTCATTCAATATCGAAAGTAAATCTGATAAAATGTTTCACTAAGTGAACTTAACTTTTTGCATGGCTCTGCAAAAAACACCGCAAATTCAAAGAATCATTGCTAACCATAACGTCCTAAAATTTTCGGAAATTTATTTAGCTATCTCATAATTCTAGAACAAGAACATCCCAACAATCTACGCAAGAAGAAACCTGAAGCATTGATAGTTTTGGAGCTCGTAAGGCTACGTCTAGTTGGTAACGTAACATCTTAGGACAATGCATAAGCCTCTGAGTATTTCAAGAGCTCCTGATGGAACATCTAGGAACCCCACTACCCAAGAGCAACGGGCTTACCTGTTCATATTTCTCGAGCTCCTGGTGGTATATCTGTCTAATTTGACCCAGCTTGGCTCGGTAATCGGAATGTTCTATGGCAGAGTCTCCAGCTCCAGCTGCTGCGGACGCATTAGCTGCGGCTCCTACTCCTCCTCCCTTCTCGGGCCCTGCGACCCCTTCTGCGATGAGCATATTGTCCAACCTCATGAGCTGAGGATCCGGAGGTTCCTCCTCTTGGGTGTTACGCAGGGACAGAACTGAAAACAAAGATGATAAACACACATTAGCATAAAAGAATTTCTTGATTACACCTGTCACAATAACAAAATGATAACGTTTGATGAATCTATTTGCGCTAAAATTAACATTTCTTCGTCAAAATAGCATCGCTGAATATCAAAAAGTAAATGCAAACGCAACTGAATAAATAAAATAAAATAAAATGTACTATGCTAGCGCAATAAAACTGAAAATGTACTCCTTGAGAATTAGATGAGGCAATTTAAATTGACTAGATAAACACCAAGAGATAAGCGAATGACGCGGCTTAACTTTACGAAAGATGTAAAACAAGACAAGCAGTCTCTTGTCAACATCTCCTTCAAGTCAACTTCGAAAGGATTTTTTTGATGTAGGCTTTAACAATAAAAACACTCCAGTAAATTACAGATATAACTTAATTTCACGACCGTTTAGGTCACTTGATGAAACTCTAAAACACAACGAAACAGTTCGTCTTTTCAGGGAACATCTTCAGTAAAGTGTGCCCAGAACTCCACACGCACGGAACTTTCGGATGAGAACTTCCAGTTGCAGAAACTGGAGTTTTGAGAATATAGAACACTTATTAAATGTTTTGTTCACAGTTTTTCGACACGAGTCAGCGATCGAACTCGTGCAGACGCTTACGTCACAAAGCAGTGATGAAGCCCAGAGCGCCACTGAGGAACAAGCAAGCACACAATCACACCAAGGCTGAATACCGTGGAAGAGCGTGCAGCTCGCAGTCAACCCGCTCCAATAGGCTCATGATAGCAAGCTAAAGATTTGGCCGGGATGCTCTTAGTGAGGTGACGCTCCGGTGTGCGAGTCTCTCTGGGAAAGAGAAGGGGTGCTCGCCCCTGCAAAATATCCCCCTGCCCTTCAGCATGGCAGTTACGTCAAACTTTTGCTCGCAAGTTAGGCCAAGAGAGCAGAATTTATATGCAAATGCAGTAGCAGCCATCTTTGCCGCAGCAAACATGTACTAGCAGCGGCAGCGGCAGCAGCAGCAGCAGCAGCAGCAGCAGCACAAGGCCTGCACGATCGCAAGCTTCACTATACAGCCAGTCGCCACACAGTATCAAGGATACCCACCAATACAAACTTATTATATAACTGAAAACCAAAGGAAAAACGGAATTGTTAAGACAAACCAATAAGATGAGAACTTGAACTGAAAGAAAACTCTACGGAGAAATAAACTCGCATCTCAATTACTCCATGTGGATACTTTAATTAAGTTTCTAATAGCACTTACCGTAAAGCTTGGTAATTCTTTGAAATGATTTATTTTCAAACTATGGTTTGACTTTTATGATTCAATTCTTTATGATTATTTTAAAGTATTTGATACATTTTTTCCACGAGAAAGGAAAACATGACCAACAAGTTATTAAGAAATACATACTTCCGAAGAAGACAATATAGTAAAAAAAAATACTTGAGTCAACTGTATCAGAGGAGGCAATGCTCTTACTCTGAAATCGATAAAAAATAAAATAAATCCATGCAGGCCTATTATACAAGAACATTTAGGCAAATAAAAGCGAGAGCTATCATATCTTGGTATAAATAATAATAATCACAATAACACTACTAAAAGTGTAAAATACTTAATTATTCAACAAAGAACCGATTAATAATGCATAGATACATATACTAGAATATATATTTAAACCAGATATAAATATTAATGCAGTTAAATAAAAATCTCTTTCCTCCCACAACTGAAGTTTCACTTTCACTTATTTAATACAACCATAACTAAAGTTAGAATGGCAGTTTTTTAGTAATTCATCGGTACTTAATTAATCGTCAAACTAGGGCGTTTCATGAGTGCATTACAGTGATAAGAAATCAAACTCAGGTAGAGTGATAAACTTGTGAATTAGTGTTATTTATTCTGAAAATAAAGTAAGCTATGAACGAGTACACAAATGCGTTCGCAATGAAGACGAACATGAAAGCAAGAAACAGAAACAAAGAGGTTAACTACCGTAGGGTAGATATTTAGGACGTGCTCTTGAAACAACCTCAAGAAGTACAACACGTGCTGGCAATTTATTTCGGCATTGAAACACTACGGAATTCGGTTTTTCCATCTAAACCATATGGTCAGCTTCGTTGTTAGTTTTACTAAAAGAGCTTTTCCGTCATAAGTATCCCAAATAACCGGCAAACAACTACGGGTAAGAATGTAAGAAATTGAATAGGGTAAGAAATGTAGTACCAATGTCCATAGCACACTACATACCCGGAACAAACAGTTCAGGAAGACGCAAATAAATACTTAGTTTGTGTTACACTATCACTACACAGAATTTTAAATGATGAATGTTTTAAAAACCTAAAAGAAACTAATATATTCAAACGGTTACTTAACACGTTGACTCCGAAATGGTACATATGTGTACCACTTAGGTTAGGTTCTGTAATTTTTTCAGATCCTTCTAGTGACTATGCGTACAAAGTGAAGTTTTACACCAATCAGGCAATCGGAGTCAACGTGTTAATCAGTTCGCCGGTTCCTCCCAAGAGACGCGAGAAAAAACAGAGACACACAACACACACCGACTGATTTTCACAAGCAGTCTTCTGTGCAGTGTTAACCAGCGGTCGCTGCCTTGCAAAGACAGCATAAGTTTCCGTCCACGTTACTACTGGCAGCGCTGGGAGCAACAGGCGAAGAGTAGGAGGCACTGAACACCATGCAAGAAGCAGCGCACCAGTCTACGCCACGAAAAATATTGGACCGCCTTCATTACTGAGTAGTTCCTCAAGGCGCATAACAAACGTGCAACAATTTAAGCATCATTGTACCACACTGGTTATGAACCAAAATAGTAGGAATTGACGAGTCCCATAAAATAAGTTAGCGACCAAGGTAAATTAAATGATATTAATATAAGTGTGCTAATCGAATTAGAATTTGCAGAAATGCGTAAAATGATGGAATAGTAAACAGTCGCAGGTAAAAAGCGCAACACAACGACAGCATGGAACTACCAAATCAAGCTAAGGAAAAGTAACAGATCAATCAAGACTCAAAGCTTTATGATAGAAGAAGACGTGAGTCTACTAATCAGCCCACACAAGCTAAGCGTCCAGAAAGGAATTAAATGAACAACGTGCGGTCGAAGGATTAATATATACAAATTACAGCACAACAATCATAGCTAACGAGAGTCAACGACAGAGAAAAAAAATCGAAGGCTAAAGGAATACACGACCAAAGTACGCCCATACAAGTCACTCAATTAAAAGATAAAGAATAATTTCGTGAACGGTTCAACACACCCATCGAAGTAAAATACCGAACAAAAAAAAACACTACAAAAAGTACTGAATGTCTAACCCAAATGCTGCTGTTAGCTAATATCGTTTAGCGAAATGTACACAGAAGCAGTAAATATACAAGAGTGACACAAACAAGCTAACATAATACGAAAGAAAGCTACGAAAGCTGTAATAAGAAAGACAACAAGAGAAAAAGTAAGAAATAACAGTACAATCCCAACAATTGGAGGTGAAGATAGAAAATACACAAACAAATTACAAAGGATAACAGTAAAGGAGCAACATACAACAATGTACAGTGAAACACGCATGTATGGAAGGACAAAGGGATACAACAATGAGGCAGAACACGTAACAATGTTCAGACGAGGAAGAACAAGAAAGACGAAGACATGACGACAAGAAGTGGCGCAAAGCTGGCGCGCTAGAGCAGCCACTTGCAAGCCGGTCACGTCTAGAGCCCGCAACATACGATACAGCGCCGAATAAATACGATCGTGCGCAGCACAACGCCCTCTTCTCAGTTCTACCTTGGCTGGACACAGCATCGCTGCAACGCACCTATACGTGTGCACATAGCATCTTCAAATCTTGTCAGGCAACAATACTAGTGGTTCCCGCCGATAACAGACGAAAATAACAAACGCTTCGATTTAGTCAGATGCACAATGCTTGAAGTGAACTTGGTAAAACACTAAACAATATTCTAGGTATCCAAAATAAGTACAAGAAAGACTGAGCAATTTAAAAATGTGTGACAGCTCCTTCAATATAAACTCTAACACAAAAACATTTAAGTACCTGCGGCCCTATTTTACGATCGATAAGATAGTACCAATATTGTTTTTTTTATATTAGTATTGAACATGCTTTGAGTTCAACTCTTTTCCGCTCACTTAAAACGATTACCCTTAGTACAACTCCGGAACAATTCCGTTCAAGTAGATTTCGGTGTCTCGATCGACATCCACCACACTTGCTATAAAAAAGTGGAAGTATCTCGCAAAGGCGAAGAAGTGAAGCGAGAAGAAGAAAATCGTAGCGAAAAAGACTATCAAGTCTTCTTTTATCCGCTAGGAAAACCGACGGAGAAACAGGAAAGATAAGATCTAACAGCCGAACCCACAGCGGGCTCCTGCAACAAGTCATGCTGATTCTGTTGTGAGTAGCTTGAGGTGCAAGAAGAGCACTATCCCCCTCCCTTAACACGTTGACTCCGATTGCCTGATTGGTGTAAAACTTTACTTTGTACGCATAGTCACTAGAAGGATCTGAAAAAATTACAGAACCTAACCTACGTGGTACACATACGTACCACTTCGGAGTCAACGTGTTAAAGACATCCTAATAAGGACAGAAACTATCAGCATACTCCTACGAGTGAACTCGAAAACACAGAGTATCCCCTAAAAATGTACTCATTCTATATTATGTATCCCACCGAGGAACGCTTAGTCCCCAAGAAAGTCTGAAGGAAAACAACCTTTACGGTACACTACTAGAGGGAAGGGTCATCTAAATGCGATGATTCTCGAACAAAATAACACGCAGAAAGGTTTTTCATAAGAACGATATTCTTTCGGCAACATACTATGATACTTGTCGACGAAATATTCTTTCAAATTAAAAATCAGATAAACATGCTGTTAGTCCTGGGAATATTTATTAGGTTTAAATTATATTAAAACATAGCTACATTACAGAAATCGGTATCAAAATTTAAAATCACATGCATAACAGATAACAGCTCTTTATCTAGACTAGGAATAAAATAGAACATAACAGAAACAAGCCGTTTGTTCTATTTTGGGGTTGCTGCTGGGAGCGCATCTTTTACGGATAACTGAATAGATAAAAATATTGTTAAGGACAAATTGACTATGACTTGTTTTAATAATGGGACCATTTAGATGACGTAGGAGCGTCTAGATTGATTCATAAATACCCCATCGAAACAACCGAAGAATAGAATACCTCAAGCACGACGGATATGGGACACAAACACTCTCTAAATCAGCATAAATAAAGAGGCAATTGAAGACAGTCAATACAATAAAACAGTTTTTCTTTTTGAGGTACCTAGAGATCTTATACTTCGGCTCGATTATCTCCACCATCTTTCATCAACGTCAACCCTCTACAAGTCAGTATTAAATAACAATCTACAGCTAGATATATACGGTTAACCATCAACATCATTGAATTCGGTGTAATGTGAGAAAACTCAGCAAAAACAGGAGATGAGGCATTAATCTTGTGCTTCAGGTAAGGTATTAATTTCTTCGGAACCAGATTTCTCAAAACGACACATGACCGCTCTCTACATCTCACAGAATATCAACACTCACTAAATTAGCATGAAATAAGTAAACACCAGGAGAGAAAAGAGAAACCAAGAGCAGTTGGGGCAATAATACTGCTCTCTTCGAAGCCACACGAGTCGAGTTCTCTCATCCGTAAGAGATCGGCAGAGCTGGGTTGGGTGAAGCAGAGCAGAGCCGAGCGCTCGTACCGACGAGGACACTCCCTCGAGAGCGCCATTGCTCTCGTGTAATCCGAGCTTCTTCTCACTAGCTATAAACATGGAGGCTTTAGGAGGGTATCCAATACTGCGGCCCTTGACAGCAGCGGGGCACCCAAAGGGAAGAGGGGGGAGGATGTACCGGCCTTTCCATGTTGCCCGGAGACCGCCAATTCTCCTTTCTCTCTCGCTTATAAAGCGATACTAAGCTCACCATGTCAAACAAGGGTGGACGACTTCTGTAAATTCAAGCTCTACTTAATAACTAACTGATGTAAAAAAAAACAATTGTACGATGTATGAATTAATAAAAAAACAGAATTCAGTATTATTCATATTTGAAAGTTGTTTTTGTAGCATCACGAAGACGACTATGGGTAAAAATTGTACGTGAACGCCATCAAAAATTTGTTTAATCTTAAGGGTCCAGGTAAATAATTGGATATGGCTATATGTTGGCATCTTTATCGTCCTTTGCAATGGACTAACTTTGTTTTCATTTTAGAGTCGAATATCGTTACTTAGTCCGTCACATACATAGCTGAAAAGATTCAATCCTACCATACATTTAACGCGTTCAGTAGTTCCTAAAGTTTAGGACCTAAACTGAACATGTTTGTTACCGGGATGAAACAAGTTCAGGCGTCAGCTGTTCCTCACTGCCTGGCAATTTTTGTTGTTGTATTTGAAAAAGTAGAATTTTCCAAGCATTTGAGAACTAGTCCATGTAGTATTTAGTACTATTTTTTACTACTTAGTTATTTGTTCTATTTCAGGTGAGAGATTAATTTTCAGGTTTATGCCAATGTTATTTTATTATATGTTCCAGGGCTACATTTGTAATTTCCTTTAAAGGATACGAGTAACAATCTTTTTTGATAAAATTTTATTCGTAACTCGCATAATTTATCCCTGAGCAAAATATAAATTTCAGGGAGTGCGAGGTTCGAATGAAATTTCTTTAGGGGTGCGGGGCGAAAAAAAAGTTGGGAACTCCTGGTCTAAAGGCTAGGAAGAAATGATGAGTGTCTCAGCCATATCGAAAAATGCAAGGCGCTGTAACATGCGTGTTGAATATACGGAGACGTTCATTCAAACACCAGCATTTAAGGTCAAAATAAAATCATTCTCTCTGTTTCCCCTACGTAGAACGGTCAATTAAGTCAATTAGATTCGTCAGTTCGATCGTAGTAAAATCGGATAACTTTATCTACTCATATTTTACATTATACAAAGGCTTAGCTCGACTATTTCTTCATATTTGCACTTATTAAGACAGTGACTTTTAGCTATTAATACACTTCACAAAAATATTTTTATTATACAAACCTAGTCTAGAATAATAGAATATGGCAACAGGAACGAGCCGTTTGGGCCACCCTTGGGTTGCTACCTAAATCCGATGTCACCTAAAATAAAGGCATCAATCACGCACATGCATCTCAATTACGCAATGACATTTCAATCACTTACACGTACTCTAATCACGCACATGTAGCACGATCATACACCGGTCCCAAGAGTTAAGGACATAAAATCAGTACGTTCGTTACAGTCCTGTAAGGTTTCTCATCCAATATTTGCCGAGACGATTTTTGAATTTGTTCACATCACCTGCAGAAACTATATTTTTGGACAGCTGGTTTCATGTTACAGTAATTTTAACTGAATAAAAATGTAGATCCTGAGATGTCGAAGTTTTTTATAATTAGTTTTTGGTCGATATCTCTCGTTCCCACGTCATCGCCTCTGTCTTAGAGCCCTTCCAGGATATCATTAAAACCCTTGAAATATTTATAGGTCTCTATGAGTTGTCCTCGCAGTCTTTGTTATAGGGAGATGACGCCAAGTTGCTGAAGACGCCTTTCATAGCTGTGATTGCGGAATCTAGGAATTATTTCCGTTGCGTCACGCTAAATTTTTCCATTTTTATAATACCTCTTCGTACGGTAGGACCCCCCGAGTTGCCCTGAATATTCTATAGATGTGGCCGGACTAGCGTTTTATAGAGCGGTATTCTTATGCTCTTTTGACTGGTATTCAAAGTTTCTTATGATAAAACCAAGGGTCTTGCACTTATTTGCCATGCTTGAGATTTTCAGCAATAACGATACAAAGATCTCTTTATTGTTGTACTGCTTCAATACGTCTGTCATTCATCGTACGTTGGAAATGTCAGATATTTGCACAATCGTGAATTACTGAACATTTATCAATGTTAAAGCTCATTTACCAGGTTTTGGTCCATCGCAGTAGATTAAGTAGACGATTAAGGTCTGATTCGATGTCTCTTTAGATGAGCGCTTCGTGACAGTTTCGCGTCGTCGGCGAATTTGTTGATATTGCTGATTTCGGCGCCGAAATAGTAGATTTTTTTATGTACCTATCAACGCACAAAACAGTACTTAATAATATATTTTCCTCAATGATTTTACAGAATACTTGATAAAATTAAGTATTTTTAAGACGCTAAAACTGATGCACATATTCTATAGTACGCAGAAGTGACTTCATTTTAAAAAACATGTATGGACAAATTTCTACCTAGGATTCTAGAAAACTACTTATCGATAGAGAAAGCCTGCCTTGAATTGGGAAAGTCTACTGAGAGTTAAGAAAAGCTTAGCTGAGGCTAGGAAACGCTTTCTACGTTAGGGAAAATCCGAAGAAGGTTGGGGATATCTACCTTTAATTGAAAATGCACCTGTGTACGGTAGAGACCTCAGCTACAGGGGGGAGAAATCTACCTATATCAGGAAAAAAATTACAACGGTGAGGAAAATCTACAACAATGGGAGAAATTCCAAAAGTGGGCAAATTCGACCAAGAGACAGCAAGAAGAAAACACACCAGTATAGGATGATGTACTTACAGTTAGGAGAACCAAAAGAAGGAGGGGTCCAAGCCCCCGCTGCTCAACAGAGTGGCCGGTGTGAGAACGCCCCACGTATTTACGAGGCAGCTAATCAGTGCACTAGCCGAGCTCGCCAAATTTACACCAACTAATACAGGGCCCACACTCCCACACGCCCCCGGTCATGTAGATACTGCACTGCACTGCACTCATCAGTATGTGCATCCTTCCGTAAACTTTTACACAGCATGTTTCTATGTCATGCGCGCTACAATACCGATGAACTCGAACACACGTAGTCAGTTCTATACAGCTTAAAAAGTTTGTTTATAAATTTACCATTTCAAAGCCGTGCTCAGTAAATAATGTAAACTGTGAACCATATATTACTAAATAAAAACGAAAACACTCAACTGACACTGCATTTAAGACAAATCTGAACAATTAAGTACCTCATTTCATGACAAATCTCCGCTTCGTAACTTCATTTTGTCTAGTATAAAATACGCTCTCAAAGAATCAGTTTCGTTAACCAAAGATGATATATACCCCTGAAAAAATCTGTGCAAAGTAGGTAAACCTATCAATGCTAAGTGAACATTTTATGCTACATGCAAATACCATTGAAATGTTCAAGACCGATATTTTTGACCACCATTACACTCAAAGTTGGATAAAGTCTAAATTTAATTTATTTTTCAATTGTTAGCGATGATGAGCGATCCCCTTGCTAAAGTGACGGTTTGACGGCAGGTCGGAAACCTAATCAGCTTGCATGGGTCCACACGTCCAGCATCACGGAACATCCTCTGCTTTGCAGGGCGGAACATGCCTGAGTCAAGGTGGTAACGTTTGGCATGGAGCACTCGGACTCGAACAGGCGAGAACTTCTGCATTCTGAGAGCAGAGATTTTACTCTAATATCCCTAGTAGCGAACACATACTGCAATTTTCTTACGAGACATCTAGCTTCTAGATCCTATGATGTAAATGGACTACTTTACACTCAATGTAGGGAAATCTGCTGCTCCCTCGAAAACGTTACATCTAAACTTATACTTAATCTACCTGTAGTTATTTCCGTTTTTGTATTTTCATGCTCATCAACTTTGTCCTGGCCAAAGATCATGAACAGACGATGGGGAGGTTGCAGCGGTGACTTATGCATCATTTCTCTTTGTCTCGGATCGGTATTACTAGTTGCAAATACAGTCATAATACAATAATTCATTCCTTTGAAAATAATTATAATGACATTAACGATAACAGTAATAGAAGTAATATAAATAATAATCACAAATATAACTTTGAAGTGATTACGTTAACATTCTGAACAATACGAGTCCTGCAAATATTCTGACTAAATCAAAATATCTATAGAACTGATATATAAAATAATCTTAATGAATATTGTTGCTGCATAAAACCATATGTAAAGATCGCGTAACGCAAGCGTTTTGTTTGATCATTGATATGTGTATAAATGTTAATAAATCATATTCATTATTATTATGATTATTATTGTTATAATTGTAGTACCTGCCAGAATACACCTGGGTCTGACAGTAGCGCTTAGAGCTCAAGATGACTTTGCATCAGGAAACCAAGTGAGGCAGAAAAAACAAGAACATGTACGAGTTTTCACATGGAATATCAAAAAGTTGAAACACCGACCCCTTCCCGCAGAGCAGAAGGCCTATAACATCGGACACACCTAATTCAGATCTACAGCCTACAATAAATTGCTACATGCTGTACCGCTAAATCTGCTGTGGGTAGTCCGATTAATCACGTGGTAAGGTCACGTTTCTTTAACGCTCATTGGAACAGACAATTAGCACACTCTGCTCATGAGAAACTCAGGAATGCTGCTTGTTTCCTACCTACCTGCATTTTAACGGCATGGAACTTGGGTAGCAGCCCAGAATGGACCAAACGGCTCGTTTCTGTTGCCACATTCTATTTCATTGTTTTCCTAAAAGTATCAAGTCCTCAAAATATGCTCAATAATAGTTTTAAGAGCCTTGTTGCCAGTAATTACCAATTTTCACCTGGGAAAGTTGGGCAACCTTATATTTCAAAATTTCATAAACAAATATAATCATGATGATAGAAAACAATTATAAAATTGTAATGACATCCCAAAATTGTAGAAGTGCCATCAAACATGTGATTAACTTGAGTAGTTTTTACAGTTTAATGAATTACGGAAACAAAAGTTCAAATTGATGATTTCAAATTGTACAACTCCTTATTAATATAAAATTGCCACGTAAGATAAGTCAAACATCAAAGGAAAGTAGAAGGAAGTTGATAAAAGGCAAAGGGTGCTGAAAGAAAGCAACACGTTACATCAGATAGGGAAGGTGCTACGTATACGACACCATGATACGCTCTTCAATCTCCAACAGATCTGGTTAAACATAGCACGGTCATCATTATACGGTTTGGGGTTGAAACCATTTTGTCCATCAGCAATAAAAAGAAAAATTGAGTACCATGTGGAACTACGCTGTTCTGACACGAAACGTGATCTTTAAAAATGAAATAACTCCACCTAGCTGATATAAAAAAAGAAGAGTAAACAGACTGCAAGCCTGTACACGTAGCCAAATAAAGAGCAGCGTATATTAATGCAGCGTTAAATTCAAGTGTTCGCAGAGCTTTGGTATAACTGAAGACCAATGGAGAAGCAGAGCTCTTATAAATGAAGGGAGGAGTGCGCAGCTCCCGACACAACTTCCGACATAAATAGCAAGTTGCATGCACAAAAAGTGAACGCGAGTGGTATCCACATCTTGAGCGTGGCGACAAAAACAGAAGAGGAAGAGGGTGTCTCTCCCCTCGCTTCCCTCACCCTGCCTCTGAGCCTGAGGATCGAGTCAAGGTGGAAGGACAGGCGAATTTACTGCTGCTCCTCCAAAACTCATGCTGCTCAACTGCTAAGTTTGAAGCAACGCATTCGAGAGATAACAAAAAGTTGGCCTAAATGTACTTGATGACATAAGGATATTAGATATTTCGTGCAAATATATTTTCTTTGCACTTGCTCATGTTAAGCTGATGATGTTAAGAGCTGAAGATACGAAACCGCTGTTCGATAACAGCTTTCAAATTGGAAAATTATGCTCAGATGTATTAGTTTTGAGTTTACTTCATTAGTTTCGTGTTAATTCAAGTATAATTGAAAATGCTGCGACTTTGTACGTAACCAATACAAGAAACTACAACAAATTAAGATTAAGAGCATAAATTAGATAAGAACTGAAGAGAAAAAATATCGCCGGATACTACAGAGTGAAGTCGCTGGTGATATTAGTCCGTCCCGTATCCACATGAAATTTCATTGATAAAACAACAAAAATGCAAATTTAGATAACAAATAAACTCAAACACAGTATAAAAATCAACCGAGAGAAACGCAAACAAGGAGAGCCAATCAGAAATGGATCACGGCTATACACACAAAAATATTTCATCGGGTATTATTTTGTTCAGATGGTAACGCCAAGAGGGACTTTTGAATGAAATTTTATGATCAGGAACTATGGGAATAACTTAAATGTAGACCATATACAATCAACAAAATAAAAATAATCATGATAAGTAAAAATAATAATGAAAATAGTAATGATAGTAATAATTATATTAAAAGCAAGGGTGATGATAACAATGAAATAAAACTTTACATCTTCATTGCACAATAGAATACAACTATAATTGCCCATAATAAAAAATGATTAATAACGTTTAAGCTTAGGGTGCGCTAAAAAAAACTCGACGAGCTTCTCAGGTGGTAACATTTTTGCAACGGATAAGAAAAGAATACATCACAGGAAACCTAATTTGCAAATCCTTCATTAAGTGAAATAGCAGCAGTAACATCTGGTGTTTTCGGGATCCAATTCGAACCTATGCTGCCACTGCATCACATACGAAAGACCCACCGAACGTAATAGGTTTGACTTCATCCAGAAATCCAACATGGGATGCACCATCATTTGCAGCGCAGGGAACTGGAGATAGCAAGAAGTGAAGAGAGGTACGCTAGCATGCAGTGCACTCCCTCCCCAGCCAGTAATGAAGATGGGACAATTTGTGCCAGTGAGAGTTGCGTTGCAGTCATTGGCGCTACCCCGGGGAGTGTCGCGCTCCACCGCGGGGAGCGGACCATTAGGACCGTGGGGCGCCCAATTACACCGACCCCTGCCACTGACGCCGCTGTCATTAGTCTTGTGTTGCTCTGGCATCACGGGGAGTGAGAGGCATCATCATCGTGGCAGGTGGGGCCGCAGGGGCTCTTGCAGCCGTGCTGTAGACCGACAGTACAAGGGACAGGTACAGCTCACTGGTAGACAGATGCACCTCACTGCCAGACAGATGCATACAAGGGACAGGTACACCTCACTGCCAGACAGGCGCATACAAGGGACAGATGCACCTCACTGCCAGACAGGTGCACCTCACTGCCAGACAGGTGCACCTCACTGCCAGACAGGTGCACCTCACTGCCAGACAGGTGCACCTCACTGCCAGACAGGTGCATACAAGGGACAGGTGCACCTGACTGCCAGACAAGTCTGTGGAAAGCACCACCACACTTGAGCTGTGAACAGGAGGTAAAAGGAGCCGACACAACACAGCAGCCATTGCTTGCTATATAACCAGGAAAAAAACAAGAACTGAGAACTGCATGAAGGGACCAGGATGCGCAGACACGTTCTTATCATTGCCTCTTAGTCAGTAATGCAGTCGGGACTGTAGTACATGCCAGCAGGTGAGCTGCAGACAACGCATGCCAGCCGGTGAGCTGCAGACAGCGCATGCCAGCCGGTGAGCTGCAGACAACACATGCCAGCAGGTGAGCTGCAGACAACACATGCCAGCAGGTGAGCTGCAGACAACACATGCCAGGTGAGCTGCAGACAACACATGCCAGGTGAGCTGCAGACACATGCCAGCAGGTGAGCTGCAGACAGCGCATGCCAGCAGGTGAGCTGCAGACAGCGCATGCCAGCAGGTGAGCTGCAGACAGCGCATGCCAGCAGGTGAGCTGTAGACAGCGCATGCCAGCAGGTGAGCTGCAGACAGCGCATGCCAGCAGGTAAGCTGCAGACAACGCATGCCAGGTGAACAGAGTCGCTCGCAGGTAAAGCCTTAACTCATGACTAAGACAGTTGCAAATCTGGTAATTGGAAAAGGAACAAGGGTAGCAGATACAGCATCTCAATTCAGTAAACACATACACGGCATCACGAAGATGACACGTGAATGGATTGAACATAACAGGAATGCTATGATAATTAAAAAGACGAGTCTACGAAGCGGAGTAAAGAACATGGCTGGAACACGAGTGCTAGAGCATTGTTCACTTGAAAGTCTATGTTACAGAAAGTTAGTTCAGCAGTGCAAATTATATTTAAAATTTTAGGTACACAATTTAGAAAGATAATTCAATAAAGGCCCGCAAAATGTAACAGTCATCGTCTGAATTCCCCTTACCACTGACTCGTGCAGCAAAGCAGTGTTTTATTCTGACACTCGGTCAGAATATTGGCTCCACCACACACTAACAATATAAGTATGGAGGAGAGCAGAGATGAGAGCAACCATACGATATTCTAAGAACTTATAACTCTTCAAGAAGCCAACCCACTGAATAAATATCTTTTTCTGACACTAAAATCAACAGCAAAAAACATCTCAAAGACTATGAATTAAAATTAATATCCCATGCGAAATTTGTGAAATGAAAAAAAACTACAGCATATCACACAACAAATGCATATATGGTTTCCTGAAGCTAATCAGGTAAAAATCATGAAGCCTGACCCTGATGTCGCGCATAACATGAAAGGAAGAGAGCTATTAACGAGCCACATCAAACTATGTGGCGGATGATGAATGGCACTCGCACCATCCCACATTCTTCAACGTATATCAATAACCGGTGGTTACACTAGTAGTATTTTTCCCACATAAAATACCAGGTGTGAAAAATACCTGAACACGCACCGCCGCTCGGATTCCCTTGCTTTACATTCACAGTTCTATAATATGACCGAAGGCTCCAATCAGAAACAGTTTTGCGTATGAAAATATCAACAAAACGTTCACAAGTCTAAATAACCTAAATAAAATTCATTCAAAAAAGAAAAGAAATACATATGAATCATTAGATACTCTAATTTCAGTATGTAGTTGGAAGAGCGTTACTTCAAAATATTTTTTTGGTGGAACGTTTCAGTAAAAATATCTTAACACATTCATTGCAGTATGACCCATCGGTGGGTCACTCAGGTTAGGTTCTGTAATTTTTTCAAAGCTTTCTAGTAACCGTATGTACAAAGTAAAGATTTGCACCGGCTAGGCAACCGCAATGAATGTGTTAAACAACATATCTAACTAGTATACTAGGTAAACAGGATTTGCTGCAAATGCTCATTTCCGCCCACGAGAAGCATGCACACCGTGTTACTGTTAGTGCGTTGGACAAGTTATTCCAGACAAAGTTATAGCGGGCGACCAGACGCGGCAGCGCTTCCCACCAACTACCCTAGCAGCACCAAAAAGCTAGCAAACATACATACAATAAGAAATAACCAACCACTACTTCCACTTTCCCTTCGAATATTAATTCATTTTCTATTCATAAAGTTTTAGTAACATCAAAAACTAGAAACACTTAAAATTAACATTTTCTATCCATCTCATACACTGCTAAGATGAAAAATTGACAAACTCCTCCAAATACATCAGTATTGCTGCCATGAATTACTTGGTAATGTCATTCTACGTCCAATCTGAGATTAGCGTCAAGCGAATGTTGTGGACACTCTTCATTTTTATCTACTTTTTTAATGTTTCACGTTGTAAATTGCGAGCTACTCCTGCCTTAAATGAATAATCATGATCTTCTAGTTAGAACGGAAAAGGATCTTAACGGAACATTGTTCCTCCTTGCCTCCGCGTCACGCTGAAGCATGGATCATGACCACACTGCAGTAGAATTTAACATGTGAATAACTTGTTAGTTATTATTGATTTGAATTGTTATTCACTTGAATAGTGAATAACTTTGATTGTCGCTACTCGTAACAATCGAAGTTACCTGGAATGATAATCATTCAATCAAATATGGTAGACTTTTAAATTGTGCCACACAAATTGTACATTTTTTTCATTAACACAACTACTAAAGAACTCACTCAACAGCAGCACATCTAAGTTATCACAATAGAAACACGCTTACATTATCAGTAATTCTAAAATAATAGCATTTTAGTCTTAACAAACTGACGACCATGCTGACGTAGACGAAGATGACAAAAATGCAGATTCTGAAAGCACTTCAAAATCGTTTTGACCATTCGATAAATCTTGAACATGTACGAGGTACGTGGGAAAGTTCTATTACAATTTAGGTGGACCAGATAAATTAGTGACACCAGTAAACTTGACTTCAATATCACACATGAGAATGGAGGTAAAAGTAATACATTATACAGATGTTTCATTTTAATGATAACATCAAGCTTAGGAGGAGGAACATGGATGGCACAATGCGAACAAGGTGAGAGAGAAATATTCTGATGAGGGCGCAAACTAAATTAAGAGAGGTATAGCGTATAGAATCGCAGGAGTCATTAGGCAAGCCGGCCAGCAGGATCGTTAGCTCAATTTGAGCTGCAGGTTTGTTGTTCATGGAGGAGGAGAAGGCGAAGGCGCACCGTGGACTTCTCATTAGAGCACCACGCTCGCATTATTTACTGGAGCCTTAATTGGAGCTGTGCAGCCCTCACACCCTCCCTCAGCACCGCCGCTCGTGTAGAGGGAATCCCTCGCATCAGAGGGATTGTTCCTCTGACACCATTGTCTACCCAAGGAGGCAGGCGAGGGTGAGCCCGCCAACACTAGGTCGGGATTTAGGTTCCTTCTCATTTATTCTGCAGGGAGTAGCAGTAATTCCTGAATAGATCGTGATCTACGCAAAATACCTTAAGAGCATCATTATTGCAATGCGATCCAATCAACAAACAGTCAAACTGCTTCACTGAATTCGTAGGCTTGCTCAGAAAAAAATATTAAAAAAATTACACGCGTAGGATGATTTTTGTAGAAATTCATCTGTTTGGGTGATATACATTCACCGTTAACTCAGTGCAGTTAAATTTATTTCAAACAATTGTACGAAAACATTTTTAAAGTAAGAATATACATAAACTTGATTATTAGAAAATATAGCATTGCTACAATTTTCATTATTATTCTCGGCAATCTAATCTTCGAAGCTATTAGCAATTCCCAATTCCCCGCTCTATCATAATTCGAACAACCGAAACCAACTCGAAAATAAATTCCACTATATATGCACACTCGATTTTGCTAGCAGCAAATCACATTAATATTTTACAACTTTAGGTACATAAAATCGTATGACATTTGACTACTTCCCACACCTAGAACAGAAATTGGTATGACGATCGATAAAAAGAGTAAGACGAAACATTACCAGCTGCTTCTCGTACGATGAAAACTTAAACATGTTTCAATGTGAAGAGAATGATCACACCTGATATTTAAAGTCAAGTCAGGACGAACAGTGAATGCAATACGAGTTACGTATACCCTAGAAAATCACCCACGCTTTTTACACAAACCATCAGCCAATTTCTTGAATTCTATAAAATCCTGAGCTGGTGTGATTGATAACGACACAAGGTGCAAAAAAGGAGTTATGAAAATATTTCAACAAGCTTTCACACTACGAGCTACATTATAAATCATGGAGCATGTGTGTGTGTTAATTTTTATTTCGTTATATACTGGAAGTTGACAACACCGTACTACGTTAACATAACTCGTGTTTCATTCTACACGAATCAAGTTAAACTAACACAATAGAAGAGCGAAAGGAAGGAGTTTATTTCCGTAGACTATGGTACGCAAGTGTAGCTTCGGTACGACAGGGAGCGATGCGCACTAGTTCATTCTAATTACCACAGGATATAAACCAACACATGCACGACAATTAGAATTAAATAAACGTTCATTTACACAACGGCAAAACAAACAATTCGATTCTCCATATTCTACGATGTAATTATAAAGTACAACATCATATATGCATTCAAATATTTTCGTCACACAGATGATATAGACTTACTAACGAATTTATATTTTATATGCAGCACTGAAAAATATTCTACTCGAATCTGATAATTCCTAAACTACTGCACGCGTGCAATAGTAAACTATTGACGTCAAAGATAAAAAGGTACCAGAAAAGTTTGACAAGCTTTTGCCGATGATAATGATCCATGAATTGAGCAACGCAGTTCGCAATTGGGCTATTCAAGGTTTAGATCAAGAGCAGGTGAGATCTTAGTGCAATGTATTCTGATAACCAATTGTGGCAACGCGATCCATTAATATTAGTAAACAGTATCATCAGTCGTTTCATGAGCTCACAAAAAGGGTATCATTTTGCCAATTCCTCTAAGAAAAAAGTATAAACAGCTGAAAAGTCGGTGTCATTTCTGCACAAATCCACAACTTAATCAAAAATGTTCGTCTCAATTTTTTCGACCCATTAATGAACTAACTGAAAATTAAAATAATACTACATATTGCCAGCCGTATTACCAAATGCGTCATTATAATATCATATTAATCTTGCAATAGTACAAACGAATGAAGATCTCAATCTTCTTTATTGGATTATATCGTAACGAACATTGGGCGAGAACTCAAGGCGTAGATGCTCTTCAAATGTCACAAATTCACGAACAGGATCATAAAATTGAACATACTTTCATTGAAATGCACATATTATTGTTGTGCATGCACATGAAATGATCGATCGAATACAATATCTTCGAATTCTATATTGAAGATCATATTAAGTATGAGACACGCTGAAATGTCTAAAATAACGTATTTGTAACGCTATTAAACTTCCCTAGACATCTAAATAGCAATAACATTTTAATCGCACATTTAAAAGTGCAAAATTTCAATTCAATTTCGAAAAGTGAAGTAAAATCTCATTCAAGTACTTGGGCAAACCAATGTTTACTGCACTGAAATTTCATTGTACAACATGTGAAGAAAAAAAATGGAGAAAAATCTCCATGAAAAGTTATTATTTTACTATACAAGTATGTTGTCCCATAATATTGGATCCAATTTTAAAAGAAATTGCGCAAAATACATTCTTTAATTCGATGTGATGAAAAGTTTAAGTACGAAAAAATTCGACGAACGCGAATGAATTCGCCAAGTATCTCACCAATTGAAGACAAAAGCTGGCGGCACGTTTGAGCGTCGACAAGCAACCACCTCACAGTATCTTCAGAGTCTTTGACAAGTTTTATCTTATCTAGAGGAATTTTTGGACAAGAGAAGAGCGAAGTCTTTGAGATTCGATGAGCCGGCGAGGAAGAGGGGGGCAGCAGTGCCAAGAAGGCCCCCAAATGACCTCTCCATCAGCGGGAGGACATGTCGTCGCTGTTCCTGGACCGACTTACAAGTCTCTATGGCCCAATTCCTTTTATCAATGAAGCAATAACTTCATTAGAGGTAAACCCTGCGGCAAATTCGTGTCAGCAGAAAGGGATCTAGTCTCACCCAAAATTCGGGTAGTTGCAGGCATAAAATTGTGCAATGAAGAGAGCAGGAGTAGGTGGTGGAGGAAGAGGCGAAGGAAGGATGGAAGGCGGTGGGAAGGAAGCTCTGCTCCAGCCAGTCACTCGAGTGGAAAATTGCACCAGCGGCTTAGATGCAAAGCGAGCCCTCGGTTAATAGCACGGAATGGTACATTCCTGAACGCTATCGAGGCGGCCTTAATTCCACTACTACAGAGTGACTCTGCAAAACAGGCTTGAGTAATTGCAGGGGCGCTCAATTGTTCCGATTCTTTCCAATTAGTCGGGAGCAAGAGAATGAACTATTTCACGGGCTAATCAGTTCAGTCCCCCAGGCCTGTCTTCGAGGACAGCAGCGGCCTCTCTTTTAAAAGAAAAAATAAAAGCAAGATTGAAACGAGTGTTACATCCTCTTCATGTCAAAACATCTTGTAATTTGAACCACGGACGAAATGTGTTCAAAAATTCCAGCTCAATTAAGAATTCTTCCTCTACTCACTACGTATCGAAAATATGAAAAATGCAAATTTGAAAATACGCACTTCAATGCGTCAAAAATAAGTACTCAATAATTATATACATCAAATAACTTTGCCAATACGAAGTAAATGAAGCCGCCTGCAAAACAATAGCGCTCAGGCGCTCTCCATATGAGAATTAGTACAATGTTTAAATCTAACTTACACATTCGAAGAACAAATTAAACTTTGTAGTTGATCAGTCCTGCCATTGTTGAAGATAACAATGGCGGGGCAAGTCTGACAACAAGTAGTTCATAGAGCAAACGCAATGAACGAGGAAAAGATTTTTATCAAAGCTGATCATGAAAATCTGCACTATTCAAATAACAGCAATATAATCACAAACAGTGCTTCCAAGTGAAGTAAACCAATCATCATAAATCGATAGAAAAAAACTTCTGAAGAAACGCATGATTACCGAAAGGAGCAGTTGTATCTAGGAGTTGAATCGTGCAGCACAAGATTTGATGAGATTATTTGAAGGAGGTGCATCTGGTGTGCAAGTGATATAATTAGAAATGGATGGCAGAACAATCAGCAAGGCATGTCTGTTAGAGGCAGACAAGCCATGTCTCACAGCGGGGGGGATCTAAACCATTCCCACCATTGCTTACTGAGCTGCGGCAGGAATGCAGGCTGGAATTCCGCCGATGCCGGGCAGCTTCGCCATATTGCTTTTGGGAACTGAAGAGAATTCCGCGTCGTTGCACTCGTGGTGCCCTCAGACACACGGCCTCCTCTTTGCACTCACCGTCTGTCTCCTCACCGCTGCAGCGCCAGGACTTACAACACCTGTTTCATGACGTACACTCCTCTCTATGCTTCAGAGTCCTCCTACTTCAAAAGTTAAATGTGTTACACTACAAACATTTATTGTTGCAGTTCATTCTGTTCTCCATACTGGACCATAAAATCAATAGAAAACATCCATATCGGGATGAATAGTTATATTTGCTTACCTCTACGTTTGGCTCGGCTCCATTTTAAGAAATTCCTTTGATAGTCAATATAGAATACATGGATGTTTTGTGAAGGGATGGTAGTCTGGCGCGTAATAAAGGAGAGAACGTCAGACATGATCGCAAGCAATACGGATACGCACTGAAGAACACGTTTGTAAGAGTTGTTACGTACAAGCACAACAAATCAAAAAATAGAAAAGAATAGAGGATAATGAATGACAAGCGTCGAATGAAAATGAAAGAGACGACACTACCGTATCGTAAAGAACGATCAAACTAGAAAATTAATAACAGTTTAAAAAATTCATCCATCGATCTTTCTTGCAATACAGGAGAGAATACTGCAATACTGCAAAGAAAAGCTTTCTCAATTCTCTCACTCTGAAAGTCTTGTAACGCAAAAGCACATGACTATAATCATCAAAGCTACCACCTACCGAGCTCTCATAGATAAGTTGTTCAGTGTACGCAATTGATGGAACCTTGTTCTAACTTACAAGAGACGTCGCTGCTGTTACACTGCGTATATGCACTACGTCCCCAGGAAGATGAGAAAATCAGGAACAAAAGATACATGCAATAATGACTGATAACAATAAAGAGCGAAGTGACTACGGCAAACACAGGGCACGAGGCAGAAGAAGGACGGAAGCAGCGAGAGGCGGGGAGCTCGGGGCGCTACAAGTTATGGAGTAAATTACGATATTTGCGGCAAAGGTAACGGTCGTTTGTGGCTTGGGTAATGGTGTTGGTGGTGTCGAGTAGTTGTTCTTGATGGTTCCAGTCTGTACTATTGGGTGCTGAGTGACGGCACTCGCTCAGCTTCTAAGCCAAGCCACAACAAGGCCATTCGTGCGAAAAAAATACTTTACTCGTACTGTATGTATAACTGAGTCAAAGTTGCCTGGAGTTATAGTACAGTGAAACACAGGTAAAAGATGATCTTCGGTATATATCAACCCGAAACAACTAAAAAATCGTTCAAATGAGTACGTTAATTACACGAAACCAACCGTTTTTGAAACATATACAAGGGATACCTTGTGAAATAAAAGGAGTAATTATTTAGAATTTAAATTGACAAAGAGTTACAGTTGATGTATTTTTAAACAGTTTATGCCTTCACTTGAGAACATGCAATCAGAAGAACCTATAATTTTTAAAATATCGTACATCATTTTAGAATTACGCACAAATTGAATGACACAAGGAAATAATGAAGATTCTTGTAGCAATAATAAATTAAAAAAACATTATTTTAAATATTTGATGCACATTCTCAGAACTCACCTGTATAACTTTGCGGAGCAAGCGAAGGATCTCGCGCCACTACATGTTTAGATTAACATGAAGTTCCAGTCAAACGAAGCGTAACTCAAATAGAGAAATGTTAAATTTCATTGTCATATTTATAGACATTCCTAATTAACGATTTTCTTCACGACTGGCAATGATGGTTAAAAATCTAATTACATTCTTCATTACCAGAAGCTCTCTATGACTGATAATAGTTATGACAAGGCGTCCATTAACCTAGAACTTTTAATTCATAATCGATTATGATCATGATAATTTGGGTCTATAAACCCGAACGCTCAACGACTCGTAACAGTTCACAGAATTATGCGCCATTCATTAAAGAAAGCTTACTCAAGATCTGATAGCTTGAGATGATTATCACAGACGAACTTCAGCTCACATTTTTGCACGGGTGATCCTGGACGCTAATGAGATTGTTACACGACCAGAAAACGTGTAGAAGCGCAACGATGTCCCACACACACGCTCAGATTAGGCATCAGTAAAAAATTCTCGTCATCTTTCAAGGAAAACTTAAAACATCGAGGTTTAGAATTCCTTGCATTTTTGGGATCGAGAGAACAAACTACAAAAGAGTAACTCAAGATGAAGAACGTAGAAATATAAAATAATATGGACTCGAAAATGGGGAAACTCAGAACACACGCGCCAGTAAAAATACAAAGTCAACAATATTTCTTTAGCGACCAGTCAACGTCTTGTTAAGATAAAGTAAAAAACCAAAGGAAAAATAAAGTAAATTGAATTTGTTTACATACATAGTAGACAGAAGATGCACTGAAACAAATTTAAAGATACCCAAGCCGTTGATAGAGAGTCATATTAATCCATTTCAAGAATAATTCATTCCGCTTGAATAAATATTAGCATGGTTGCAAGAAATTAATTTATTCTAGAATGGCATAAAGTGAACAGCAAGAACTATGCAGTATGGGCAATCAAGTCAAGTTTTTGTATCTCGTCATTATGTATTTAACTTTCAACAAAGAACAATGAACCTTGAGCAACTCAATGATAAATGGCGCTACAATTCGCATTAGTCCGTAGTCGATGAACATGAAATGCATAAGGTTTGATGATTTCATCGAGGCATTGGCGAGCGCGTACCATGACCAATCTTTTGACATTATGCAGCACACAAAGAGTTCTTGCAAACCAGGGGCGCGATGTACGTATATCGATGCACGACGTAAGCTCTCTTACAAGGATTAAACCAATTCACCAGCTATTATTATTATCGAGATTTACCACCAACGGCCGATTGCTAGTACGGTGAGAGAGAAATGTGCGCGGTCATTAGAACGGAGTGATTACTGCGTGTACCTCCATTACAGGGCGATTGTTACGACTTCAATGAGGTGATTGAGCAGCATTACAGCAGCATTACTCAGGGTATTATACGCAAGCTTCGGCCACGCTACTGACTGACAAGCGCCGTACAACATTATACCAGCATGTACAAGGCCACGGTTTCGAGCAGCACAGCATACTAGTTACACTAATTATGATTTTTTAGCCAGAATTTGTGAAGCTTTAAAGAATTTCACACAAGGTGAGAGAACAGCTTCGCACGGCACAGGAGCAAGAAATTATTAGCCGAATATTTATGCGAAATTTAAAAGAACCGTGCTATCATCACAAAGCGAAAACTGAAATAAATATTAATGTTAAATACTGGAGAAAATGTTATAGTAAAACCTGCTAAAATCAAAGATTCCTTTCTTCAACCAGGGAGATTTAAACGCATTCAGAAACGATGAAAAACACCCCATACTTTGGCTGAAAATCATTGGTACTTTGAGCTGAAAATTGTTTGAAGGTTTTCTGACAGCATTTTCTTTCTTGAAAAATCTATGGTTTTCAATCAGAAGTTATGTAGATTTACAACACTCACGGGACTTGAGTAGCTACGAATTAATTAGGAGTGAGTAAAACAAATCGATGCAACTCAAATTTTTTACCGAGCGAAGAAAGCTAAAATTTCATGCTTCGCTATGCCTGTAATAGCAATAGAATGCAAGTAATGTCATGCAACATAAATAAAAGTTTCCACTAATGAAAGGAAATTATTCTCAAGAAAATTCTTAAATTACACCCAAAATTGTGCGTAAAAGCACAACACAAACGAAGAGTATCTCGGAGATAGAACTTGACAGCGCGTTATTCATATTACAAACGAAAGGAAAAGCAAACACATTAACGAAAGTTTTTTCCATATCCTAAAATATCATAAAGAGTAGCAGCAGCAGTAGCTACAGTGAATGATAACTCTCAACAAAAGACTAATTTAGAGCAACACTTCTCTACCAAATGTTGCTGTGTAGGAAGCACGAAAACTGTGCAGATCTTTATTCCAGAGCGTGATATGAAAACACGTAGAAGAAACCTTTTTGAAGGTCGAGTAGCTATTCTTAAGCGGAAGAAGAAGAGACAGAGTCGTGCGTAAATCTCTTTGGGGAACATCCTGTAATATCAAGAGGCGATTGAGCCCAGAAGTGCAGGTTATAAACATGCGATATCGCCGGATTCGCCACTCTAATTACAGTGTAGATTTCAGTTCTAGCCAGGGGAATTTTTATGGCAACTCAAGAGGAGAGGTTATCCTTTTCTTGCAAGATATAGTGAGTTTCAGCACATCATAGAAGCGCCGTAAAAAAGTCGTCCAGGCCGGCAGGGGCGCGAGAGTGCATGAAGCGATGATAGCCCAAAACGGCGGCGGGATGAGCAGCTCGTCATCCTGCGGCAGTTACGCTAACTCTGAAACACTCGTCCAGTACGATAAAACGGATCAAAATAAGAGGGTGCAGCATCCTACACACACGCATTATGCGGCGCCAACAAAAACATTACCGAGTAAATAGAATTCAAAGTCTTCTACTTCTCTAATTGGCAGTGGTATCGCCTGAGTGTAATTGCAAATGGCGAGAAAATTTGATGGCATAATAGGCGAATATGGTCGTAGTGTGCGCAAGAAGGCAGGTGTAATTTGGACGAGGGAGAAGTGGGGCTGGAGAGGGTGTGTGTGGGCGCGTAATTGGGGGTATGGTTGGCATGAGATAAAATAGTGATGGACAGATAGCACAGAGAGAAGACCAAATGCCGGGCATCACACGACCCACAGTCAGGCAACGACTTAGCTAAGGACAGCCAACGATTTAACAAGAAAAGGGCAATGACTTAACAAGAGGGCGATAAAACTTTTGCTGAAGCACAAAATATTACTCACGGAAACTGGAAATAACTGGAATTTCTGGATACACATCGAATATAATTGTTCGATTAATTCGAATACGACTGTTTCATTTTGATAAAGCTGAATATTGTAGCTCCTGATCTAGGAGTAAAAAAAATTTAAGACAAAGACCGTGAAAATCTAATTTGGGAACGTTTTAACCGAATTTTTGTTTCATATTCCAACAACAGTTCCGCTTACACTTGTTTCATAATTATGTAGTTTCTATTAGCTGTTCTCACACGCCATGCATCAGCTTCTCATTCCCTACCCGTAGCTTCCGAAGATATCGCGCGAGAAGGAATCTATTTAATGGAAAATTCAATAAGATTAGTTGTTGAATGGTGCATTGTCAACTCCATTGCTATGAATGTTTGGTCGCCCTACGCCCAGGACAGACTAAGACGCCATGTAATGAGATACACGATCATAATTCCGACCCATGCAGTTTGTTGAATAAAAAACGACGTACGTGAGAAATTGAGATCGTGATCTGCAGGCGAGATGATCTCTGAATATGGAGGACACGGCTAAACTGGCTTGCTACATGCAAGCAGCTCTGTGCAACCGGCAGGACGGTCCAGCAATCTATGGAGGATGGGGGATGCAGCCAGCAGGATGGGAATAAAATCGAGGAATGGAACGAACAAGAAATGAATTACTATGCACATTATTATGGTAATATTCCTCGTCAAACCAATTAATAGGGACAGTAAGTTCAGATTTAGTAGATGGGAATGGAGAACATAATTTTACAGAGCACATGCTTTTCCTGAGGATCACCTCACTAATACAAGAAACTTTGATCTCTGAATTCTTCTCTCGAGCCACACTTTTTAACAACTAGAAAATTATTTCACGTACATTATTGTAATATTGTCATCGTTTAGTTTAAAACTAGTTACTAACATTCCCAACAAACGGCTTTTTTAATGACATGCTTAGAAAAGTAGATGAAACAGTCGGTTATTCCATGTCAATCAGAATTAATAGTAAACTTGGATATATGAAATCATTGAACGTGAAATCATTGAACTCAGTAATACATTAGAGGAACGATGTCAACTACAGGCACAAGAAGACAGACATAACAGCATCTTCAAAAATTCGGAATCTCATCTGGAACCAGGGAAGCACCAAGTCCCCTATCATATGCAGAAGGCCAAAACTCTTCAAAGCACTGCACTGAGGCACGCACGCACAGCAACCAAGGAAATCTACGAATATTTTTAGAATTCAATACGAGTACAGTACCTAACAGGAAGTAAAGTACTTTCGTAGAATATTACGAAAAAAATATAAAGATAGAAATGTTCACCGTTCGGGTAAAATTATACCAGTAAACGACTACAGTAACTGGTTTTGCTAAATGAATGAAAATATTAAGAAACT
Source organism: Trinorchestia longiramus (assembly GCA_006783055.1). Classification (NCBI taxonomy): domain Eukaryota; kingdom Metazoa; phylum Arthropoda; class Malacostraca; order Amphipoda; family Talitridae; genus Trinorchestia; species Trinorchestia longiramus. The sequence goes on from VCRD01000100.1 coordinate 68,026, forward strand.
ATTACTACAGCAGTACTAAGATACCGCACCTTTAATTCACGAATTATACCTAGAAGAGGTTATAACTTCTACATAATAATTAAAATTGCATTGTATTACACTAGCAAGTAATGAATAAGGGTCCTTCGATGGCGTAGTGTTAAAGAGAGCGAGGGAGTTGACATTGGCAAGACGCGTCGAAGAGCTCTAACTACGCTAAGTATTCTCTAGATCAGTGGTTCCCAAACTTTTTGTGATCAAGTACCACTTGGAGGTCCCGTACAGTCGCCGCGTACCACCTGGTTCCAGAGAAACTAAATTCGATCAGATATCACTTTATTTCCATAATTGTACAAGTAGAACACGCAAATCAACTAAGATTTGCTAACTACAAATCGTTGCCAGATTACCCTATGTTAGGCAGTAAACATTTTGCGAAGTCAAATATAACAAAATAAAAATTGTTCATGACCCCGAAAATGTTCGCGTACCACCTAGAAGGCCCTCGCGTGCCACTAGTGGTACGCGTACCACAGATTGGGAACCACTGCTCTAGGCAATAAAACGCGAGGCCGTAACAAGGGCTGAGATTTACAGCTATGTAATCAATAGCTAAATTTCTTTAAAACAGTAATTACGTACTTCTCTTGTATAAACGCCAATCTTACAATCAACGAAAGGGGGACTCATGAATTGTCAACTTTTCACTTTACTCAGAAAACGAAAAAAGAATATATTAACGCATGCTTAACGAAAGTGAAACACGTAATACATTTGAGTACAATCATGAGAAAGAAGAGTAAGAACCAGGTGAGGACACCTAGAGGCACGTGCAGGCACCGCCATGTGAGTTGCATTGTGTGGTAATGAGCGCGACCTGGAAAAGTGTCACTCGCTTTGCATGATTGCAACACTCGCACTCCATATATGGACCAATAAGCACAATTTATTCGTTGCCTAGTGTCTCAACTGACGAAACACCTCAACAACAAACACGCACAACATCCATGCAGCGCACACAACTAAAACACGAGGCAGTCGTAAAACACACTCTTCATGTGAGACAAAACTAGAAAGAACTTCAGGCAAAAACAGCAGAGCTGCCGGAGTATGTAAGCGTATGTAAAACATTAGAAGCACGGGTGAATCTTCTGAGAACTGAAGTTCTGTAACATAGGTGTATTTACTAACGCAGGCTAGGTACAAAAACTGGAGTCTCTTGAGTAGCAAGAAGTAGCTCAAATTTATCTTATTTGACCGAGCATATCTTTACGCATATCATCCAAGTAATTAATTACCATATAAAAAAACAGAATTCGTACTTTGAAGTCGAATTAATGATGATTTCTATCTATGATGGCACAATTTACGGAAATTTACAGACCAACAATAAAAATAACGTTGGCCCGTCGACAAAGTAGCTGGTAGCCAGATAATCACAGTGTAGAGCGTAGTGCATGCTCTCCACAAGTCGTTCGAAAATTAATTCATTTCATCATAGTTCAGTCTACTTCAGATCTCCTTATGTATGTACAAACATATGTCAATTGACATTGTCCAATCTTCTATCATTTCTAATTTGAATAGAATTTAGAGAAATGATGGAACTACCTTTCGGCAATCATAAACAAAAACATTTAGCAACAAAAAATAAATAAAATAAATTGGAGAATATCTCACTAGATAGCACAGATGATAACAATTTTGGATTTGCATGAATATGACCAGAAGAGTACCTAAAGAAAATATTTCCCCATTAATGACAAAAGGAAAAGCTTAACACGTAATTAAAATAATCACGGGACTATCGAGGAGGAAGAAATACACAGAACTGCAAATAGAATTGAGCGTTAGCAGACGAAGCGGTGGAGCATCATACTACAATGATAGGGCGTGTGCTTACGACCAGCAGCATTACAAGAAGCTACAGGACAGGGAGATGAACAAAGATAATTAGGAAGAAAATAACTCCAGGAGAAGTGAGTGGATGTTGGGAAGTAAATACGAGTATATCATAAGACATTTTCGCCTGGTATCAATAAATTATAAGCTGTAGTTTATGCTAAGTATTCTTACTGTATAGTAGAAGTACAACACAAAATACTGCAAGTCAAATACACTAATAATGACTTCATTGATCAACAACCCATTAAAGAGAAAATGTACTAAATGCTGAAATTTAATAAGGAAACGTGTGAAAAAATTTCCTTCGAAAAAAACTAAAATCAACGACGGCATTCGATTAAATTTTAAATGATAGCATAAGTTATCGATACTTTGGTGCCCAATACACATCCAGGTTTTGCGAAAATGATTGAATAATAAATTTTCAAAAAAACGTAAAATTAATAATGAGCAATATCCCAACACTGATCATCACAGAAACTGAGAATATCCTTAGCAAGCAAATAAATGAGAATACAAATAACAATGAATTTCACAGTTCGGACTATAATGTCACATACATAAATATCATCAAACTGTGTCAGTATTGATTGAGTGAGTAGTGCTACAGCTCTAGCAGACAGAACTGCCGAGAGAGATGAGTCATTACAATAAGAATTAGGAGATGAAGCAAGACGATGCAGCACAGAGCAGGAGGAGGGCGCAGAAGTCGTAGATCAGGCGGGCCAGCAGGGCAAACAGAGCTGGTGCGCTCGTCGGAGGCAGTGCCGCGCCAACAAATCCCCACCAAATGATTTAGAGGCGCCATGCGTCTCTATTAGAGGCCGCTACAGTCGCACCAGCCACCTCGTGTATCACATCACACGCTCACAAACATGCATGTCGCCTGCCCTCATCATCGGCAGGTCTTGAGCTTCACATATCCGATACTTCACTTATCACAACCAAGAAAACCACGCACGCAATGAAACTAGCAACTACAATCATGAATACAATGACCGGCAAATTCCACTACATGGTAATACACAGTTTGTTGCTTGCTTGGTCCGCCTCTCTGTGACGCTCGTAAGGATTTAGATAAGAGAAAATTTGGTAGGGTATACATGTATTATAAGCATTGTATTGTGGATACCAAAGGCATATCATTCAATTTAGAAACTCCTTCGCAAAGCCCGCGTCCACTGGCTAATTAAACGGAAAAAATCTAGTAAAAAACGTGAATTTTCATGTATGGGTCTACTAGTATCAGGTTGGTCAAGTTTTTCAAGTCAGGTTGCAAAAGTTTTTGCCCATTTGTAAGCTCAATTTTGAGAATGAAATCCGTTATTTTAGAAGAATTTATTCATAACAATAACATCCTTGGGCTTCTATGACCTGATTCCATCTATCAACGATTTTATACATGCCTTGTTTGTAAAATTTTCTAGGTTTAGATGCGAAATATGAATCTAACTCATTTTTAATCTCTTCCCGTGATGTGTCAACCTAAGGCAATTTAAATGGTTCTGTAATCCTCGAAATAAGTGATAATCAGAAGGGGCGAGGTCGGGAGAATATGCTGATTGGGGTTAAACCTCCCAATCAAGTTCTTCTAGGAGAGTTTTGATCTGTCGCGCTGTGTGTGTTCGCGCGGAACCCATTTTCCGAATACTGAAACCTTTCCCATTTGTTTCAGTTGGTGTACCACGGCTGTATGGGTTACATCAAATTGGTTAACCAGTTCCCTCGAGGTTCCTGTCGAATTTTCAGCAACAGCGGCTTCAAACAACTCCAAATCAAGCTTTTTTGGACGACCAGCTCTAACCTCGTCTTTCAAGTTGAAATTTCCTTCACGAAAACGGGAAAACCACCATCTGCAAGTTCTCTCCATCACAGCATCATTTCCATATGCACTTTGAACGTTTTGTGCTGCAGCACTTGCACTGAAACCTCTATGAAACTCGTAGGGTAAAGCAAGTTTGATATGTTCTTTAGTAGGGTTGAACATAGGTGCAAATAATGCAGCAAAATATGAACGATTCCTTAATAGTGGGAAAGAAAGAAGTTTAAATTACTCATGATATTACAAACCAGCAATAGAACTAGACATAATATAAATTTAGATAATTTTGAATTCTTCTCTTCAAAGTCGGCAACAACTTTTGAACCAACCTGATACTTGGCATAATCATCACTACCGCGTAAGCCATTTCAGAAATGGGACTCAGTTAATGTACATATTAGAGATGTACCGATAGTATCGGTATCGGCCTTTTTCTCAAGTATCGGTATCGACGTCCAAAAAATGAAGGATCTTAGCCGATACTCCGATACTTTCATACTATTTTCACGAGACTGGTAACGCGAAATTTCGAAAGACAAGTTCAATAACGAACGTTAACTGTGTAAATTTATTTACTCATCAGATATAATAATAAGTTATATTTAATGTTAAACATAGCATGAATTATGATTGGACATGAATAATTATTGTCACAACTTATTTCATTTACACAGAGAAAAGGGGCTTGAGAGTGCATACACGTGTGCAAGAACACGTGACATCTGCCTGAGATCACGCAACGCATGCTAGTAGGATGCTACTCAATTGTAAATTTTCCTTATGAATAATGCCTATTTTTTATGTTACACAGTTCGTAACCTCGTATTAAGTATTTCAAAATATATTTCTCCAGTAAATTAATTTTCAATTGTATGCCTCAAGAAACTTCGATATTACAGAAAAAAAACGACTGAGCATCTCGTGATTCACGAAGCCTGGTTAAGTTCAGTGCGCTACAGGCGGTTGAGCCGCGAAGGGCGTAGGTGTGAGAATCTTGCTTGTGCTGGACTATCATGGCCTCTACTAGCAAAAGAAGTTTGAACTCGGGGGTATTAAAAAATTTTATTGTCGATAAAACAAATGATACAAGAGCTACATGTACTATATGTAATAAATCTTTTTCACGAGGTAGAAAAGAAGACAAATCTTTCAACACTACAAACTTGAGAAAACACTTGAAGAGTAGCCATGCTGACAAATACAAATGTTTAACAAAAGAAGAGGATCTGAAGAAAGAAGAAAAAGTTAATAAGAAACGGAAACTAGACAATTTCTTACAAAAGAAAAAAAAGCATACACGTCAGAAAATACTAAAAATAAGGAAACTCAAATGACCATCAGCGAAACTATTGCTCGCAAGCAGCCTTTGGACATCAATAGTGATCAATCGCAAGCAATACATAGAGCTATTGCAGAAATGATAACAAGTGACTGTCAACCACTCTCAGTGGACATAGGTTTTTCTCGATTGATGCAAAAAGTAAAGCATAACTATGTCCTTCCTAGCCGAAAGTACTTCTCGGAAAAATTCTGCCTGAAATTCACAGTAAAGTATGTAATAAAGTAAAGAATATAGTTAATAATTCTGAAAACATAAGTTCACCCCTGATGTTTGGACAAATAATGCCAACCATTAATTTATAAGTCTGACAGCGCACAGCATCAACAAAAACTTTGAAAGAAAAATTTTGGTTTTGCAAGTTGCTCCTTTTGCTGGCTCTCATACATAAAGCTGAATTTCTGTGGTAATTGAGAGCGTTATTTCTGATTTTGATATACTATTCTATAAAGTACATGCAGCAAAAATAAAATGGCAGCAAAAATAAAATGGCGCCAATATGGTAAAAGGAATAGTCGATACTGATGACAGTGGCCTGGCTTGCTTCTTGCATACATTACAACTTGTAATTCATGATGTTTTATTTGAGCAAAGAATAGTCAAAGATATGATCACTAATGGCAAGAAAATTGTTGGGCACTTCAGTCATTCTTTACTGGCATGTGGAAAACTCTTGACCCTGCAAAAACGGCAGGAGCTGCCTGAGCATAAACTCATCCAAGACATGTCTACGAGGTGGAACAGCTCCTCTTTCATGCTAGATCGTTTGTGTGAGCAAAAGAAGGTTGTTGCCAGCTACTGCGTGGATACACCAAACATACCAGTACCTGATGCAAAGAAATTAAATCTAATCGCAAAGTTGACAAGCTTGTTAAAAGTATTCCACAACACAACAGTCCACCTGAGTGAAAAACCCTCAACAGCCTGAGAAATCATTCCACAACTAAAATTCTAGGAGCTCTTCCTCGAGAAGACGTGTGGCAGTACCAGGTGAGAACAGTGGTACTTATCAAGTTACCCTTTCTGTACTGTAATGCAAATATCAGAACCTTTTCAACATATTTAACATCAAATTTAAAAACAAGGCTTTGTAATGTTTTACGGTGACAGCACTGTCCTGATCAAGCTATAGCTTGCACTGCGCTGCCAGCGTTTGCACAGACAAACGTGTTACTCTGCATCTTAAAATGTGCGTAAATTAAAGATGCATGAAAAGTCCCGTCAGGAATGAAAGGGTTAAACTAACACATATTCAAATTTTAAATATTTTCTAATTTACCTTTATATTTCAAATTAACTTAATTTTTTAAACATATTTCCAATAGCTCACTATTGTTCTTTTTTCTTCCTGCAGGTACTCAGGTCTTGGATATACTCCTGCTGCTTTTAAGGACTCGATGAAAGAACAATTCAAGGATTATCTTGCAGATTTCAATGCTATTTTGGCTACGTATTTTGATCCAAGATACAAGTTACATTGTACAACAATGTTGCTGGTGATACTACTTCTAGAATGAACTTAAGTAGCATAACCGAGGAGCTTGCTCGTGTGACAAAACGATTCACAGAAGTGGAAGCCGCCTCATCAGCAACCCCTGGCAACAGCACTGTTAGTGACGGTGGCTTTTCAGCCAATGAACCAACTGGACTTACTGGAGAAGACGATTTTAATTTGTTAGACTTCTATAAGTTAATGACTGAAATTTCATCAACATCCCATTCAACAGCAGAAAAAACATGCCAAAGAACCTCGACAAAAACACCAAAGAAACAGTCGTCAAGAGGCAAAGATAATTCAACTTTACCATCTGTGAAAGAGGAAATGAGGCTCTATGAAAACATGGAAATGTTGCCTAAAAAAGAGAATCCTTTCATGTGGTGGCATGAAAATAAGCCTAGGTTTCCCTTGCTATCAGTGCTTGCAAGTGAATATTTATCAGCTCTTCCCTCATCAGTTGAGAATAAGCGTATTTTCAGTGTAGGTGGGAATATAAACACCCGCAAAATGAAAAGACTCGCTTGATACTACTGAAAGCTTAATGTTTCTGCACCACAACCTTAGAATTTTTTAATTTGAGTATTGAATATACAGTTATCAAAGATATTTATCTTTATCCTAGAGGAGTGCGGTATATCATCTTGAGAGAATATATTATCATTGTGTTTCATGTTTAATGGTTGTACAGGAGTGCACTCCTGAGTTGCCTGACAGTGCGTAATTATTCCTTCTTGTTAATGTGTATTACTATTTATTAAAAAAAACAAAAGTATCGGTATCGGCACCAGAAAAAATTTAATATCGGTATCGGCCTCTTTTCTGGTATCGGTACATCACTAATACTTATACAACAGCGCTGCGCACTTAAATACGAGTACTCCTAGTTCCTCTCATCATGTAGCCTCTTAATATGAAGTCAACTTATCATGATTTAGAGAACATGCTAACGTGCAAGAGGTTTTCGAGAACGTGACGCTCATGAGAGCGTCCATGAGCGCTGGTCTTCGAAACAAAACAAGCATCAGGGTCAAATATTCATACAGCATACAAATAACGAGTTAAGTTTAGAATATAATGACCTATAATCTTTTAATTACGACGAAAACACAATAACTCCATTACTTGCATACAACAGCGTTGAACAAGAGCTGAAAAAAGAAGTAAATTGAGAAAGTTGAGATGAAGAAAAATGCAGACTTAAAAAAGCGACCATTTGTTCTTTTCTTATCCTAACAATCATACGAACACAAATCTACGTTTAGTATTCATATGAACACCAAACATTTGACCTTCATGCTGTGATTATTCAAAGAAAAGGAAATTATCAGACAAACTTTGCACCCTAAGATGTTCAGGAAGCATTCCATTTATAGGTAAATACCTGCATATTTCCGCTAACTCTTTAGAATTTTCCAGCTTTAGTTAGTTTATTTAAATAGTCTATAAATTATGTAAATAACTGCTAAATTTTAACAGAATAGATAAATTAAGAACCACTGAGCGAGAAAAAAATTATATTATTTAAAAAAAATTACGCACAGAAAATGGCATGAACTATAGGTCAAAAAAGAGCGTAAACGTAAAGGCTGCGTTTATTCGTGCAGATAAACCTAATGCACGTGCGCCATAGCTAAAACGCCACAAAATTTGACCTAGGACAATATCACGTCATCGTCGCAACAGAGTGAAAGTGAGCGCGCAAGCTTCAGGAATTCTATTAAGCAGGATGAGAGTATCTGGCAATGCATTCATTCGGTGCTCCTCATCACCGCAGAGGTCAACATGTATGATAGCAGGTGCCTCGATTCTAAGAATCTCAGTCAAGCGTTAAAGTCAACAGGAAGACTAAAGTTACCATTTACTGTTAGCCGCAGTGCGTCTTCATTTACGGATGCAACAGTTACCAAAGTGTACCTTTTCAGTCAATAGTTAGGCACAAGCATTACAGACTCACTGGGACGAACATAAGTTATAAGAGTGGTAGACAGACTCGATACAACGCTACTGGTTGAATCCATAGTCATACAGTCGTGTGAAATTAACATTCACGCCTTTGCAGCACAGTATATACTCGTATTCATGGACAGAATGAAACTACACAACCCCAGTTCAATGAACGCATGCCGAATGAAATCACACAGACGTCGTCAATCAAGAGATGCACATGGACAGACCTGTCAACTGTCAACAGTCTGGCGGGTTCAACGAGCAGTAATAGCCACCAAAGAGGAACACACAGGGCTACACATTTCAACTGATACAAAGGTACAGAGGATCAGAATCAAAGCGCAACAGGCTTCAAGCTTACTGAAAGTCTGTGCCTTGCTGCGACGCACTACGTACTACAATCAAGTCATAGGAAGGCACAATAGGCTACAGTCAGCATGTGCAGAGGACAGAGCGAGCTACAGTCAATACATAGACACAGGGCAGAATGGGCTAGTCAACAGACACAGAGGGCACAACAGGTTACAGTCAACAGACACAGAGGGCACAACAGGTTACAGTCAACAGACACAGAGGGCACAACAGGTTACAGTCAACAGACACAGAGGGCACAACAGGTTACAGTCAACAGACACAGAGGGCACAGCGGACTACAGTCAACAAGCAGACAAGTGTCAACAAGCACGGCAAGCGTGGACTCCCAGCAATGATGCACGCGCTAGCACCACTAAACAATCGCTTGGGCCGCCCTCTATATTTTACCCAGAATTTACCTCCACAGTCGTGAAATACGACCGCCACGGTCACACACCCACCCCTCTTTGCTTTCAGCCTTCAGAGTGTACCTCAATTTAAGATATTTTCCTACTAACTCGTTAATCTATAATATCCAGAAAAAAAGATGTAGGAGAAGTTGTCAAGATATAAGTTAGAAGTATGAAAACTCTCTTACGTTACAGTTTATAGGACAAATTGTAGCGTAAAAGAAATGTTTACTTTTAAATTATTTCATGACACCAATATTTTCTGCGTTTCTTTTTCTGAATGCTATGCATTGATAAGTTCATAGGAAAAAAATCAGCCCTAAACACAACGAATAACATGAAAAATCCTTGATAACAAGTAAACCAATCTACACCTGAGGTGAGACGTCTGCATTGATCTTAGGCACGCATATATGCAGTCAAAAACCGAAAAGAAATTGTGCTCGAAGGAATATGTGCACACCGAAGACTCATGATCATCTTCCAAAGAAAAATAGTTTAAAACTCTAACCAAAATAATTCGCACAACAATGAAGAAACCAGACAGCTCTCAACTTTGCACGGCAGCTGAAACACTTGTTACATATTTAATCGAACCGACAAAATTGAGGAAATGATTTCTTCTTTGAATGAAATAGAAGAACACTATTTTTTTAGCTGAAATTCAAGTTTTCTGCTAAACAATAACGCTAAAAAACAACCAAGTTAGAACATGCGACAAAATTTAGATTCGTCTACTGTTATTCTGAGCTAATGTTGAATCAGTCAGTACTTCACTTCATCACGTCAGCTTTTCACGAAATGTACGCAACCTACGGCAAATGCAGATTCTTGGTAGCAGTGGTACGAAAATAAGCGTTTAAATTATGGCGATACACTCATGGCAAATTAATGGAAATGTCAAGAAGTTGAAGACGTCCAAGTAACGCACATAAACTTGCATACTGCATGGTAACTGTCATAATTACTGTAGACGCTCAGATAAGCCAAACACGCAGACAAAGAACAAATTAAGCGGGGAAAATGCAAGTAAAGTACCTCTAATGTGCACAGCTCACTCGAGAGTGTGAATCAATATACGAGAACAGACGCACATCAAGGCCTTATTATAACCGTCTCAAAACGAACGTAATGTTCGTTAAAATATGGAGAACATACGTTCAACACCGTGAAAATGGGTGTCAACGAAACTAGACTGAACAACAGTTCAAGTTACCGTTAAAATTTTTTTTAAGGAATCCGTCACAGCGTTGGTTCATTGACTACCATGTTCACTTCAAAGACTATTCATGTTTCCAAACTCACTAGTAAACACCACAAATATTTCCAACAAGGCTGAAATTTGTCCTTAACCCCGGAGTCCTGAACATGGGTACAGTTTGCCCGAGGCTAGTGACGTCTATACTCATGTTCAGTGCTCCAGTGTTAATGTTGGAGGACTTTCTGAGCGTTCGCCTTCAGGATGTATGGGAAAACACGTCCCATTAAGCTACACTGGAACTATATTCAGTAAGATGGAACACCAAAAATGTTAAATATTATTATTATTATTGCAGGGCAGCAATGCATAGTAGGTCAGCCTCAGCAGGCTTAAGTCTGATCACTGAGGAACAATGGTCGAGTGACAGATTGAGTTCAAGACCCTGACTGATTGGATCTAGGACTAGTGCTCCGTTGTAGTCGCTCTTACGCACACATAACCTAGACACCAACTATGTCAAACAAGTTATTTGTGACGAAAATTCGGAAATAAAATTTGAATAAACAACACAAATTATTTGCTCACAGCTAGAGGGCAAAACGCAACACATTGAAGGGCCTTTGTCATAAAAATTGTTCAGATTTCTGTCCGTAATCTGATTGGACCGTAGGTTCTAAGGAAATAAATACTTAGGATCATTTTTGAAAATAGCATGATATATGAAGACGACAATAGATAAACATGTCCTTGCTTATTGACTGCCTAAAATGAATATGAGTTTCAACTTCGCAGCTCTTGTAGGCATGTAAAATACAATATCATTCAGTCAGGTACGTGTAACAAATTCAAATTCAATCAACTCAGATAGTAGAATAGAATAGAATAGAATAGAATGAGGCTATAGGAACGAACCTTCTGGCCCTTTCTTGGGTCGGATAATTACTTCGATAATTATTCGGTTGTTTACCCAAGTCCCATGCCGTATTTCTAGCCGCGTCAACCATGTCGGCAGCGGGATTCGAACCCGGGTCTTCCCGCTCGCAAGTAGACTCGCTCACCAGTCGAACAAGCTGGTGATGTCGACCAAGCTGGTGATGGTGATTATTATTTGACAACTTTTTATATTCTGAAGCAAATGAACAGTAATTTTTACAGAAGTAGAAATAAATTTTCTACATGTCTATTGTAACAAAACGGTGAACATCTACCCAAAGAGAACAAACTAATGTGAATGAAATCTTCCAGTTTTGTAAGAATCATTTCCCAGTGTGTAGCAAGAGTTCTAATGAAATAGATATGGGGAGGCACATCTGCTACGCATCTACATACGTCCTACAAGCTCTACATTACTAATACTACAAAATGAGTATAACATCCTATTCCGAAGTGCCCCACATCTTTAATCTCACATATTTAATTAATAAAGTAGTAATATCATCACTAGCTACAACAAACAACGTTGTCTGGTAGTAACGCACGCCGTTATCCACGTCATTTCCTGTGCTGCTCTCAAAGTTCGAGCACAACTTGTAATGTATTCAATAATTGCCGCGTAGGATTATCAATGATAAAATGTAAGCTGTGGTAGAGTCGCACTCCACGGAAAGGACGTCGAGGATGTTTGTTGTTCCTGACATGCAGAGCCCCGCAGCAGCGTCGGCGTTACTACGCTCGTACAGCGCTCGCTAAGCTAATTGCACTCCAGAACTGAGGGTGGCAGGGACGGGGGGCGAGGCCCCCAGCGTACACTAGTCAAGTATTGATCCGTGCCGTACAATAGAGCCTCGCTCACACCAAACGCTCCCCTTCTTGCTAAAGGAGGGGGACTTTGTGCCTGCCTTCCCTCGTCCTTCAGCCCCCTAGTCTTCCTCTCCCGAGTCCTCGTGCTCAGGGGACGTCGCCACCAGGAGCTCCTTCCTTCCCCTTTGCGCTTACACTCTGAACGTTCGTACGATATGTGGGCGTCCAAGTCGAAATATCAAAGACACATGAACGGCAAAAGACACTGACAACACGCCTCATAAACTTAGACCGATGCAGATCAATGAGCATCTTATCACAGCTTGTTCCTCGAAAGATATACTTGCAGACGCTATATAATATTTACCCCACATGTGCACATACACAAACACGTATAACACCGATCTTTATTGTCATTCACTTCATAAAAAAAATTGACGACGGGGCTAACTATTCTGAGTAGAACTGCACCGTGCTAGTAAAACTTAACTAAGAACACAACCATTTCCAAAATTTCAACTTCGTAACAGAGTTATTAGACGCAACAATGTATTAATGAATGTGAATTCAAAGATCCTTCTGTATTAGTCAGCTTTTAAAAGGAAACAGCATCACTCGTGGTGAGTAATGTCTATTCGGATTTTTCAGGATAATAACGGGATGGTGTTGTAGCAGGTGAGCTTCGTGACGCATGTCAGAGCGAGCTCCTCTATAATTATGTAAAGAGCCGCCAATCAATAACGTCATGCATAACTTAGGCACCAATTAACTACGAGTTTGCCAGCCTGCATCAAGACAAACAAGAAAACAACATTGAGGTCATCAGATGTGCTCTAAAACACACAACTCGTATAACAACAAACCAACGCACGTTGAAAAAAGAAACAACGGTTCAGTGTCTTCTGGCCCAGCGAATAACTGCTATTTGAGCAGACAATGAATACGATTTTTTTTTGAAGAGCACAATTAACCTATAAAACATTGAATGCGCTAACATTAAAATTAAGCATAACGGTACCAAATCGAAGCCCAGAGACCGCTTTCTGTCCGTCGCTATGAATAACTGTGAAAGTGTTCTACAACAAGAAGTTTCAATAAGTGAATCATTAGCATATTATTCAAAATATGAAAAAGAATTAAAAAGTATAAAAAAATATTTCAAAAGACCATGAACAAATTATCTGTCTACGCGTCTGCTAACATTGGTACAAAATTTAAAGCAAAAATTAAGAATAATTTCTTGATAAAATGAAATATTGAAGTTTATTAAAGGTCAGTATAAAATTAATAAGTTGAAATGGAAGCGTGGTAAGCCCTCCTAAGAGTCCGAAACAAAAAAGATTTATGCGTGCAATCGCTACATGGCATATTTTTCCGCCGACGTACATGCGCAGGTAAGAAATGAGCTGTTGAAAGAGATTCCCACCTCATACACCCAAGCGAGTCTCGCTACTGCAGTGAAACTCAATCTGAGCGCACGCAGTAGAAAACTTCGAGGAAGCGTCACTAAATAAGCGTGCTAAGGCAGGGAACTATTGAAGAGGCTGATGATACATCTCCCGGCGTGATGGAGCCTGCAACGAACAAGCACCTGGGCTCGCACGCCCTCCAACCTTCCCTTCTGACGGACGCAGGTTGCAAGCACGCCACGAGTGACGTAGCGCCGGGCTGCTCGTTCCATGCAACACGCAGTCCCACTTTTCTGTGTCCCTACCTACCTACCTGCCAGAGTTCTGCTGATGTCTTAACAACCGACGATATTTTAGTTAGAAACTTAAATATGTAAACAAAGAAATACGTTCTTAAAATAAGAAGCAGCGTTTTTGTTCAGGGTATAGCAAACAATGATGTATTATATTAGCCCATAGAATTTGACTATTAATAACGTATATATTTTAATTTGTCTATTGACTAAAAGTGAGATAAAATATGGAGAAATCAAAATCGGCTTACATTTATCATCATAATCATAAGGATCTCATTTGTCCTGAACATGCGTCATGCGTCAAATTAAGATAGTATTCGTACATTTATCCAAATCCCCAAAATACAACTCTTTCCAAAGCAATTATAATTTTTGCAAAACTTTATAAAGACACGAGAGAAGAATCTCTTACGGCAGGATTGTACGATGGTATCGAGTTATGATTCTCATGTTGTATGTGAGCTGGTAACACCCATGTCTTCACGTACGGATATAAAACAAATTTAACGTTCAACGAGCAAATGATACGTTCGTTACAACGAATGAAAGAATGTCATCTTTAAGTCATGATATGATACATAAGGGAGCACCAGGTGAATGTGAAGTACAAATATTAGGTGATTTGAGAGACACCGCGAAGAAGAGCAGCCATAATTGAGTCCTTATTTTGCTGAGGGAGCAAAGAGGACAGGTGCGACAGGGCCGCTTTAGGAGACCTTCTTACTTTATACAAGACGCAAAAAGATAAACTCGGTCCAATAAGGGAGTCGTAAAGCGACCCGCTCTTCATTGCAATGAGCACCCGGTGGTCTAATTGAATGCTCCTCAGTAAAGATGCACATGCGACCCAAAATATTTCGCACGAGAAAGCTATCCAATCCTTAAATAAAAGAGATGAATAAAATAACACACTCGCGTAATCTAAATTCGCATAGGGGCCTACGTTTGACACGAAAATGTCTTCTCTGTGGCAAGCGAAGTCAAACAATGATTTCAAGTACAAGGTTAACACAGATCCACATTTTAGAGAAAACTCCAGACGAACATTAAAATTCACTGATAGGAAGAAACGCAATAATATAATCTATATGAGCGCTTTGAACCAGGACTAAAACCACGTCTATAAATAAAGAGTTTAACACTCTTTAACAGTTGTTTTTGTAGAAATTGAAAAGTAGATGATATTGGTGGCGCAAAGATTAACTAACAAAACAACAAACTAACAAAAGCAAATTAGCGAAATGCTATTGATGAAAAACTGATACTATATTGTTAATGGAGAATTACTGTATTGAGAAAACGTATAAACCAAAGTACGAAGTCCTCCTTTGTAGCTAATGTTATGGTGCTTAAACTTGATAACTAAACGTTGAGAGAATAAGAAGATCCCTGAAGCAATGTGCTGACAGCGGCAAAAAAAAGGCCCAGTGCTTGAGAGAAGGATTGTTGGCGGAGAGAGCGAGCGAGGGTCATACGAGGGGACGAAAGAGCTAGACAACAAGACCCTAAATCCATCGCAAGCTCGCGACCAGCCCCAAATTTATGTCCTCTTGAGCGCCACTTCAATGGCATTAATTTCACAAGGGCTGAAGCGGCGAGGCTGCCTAATTACGAGCGGCCAGCGGGCACGGCCGATGCAGGCGAGCGAAACCAGTAGCTCGCGTGCGCTTGGAAATCTTACTAGCGTAGTTACAGTGGCAACAGTTATAACATGGGGCAAAATACCTAAAATTTCCGTAGCTACAATAAGACCGTGTATGCGTAATTTTTAAAGCAATTAAACTTGCAGAGGGTACTGTTGTGAACTCACGTAAATCACTGATATAAGATATAACTATAATTAAGCTGACCATCTTGAATGTTAAATAAAATTTGGGAGTATTGAACGAGTTACGATGTACCTCACTATTAAAACGAGCACCAAAATTACTTTCCTTGTCGACGGAATAAACTCTCGTATATTTCTTGGTTAACGCAGCGTGTGTATAAAAGTTTAGGAGGACAGTAAATCAGGAGAATCGTTACTTTAAATATCAGTAGACCAGCACGTGGTACAAGACGAGTAGTAACTACACACGTTTTAAATACTATTTCGCGAATGTTATTCGAAATCCACGCATTTACTATACTATGAAAACGTAAGTAATATGTAGTACGCCACTACGAGACAGTGCAGCTAAATGGCAACACGCAAAAGAACAATCAGTAGTATACTACACATTGCGAAATATATTGCGTTGTTTTTTTTCGAACAACCGCTTTCATAATAAATAATTGTTACGATTACATGTCTGTCACATATCAACGAGAGTCGAGTGTTCTTTTAATTAAAAAACGATTTAAACTTCCAAAACCGCTAAACAAATTCAAGCATTAAACTATCAGTATCTACAAAGTTGAAGGCGGCAGTCAACTAATGCGAATTATTGTAGGCCAAAAAAGATCACTAATTGCGCGAAGTGCTTTTTTTCGCACACTTTTATTTTGCGCACAGGCAGAAAAACCTGATGAGCTGAAGTTGAGAACTCAAAATGAGATAGCACTATCACTTCGAAGTGTTCTTGAAGGACATATTAGAGCCTCGAGTGACATCAAAGTATACTTCTTGGACTGCGCGAATCACTTACAGCCACTTCTGTAAAGAGAATAAAAAATACTATCATTAGATGATTTAAGATAAATCGCAGCTCGAAAATGCCAAGATTTACTTGCATCGAGATGGGAAACTTCCAATTGGTTATATTACAGTCTTGGTTCGGCGGCGCAGCGGAGAAAGCCGTGCGATTTTAGAGAAGGCAGTGGAAAATGCTTGGCAAGCGTCCGATAACGAGGTGTCAGTGAGACAGCTCTGGCACTTCCGATAGATAGGATCGGGCGGTGGCCGGCAATGACAGTGCTGTGAGGACCGTGACAGTGGTAATGACAGCGCTACTGCCAGGTCTTAATGGATTCGCGTCGATGTCGCGCAGGCCTCCTCGTTCTCCTTCCAAATCGTGCCGTTTGCAGAGGTGGGTCCACCTTAAATGGTCTTCACTGTGTGAACATCGACCATCATCTCACTACGAGCAACTGAAGGACGTCTCGACGATTGTGGAGTATACAAAAAGTGAGCTGAAGTAAATAGACGCAATAGCTCTCCATTAGCGCAACGGTCAAATCAGATCTCGATGAACATCGTAATCCATCGAAAATTGAAATAAATCAATAGTAAAGAACCGAAGGGTAATGTTCATTTAACAGCCACACACGTTATATTATTTACATAAAATATACAGAATCACTGCTCCTGAGATGCTATATGCGTTGTTTTTCAATAAAAGGGACCGAACATAAAATAAGCTGAAAGCGTTGATGCAGTGCGAGTGCAGGGTTTAAACAACTGGTCTCGTCAAAAAAGCGAAGTTCTAAAAGATGACTACACTTCCTTCTCAAGCCATCGACGAAACTTCCAGTGCGCCAATGTAAAAGACCGTTTACTAATTAGCACGACATCACAGAGGAAGAGATTGCAGCTGCGTTCTGCTGCCAGCACAATTACGTTTTTAACAACCATCTCCAAGTAATTTCCTGATCATGGAGTGCTCTTTGTTAACTTTTTTACGTACGCAATTTGTACATATCAACAGGAAATAAGAACATAAATTTGAAACAAATATATCAATTTTCTAGATGAAGTAAATGTTGAAGTCCTTTCCAGCACTCACAAACTTTGGTGTTTGAATCAAAAAGCTAACGACGTGTAATGAGGATAATGCAACGGGCAGATGTTACATGAATGATCCACTACCAGTATGAATTCTAACTACAATTTTACACTAGTTGATTCTCTCCGAACTGACACGAACAAAAATGGTGGCCGTTTAGGGAGTTTCTAAAATTGTGCCACGTTTCTAAAAACCAACTAACTCGATAAAGAAAAAATATGAGAACTGGTCTTGCTGTTCTATAAACATTTTGAAGAGCTTCGTTTAAGAACATATAAAAATGAATTAGTTCCAAGAACAAATGCCATAGTTCAAAGGGTCGCTTCATAAATGATATCCACGAGACATCATTTCGCAACTCTATCAAATGAACCCGAACAAATAAAAAAGCAGCCGGTTTTAAGATGCAATTCCTCTTTACTTGACATAAATTCGTAGCCACGCATTCACGACAACAAATAACATCTTGAAATATAAGAAATTGCTAATATATATACGATGTGTCTAAATAATGAATTTGTGCAGAAAAATAAATTGACAATACAAACTTAAATACAGGGCATAACAGCAAAATTATCCATCTGACAAGGTGATTATAATCTCAAAAGCAATTAAACTTGATTTCCAATCATCCGTGTTATCAGGTACGACGTAGCCATGCTGACACCTGTTGCAGTAAGAATAAGTAAAATATCTTAGCGAGATATTTGAGTGGTTAGGCTACATAGAGAACATGTTTAAATAGTCTTGTATAAGCCTCTCTCTCTTTTAAGTAGGCAATGATGAAAGGAAAAAGATGACCATGGCCGTTAGTAATGGAGGCAACATTCATTTTTTGACTTTCATCTTCAAAGTCCATTCAAGAGCAATAAAAACAATAGTGAATTAGCTGTTTGAGAAAGAGAGGATAGTGAATGTGAAAATTAGACGAGGAGGTCACATTAGAGGGGGGTGAAGAGATCAATTGGGAGGAACTCAACTCGCACCATGAAACGCTCGACACGTAGGAACGAAGCTTCAGCAATGATAGTGCAAAGAGCAGAGGAAGAAAACTTGAAATTCAAATCGTACGCAAGACCTATAAGGCACCTTGCAATTCCACGACAGAATGTAGATAACTGGAAATGATCACTATGAGGAATACGAGGGAAAAATGAGTCCAGGGAAATCCTTTACCCAGATCAGAAGAATTTCACACAGGATGCCTACATAAAGAAGCGTGACAGCCATATTCTGGCTTCAAAAGCTCATGAGACAGAAAAACGTTATTTTCGTAAATGATCAATACCATCACAGTTCTTGTGTACCTTTGGTAAGCAAAGCCACGTATTTACCGTTAGAAATAAAGTTCACTAGCATTAGAAAAATAAAAAATCCATTAATCCTTTCCCGGTTTGAGACCCACATGTTGTACTCAGACGTCTCTTTTGGAAAGTCTGAGTACATGTGGGCCTCACATCACTCTTTTCAAAATTTATGGCTGCTGAGACCTGCATGTGGGACTTGAACGTTTAACTCATAACAAGCTTTAACACGTTTGTTGCGATGCGACCCACCGGTGGGTCACTTAGGTTAGGTTCTGTAATTTTTTCCAAGTCTTTTAGTGATTATGTGTACAAAGTAAAGATTTGCACCGGCTAGGCAATCGCAACAAACGTGTTAAGCTTGACACGTCTGAAAGCCACATATGAGTGTCGTGTTTTTATTACTGATATAATCTTTCATCAAAATTTGACCGATCCTCACCAATGGAATTTAACATATTCTTTGTACTTCGATATTAATGTAAAACACGTGTAGCCAAAACCAGCAAATTGTCTAGGACTGCTAAAGGGTTAAGATATATTTCTGAGCAATTCACTTATACAACGGTTCAAATCATGGCCCCCAAAATTAGACAATGTTACTCTTTTGCTCAGCATGTTTTAGATTTATTTTTAATTTACTAAAATATGTTTAGTGCAACATTGCACATGCATTTATTTTAATAGTCCTTTCTAGTTGTCTAAAATTGGACTGTTCGCATCAATGACATGGAACGATTTTATGTATTATTTTTCATTCGATCATCATGTGCTATTAATTTGAGCGTTCATTCTTATGAAAGAAGAAACCTGTGACCTAATAAAATTATCATAAGAAATATAAAGAAAAATGAATTGGAAACAATGTAAATCAATTACTATATAAAATATCAACGAAGTGTTCACAGAACATTTTTTGAATATAAATACCGTGCAAACACAAGTATCTAATATTTCAATTCTATCATTACGGTGGAAACCACAACACACAAATTGCACATTCATTACATTCACACAATTGAACCCATGAGTAGCTACGCTCCATGAATTATTTGTAAATTTGTTCCAATTGGTTTTTGTTCCGCCTAGTACTAATATGTAAACGATCCTTTATTTTAGAATCTGACA
Source organism: Trinorchestia longiramus (assembly GCA_006783055.1). NCBI lineage: Eukaryota > Metazoa > Arthropoda > Malacostraca > Amphipoda > Talitridae > Trinorchestia > Trinorchestia longiramus. The sequence continues at coordinate 88,062 of VCRD01000100.1, forward strand.
TGATAGAAGATGCAATTTGTTCCTCATCCAGACATGAGGAAGACAGAGACGGAAACGTGACGGACGCACAGAGTGGACGTGGCGGTGTGAGGTATTAGTTACGACTCACGTGCATGATTGCTTCCTCAGCGTCATATAAAACATCTCTGGTCCGACCATACCTGAAAAGAAAAAAATTGTTCATGACCATTCTAATATCAGGATACTGTTTCTCAAAAATTTTATTTTCACCAGAGAAAACCTAAGTAGTGTATGAATTTTTGACAACTAAAATAAAATAACGTACGATTTACTAAACTTGTTTGACAAAATAAAACACGTATCTAGGAATAATTAGACATTAAATCTTTATAACACTATATATTACTGAACAATAATGCTAGAAACAATATTAAGCGTATATTATTTGTATAAAAAAGTAAAATCCCTTTAGGGAATGAAGAGCGTTTCCTCTACGACATCAACAGAAATCCAGAGGACCTCGGTATCAATGAAATAAACTACAGAATAAATAAGTAGCAACAAAGCAGAAGTCGAGTGCGTCTCTATCACCTTTCAACCAGCACTCTGTTTTCCGGAAGCATCGCCAGTACAAAATGCCGCCCTCTCCAAGCTCCTGAATTGTATCGAAAGAGGCTCTAAAATCACGTCTTCGAGAGCGTATAAACAAAGCCACAAGGCGAAATCGCAGCTCCTAGTTTAGTATTAATGAGTGGCAGAGCAGAGCAAAGTTGGTCCAATAGAAGAGCTCGGCATTAGTTATATAGAGGCGGCAGAAGCTACAATGCTCGAAGTGCTGCTTTAATGCTGCACGATGTGAACAGCTCAGCCGTACAACACGGCACAAAAGTGTCTTAAAGAGAAAGTGCCGCTATGATGTTTCATCGAGGCACTTAAGAGTAACAGTAGACTATTTGTCGAAACATTTTTACTGGATCGTTAAATAATACAGTTAGAAACATCTCTATTAAAAAATATCAAAGAAAAACTATACGAGAAAATAGTCATTACTGAAAAACAATCATAAAAACAAATTCCTATCCCTATGATTGCACATTAGATCTAATTGACTGAAAATGAAAAATAACGAAAACTAAAAGTATACCCATACATACAATTATAAACAACTTTTAACTTTTCTGTGATACAGCAGTATCAATTGTAGATAAACTAACAGAATTCTTCTTGAAATGAGAATCTGTAATCGAATCAGATTTTTAGAACTACGAAGAATATTTACTTTAATGACCATTCGACACCGTGCACCTAACATGAGGACAAGCTCTAAATAAATGAAGACGAGAGCAGGAAACACAAGATTGGAGGGATGCAGAGAACAAAGCACAGGAGGCTAGAGGAGAAGCAAGTTAATGTCACCATCACAAGTCTCGAGTCGCAGGTAATTGGCGAGAGTTCATACCGCCCGACTTTTACGACATCTCAGGGGCTCCAAGAAACCGATTGTATTATTGTTGAGCTGACAGTCGACCGAGAGTAAGGCGCGCCCGTACATACAATAATAAGGCTAATGTGCCAATGCCTGGGAGGCCACTAATATTTTTATGAACCCTCAGGAGAGCTCTTCAGAGAGGGCACGCATGCACACGTACTTTAGACCGGGCTGCAGCGTATTGAGATACATAGCATATCTTAGCTATTACCACGATAACTATGCACCAGAGCGTACAGTGGAGTACCTTTACATGTTATGCGAAAGAAAAAGTTAAGCATTGACAGCATTTTATACACAAACTTCCACAACATTTTCAGTAATACTTCGCATTATAAAATGACTGTGAAAAAAGCATAACTGACATCCATATTCGAATCAAAACGGTCACCTATAATATTGAAAAACACTTACAAGAAGGCGATGCTTGTGACGGCGATTATAGACAATAAATTAACACAACATTTACCTAAAACTTACTGAAGTACTATAATGAACTGTAGAGCAGAACCAATTAGAGTTTATTGTAATTAATGAGACCTTTATAATTTAATAATAACATGAAGCAATCGATAAACGAGCAATAATACAAATTCTCTCCACTGTGGTGATGTACAGGAAAGTCGGTGATCACCGCTACACAGTATGTATACTATTCATAAACACAAGTATTTTTAAAATAACCACCTCTTGAGCAACATTTATAACTAAGAACTGTAAATTTCTCCGCAAGTAATTTAACATTATTGATTAGATCATACAAAGATCGGCCCTCAGAGTTACCACAGAAATAGCAACTCAATAATTATCTGGGAACGAACGCCAAAGTAGCAACAGGCATAATTATGATGGGTGACTGCATTAGAGTACTACCGTTGACCGATCTCAAGACGCACAGAATTCATAGAATGAACTCATGGTAATGCCCACTTCCTACGCAGACACTTTCTTCAGATAAAAATAAATTGATTACTCGGTCATATTTCTTAATTCATGCATACATTATTCAGTACATGAATTAAATGCTTATGGTAACCGAATATTGAAAGCATATTGCGTACATTAAAACATCACAAATTAATGGTACCATTTATTTAACTAATTATATTTATGAACAGACACGTTCACGGTGTTTTCATGAGAAGTATGCAGTACCTCATCAGGACGAAGAAAGGAATGATCAAGTAGCTAGGTAAAGTACCAGAGACACTCATGTAAGAGGTCGGTTGCATCAGCTCCCCCAACGACAAGAAAAAAGTTCACAAAAACGAGGTTTGCTTACCAATAAAACTCAACTCATAACAGCCTTCTGCAATAGGATACAATAATTCTGCGGTAAGCAGTTATGAATTCTAATGAAAAGCACTAACTGCAAAAAGTACATTGACGTGGGCATGCACTATTAGCATATCCTAAGGCAGCTTCCTTATCAACACCAGAAACGTATACGGACAATAAATCAACCCACCGGTAAAAGGATTTGAAAGTTCGCTTACCCTTCAATTTCAGTAGTGGTAGATAATATACGTAAGCTACATCCCATTATTAAGAGCGAGTCCACCAAAAGCAAGGAAGCTCAGCAATCAAGGAGGCGAAGATGAAGTGCTTATCAACATCACAAGGATCGTAGCACGCGCGCCCAATGGCGAGGGCTGGGAGAGCAGAGCACGACACGCAGCAGCAGCCTCAGAAGGTGGCAAGCTAAATAAGTCAGGAGTAGAGGAAGAGTCCCACACAACACAACCAGTGCCAGCAAGTGCCTCATTTAATGTCCTAATCTTGTTTTACTAAGCCATAGGCCCCATCAAAATCTTACAAAGAATAGAATTAGAAGTTTTTAGGGGCGCGCACACACCCGGAAAATGGTCAATCAAGGGTCATAAAATGAGCCATGAAAGAAGACGCCACAAATTACGGCCACTTCTGCGGTGCTCGTGACGGCGTCATTGACACCACCGAACACAGCCTAATTCACGCCTAACGCTCTCACACCTTACAATTAACGCAAATAAATCTACGCTCAAATGACTCAGAAATATTGATGAAGTTATGACGTTAGAGCACAGCAGGGGTTTCTGGACCGTGGACAAGGGATAACCGACTAGAGACACTTCAGATCAAAAGAGAGAGAGAGGGGGTTCAAATTCTGGAAGTGAGAGCACCAACGATGCCTAGCGGACCGAGACGAGGCGCTGAGCCTTGAATGATGGATGAGTGCATGTGAACCTCCAACTAATTGCGCCAATCATCAGGTGCGCTTGCCGTAACAACAGAGCTGCAAAAAATTGCAAGCAACTTCAAGTTTGAGTCAATTGTGCGACAATTGAAGCCTTTGTCGCGTTTACAATAAAGCTTAATTCATCGAGTTTTCAGGAGAATATGCGCTTCACCGGAAACCATGAAATGCTAAGAATGCTACTGATGAGTTATTACTTTAACCCATAAAAAGATTGAGACAAACGATTTTGCATCAATAACGCTCTACTTTCACGAAATACTTAAGAGCGGAAGTTGCAGCCAATGAATACGGGAGAAAGTATAAGTAATGATGAACATTTACATACAATTTCAAGTCATTTCCTCCACATCAATCAACTAACGATAATCACCAGATGAAGACTCGGTAACGAAGTAGGTAAAGAGCTCTCTCGGTGGCAACCATCCAAAAACAATTGCTCGCAACTATGAAAACATTGTCATTGAAATTTTTAAACTTTATATAGAATAAATGAAAACAGATAAAAATCGGACACATAGCACATTTGAGGCGACACCGGCACGGGGTCTGATAGATGGAAGTGGCAGGCACGATGAACTTGTTGCGCCGAGGCAATACTTCAAAATTAAGATCCATTTTTGTGTGCGAGGAGCAAAGCAAAAGTTGCGAGGTGTCGTAAACAAGGAGCGGCGTACGCTTCGCTGCACGGTGTGATGGATGTGTTGCGGCTTCTGGAGCCAGGTGATGTTACTTTTAATTGCAGGAGAGCAGACGCGGTGCTGCACTGTGCGGTACCGCCACTTAGAGGTTGCTGTGGTTGTAGTAAATACGATACTCGGGAGATCTTATGTGACACATTATAAGGTACTTTTAGAGAGATGAATTCAGAGATCCTGGTGATAATATATGAATAAGAATAAGTTCTATCACCCGTCCGGAAACTTGACAATGACCAGAAGCAGAACTCCAGGTTTTTTTTATTCACGATTGTCCGGCAAAACGACGTTTATTTTCATGTCTGATAAATCAAATTTAGTATGAATTCGTAGCTTCTTTGTAGCTCGATAACTTACTGTACTCCATAAAAATAAAATACATAATAATTACCTACTGGGTGCGGCAACATAACTTCATTTTTTAAATGCCCTGTATTTTAGAAGCTATAAATTATGTGGAAGAAGAAAGCGTAACGTCTAATTTGCTGACTCTTGTAAAATACACTGAAGACCAGAGTATACTATATTTATATATGCAAGCGTAAAGACAGAAATGATAGGTGAATAAAACTGGGAGTTAGCATATTCGTGGTCAAAAAGCTCATCCTTCAACGAGAAAAAAAATGAAATTCTAAATGAATAGTTGACACTTCGAACAAAAGTTTCTCAGGAGAGAAAGTCAGATTGGACAGTTTTGACGGGCAGTACTAGAAATGAGGTGATCATTCTAGTTATTCCAGACAAACCAACAATACTGTACGCGGTTACAATTACACTAACACTAGCCAGTTTCCGTTGAAATTCCACCATTTAGATTCGATTAATTTGAAATTATTATAAAGATGAACGTATTAAAGATTTACGACGAATTATTGTATTTTGAATGAATATTTTTATAAATGTATACAGAACTACCATTCTGTATCTTATCTAATGATAACATGGCACAGATGGTACCCGTTGAAATTTCTTAGTTTAAAAGTGATGACATTAAGGATCTATGAAATAAAATGCGTTTTTCAGTTATACCCGTGGTACCATCAGAATCAAATATTTTTCTTGAATACATACAGAACTTTCATTTTGTATCTAACAGTACAAAGTACTTAACGATAACATGACCGTGTAAGAGAAGAAAGTTAATAACGAAACAAATGGCGTGTTTTATAGTGATCCGATGCCTTTGGTATCCACAATACAATGCTTGTAATGCATACATGCCCGTTCTGATTTCAGTTCAATAATTTTTCTTCAGTAATAGATAGGAAATAATGGGACAGAAACACACAGATACAGCAAGATGGAGATACATAGTCGATTATACAGTATGTCCCACAAAAACCAAAACCCGTATGTCCCGTATCAGTAATACCATCATAAGAATACCATAAGCATTTAATTTCTAGCAAAATAATCCCTCAAAATTAATCGATAGCAAAGAGCATACAATAAGTCGAATGATGGTATTACTGATACGGGAAAATAAATACTCGGTTCGGGTTTTTGTGGGACATACGATATATATATATATATATATATATATATATATATATATATATATATATATATATATATATAATAAATCTACCGAGAAACAATCAAAACACAATGTACAATGAGAACCTACACAATGAAAATATTTAACGGAATAAATTGCATACAAAAACAACATCCCTAAAAATAAGCAAATATATCAAACGAATTACAATGAATAACACCGAAAGGTTTTCATAACTGCCTACATGAGCTGCGGTTCATAAGTAACCCTGAAATCATCAACAATTTTAGCACTGATTTAGTTCTTTTGATTCTGCTACACCTTTTCATTTACGGATGCAGTTTATGGTAAAATGTACGTTTGAGTTTCCGAACTCGTTCCGAATAGTGAACACACTCTTTCCGCATGCGTGATCAGCAAATTTCATACGTAATCAGCTAATTTTAAGCTCAAAGTAGTTCATAATTTATTCATTAACAAGCACGACATGTACGATACCAATCATTACAAAACGTCGAGATCACACCCTAGACTTGATACCAGAGCAGTGCTAGCTAACAAAGTAGTATAGCCTGCACAACGTACGCTTTCGTGTCGTACATCTGAAATACATGGATGCGTAATGAAATAATTTTTAAAACATTTTAACATCAAAACCTCGATCAAAAATTGCTGATTACCTTGTTAAAGACTGTTTCGTATCATTTTCGGCAGTGCCGAAAAAACAGTGCAGTGTTTTTGTATGAAACTTTCAACTCAAAATCACAACGTATATTTCCAGCAAAACATGCTTTGCAAATTTTCGAACGCAATAGTGGTAGCTATCTTCCCTTAATGCAATAATTGCGTTAAAACTTAAACTACGTAAAACTAGTGAAATAATGTCTCAAAACAATTACATATGTAAATAATTGAGAGGATATTAACTTTGTTGCAGCACTATAGTAGAGCGAATTCCACTTTCTATAGTCACTGTAACACTAAAGATGCTTCCTAAATTAAAAATACATGAAATATGGTCTTTTTAACTGTTAAACTATGAGAGAAGTCTATATTTTTACTCAAAAGACAGACTTTACCTAAACCGCTTTGAGGTTGCACAAGTAGTCAAAAGCTAGTCAAAACGTAACAAGCATCAGCGGGGCATGTAGATCAATAAGTGGCGCAGCATCAGTGACAACAACACGTCACGAAAGGGAAAAAAGCTGAAGGAAGAACGGACGTTCAGGCGGGCAGTCGCGAAACGGCCGCACCGTAGTGCCATATCGGGCCCTGTATGGGCGCTCTTCGTATTGGCGCTGTGCCAAACCAAGCAACGGCGGTGGTAACTTTCGTGCAAGCGACTCCCGCCAATCATGCTCCGCAAACACCGGCAACACATTCCTACCACCGAAAAACAGCACGTGTGATCCATGCAAACAAGCAAAACCTGAATTGTGTGAGTGAAAAACTCTAATTTTAGGGGGTACATTCTCGATGCTGAGCAGCACCTTCCGCCTCTTTATGAAGGTAGTTCATGTAAATAAGTACCAGCGCAGGATTCTGTTTTTCATTCAAGATAGATAACAACTTTCGTGCCCACAAACTTTAACAACACACCATTCAGCCAAACTGAAAAAAAATAAATTTTGCAGTCAAAGTTACATAAATACGTTGACTGCAGTAAACTGTCTCTCTATAATTTATACAGAAAGACGCTCCAATAGACAACCCTGAGCTAAGCAATTGGAGCTCGGATGCAGGAAAAGCGGCCGATGCAGATTGACAGACTTTTATTGAAGCTCTTATCTCATTTGGTGCGCAAGATAAGGGACTGTCACTCAACATACAATGCGCACTTCAATAGCTCCGCTAAACGACCGCTTAAGGCCAATGTTAAGAGCTGCCAACGCAAATAAATGCTCGCTCGACCGACATGAAGCTCAGACGTCGTCTCTGCATCCAAATGCAGGTCAAAGAAATGCACGACGTCAGTGCATTCAAGGCCGTTCCATGAGTGTCACGTTCTGCTGGGTGATGTCACATATAAATTAAGGCTTCACTGAAATACTATGAACAACATATTCGTTTTCGCATGGATGTGAAAAGTAACAAAAAACTATGATCCCTGTTTCACAACTTATAAAGAAGGCCGAAATTTGAAGTCAAAGCAACACAAAAAAGTGTAGTTGAACATTCTCAGTACATTAAATCGTCGTTAATTTGCCAAGGTGAGTCGCTACCTAACGAACATGTGACAGATGTCCGTGAATTTACCCGCAGGTGGATGCAGCAAGGTTGGACGGTGTCACGCACCATCATGCATCGACGGACAAGCCTGAAGACACATGGCAGAGGTAGGCAATTCCGGCAACGTTGCAGAAGAGGTCAATCAAGCGCACTTAGGATGCTTCAGGTTATGCTCTTATCCGGACGACAGGTGGAAGAGGCTCCTTCATCAGAACTAATTGACTGCAATCATCGATGTCAGAAAAACTTTCATTACGAAAGTCGGTCAAGCATGTGTAAGCACGTTCTTTGAGTATTTGCACCTGCAGCAAAATGGAAAGAGTAACACGGAAATGATGTGTCATGCAATGAACGAGCTTTAGACGCTCAACTTGAATGAACAAACATCGCCGTTCCACAAAGTAATGTATTAAAAGCAGAAGGAAATGTATTGTAAAGTGCACATGAGAGGACGATCAAGTCTGAATTAAGAAAGCTCTTCATACATAATGCAAAAAAGCTTTAGATTCGCGCATAGAAAGCTTACAGCCGACATACACAACCATAAAATATCAATATAATAAAATATTGTAAACATAACAAATTGAAGTTTAACGTGATAAGTTATCGTAAATCTTTTATCGTCACGAGATACAATCATTAGAAAGAATCCTTTTTTTTCCTTAGATTATTACTATTAGCAACCACTATGAAAACCGGTAAGACTGAGTCAATAAATTTGGATGTGGCAGACACAGTTAAGATATTAAGCTTTCATATCTTAAGAGCATTTAAAAAGAATTTTTCCAGCTGAATGAGAGGGAAAATTTCCAGCGAGTTAATTCCAGAAAATATCTATTTCGAACGAAGTTTGGGGAGTAATAACTAACAGTATCTCTAAAAGGAGTACATATTATTTTCTAAATTTCAAAATTAGAAAATCCCTCATTGGATTCAAATAAGATTCCTTAATTTGCTAGAAAATAAAGGTACGCCCTTACTACCAGAAAGTTTGATTTCATTTTTAGTTCTCAATAAAATTTAGTTAGGCAATGGGAGCAGTAGTCAAGATTAACACGTTTGTTGCGATTGCCTGATTGGTGTAAAACTTCACTTTGTACGCATAGTCACTAGAAGGATCTGAAAAAATTACAAAACCTAACCTAAGTGACACACCGGTGGGTCGCATCGCAACAAACGTGTTAACAATAGTTTTTTTGGGGGGGAAATTCGAGGTTGATGAGCACAGAAGTGCTAAGTTATTAGAATTGCTTGTCTCTCAAGAGTCCTGGGCAGCAGGGATACAGAGGGCGTTAAAGCGTGCACGACGGCGCGAACTGATGAGGGCCCCGGCAAGTTCAGGAGTACGAGCCTTGTTCTAATGTCCGACCATTGTTGACAATTTACGAGCTGTGCCAATCATTTGAGAAATTGCACCGCTTTCGAGCACAGCTATAACTCACCACTTTTCTCCATGGGGAAGTTATGAAAACTTCCGACAGAGCAAAATAAGAACGTCTGTTCGGGAAAATATGTTCAAATTAAACATACTCAGATAGTTAGTGGAGAAAAATTCAATTAAAAAACAACTAAATTCTGTGCTTTCTTTAACAGGCACAAATAATGACACTGATAAGAGAATACATCATCAAGTAATGTCAAATGCTCATTGAAAATACTCTTCGTAGCACGTCAATTCTACCTATCATATTATTAATCAAAATTTACGTTATTTTTTAAACACATCATATCAAGCAGCTCGAGGTTTAAAAAGATGTGCACCTAAATTCATACCACAAAATTCAAGTCTTAGAAGATACCAGAGTCCCACTTTTTGTACTCAAATGCTTTTCATTGATCAAGAGTAACGCATACACGAACAATAATAAACCAGTTAAAATAGGCTAGAAAAGTCCATCAAGCTTGCGGCGGGCATTTGCAAATTTTGTAGAATCGTCACTAATCCAATACTAAATACTCTTGAGGATTCCAATCATTCCCATAATTCTCGTTCTTTCAATATAGCTTGCAGCTTGAAGATCAGGCGGACTGGTAGAGAACACTGATCTAGCGACTGGGTAATATGAATGCATCAGTGTGTTCTTTTTCCCTTCACTCACCTTGACATCAAAGAAAAAGTTAAGTTAGGAAATACACTATCAAGAGCTTAGAGAAATCTTCAATGAATACCCAGTGGATACCTAATCACAATCCCACTTTCAAGTATAACATCATGACCGTCCAAATCACTTACATCAATGTTAAAACCGAAGTTAGCAAAACCTGTAGCAAAACTGGCTGGTAACGTTTCATTCCACGACCAATGCAAGATTCAATGCGGAGAGAGGTACATTTGCTTGCTGATTGCTGCGTAATAAATACGTACAGCCTACACACTTGCACATCAGACAAATATTCCTGGAAACCAAGGACAGATTCACTTGAAAAATCTTCGAAATCGAGATCTTCTAACACATGCAAAGTGAAGCAGGTTATACTCGGAACACATGAAAATGCATAATATGGTAAGATCATAAATCTGCCATCAAAGTTAGGGCAAGGTCGTAACTTTCTCCAGACATCAAATTCTAAATGAACTATACCACAAATTTCCGACACACTAAATAAGTGATACTACACTTCTGAAACCTATCTAGATTCTGATAGTAAAGGAATATATTCCTTGAGACTGGTATGACGAGTTCACGAATTTTGAATGCAGCATGCGAAAGCAGGCGCGTACTGTCACAAATTCCTGGAGAGAACAACATATGAAGTGATCAGCTGTAGCGCAACATGGAAGTGTGAGCTAGTGATCAATAAAATGAAGTGAAGAGGGCGGGGGTGGAGAAGCAAGAGCAGCAGCAGCTGATCGCTCTGAAGAATGTCATCAATCACGGGAGAGCAGTTGAACGCACGCACAAGCGGGGGCCCAAAAGCGGGGATCAGAGGAGAGGGGAGAAGGGGGTTGCGTTCACTCACATCAACACCGAATGAAAAAAATAGATATATAATCGACAGCGACATGAACGAATGCGGACTGGAAATTTCAATTGAATACTCCATTGTCATATGATCGATATGATTTACGAATTGGGGAGATATCTCTAGTTAGTTTAATATGGGCAGGTATAGGATCGTTTATCAACGATCGTTGATAAAACAAAGAATTACATAGGAACTAATCAGGTAGATGAATCAACTGTTCCCTTGTGCTAGGACACAAGGATCTTGCCAATAAATGCTATGGTAATTACCATACGTATAATAATTTCATTTTATCGTTGAGAGAAATATCCACAAAGTGAGTTATTTAAAAATATGGGAATAAACATGTCATATGAAACAAAGCAATAGAAATAACTATCTTAAGTAGAGAAAATCATCGCCCAATTTGACATCAGGTAAAAGACTAATGAAATTTTCTCTCCACTACTACTCGTAGAAGTATATGTTAGAAAAGTCATTTAAAATCACTAAACTGAAAATGTGCGTGTATTTTCACTCTGTGATTATATTCGGTAGTAAAAACCTTGCAATGATAAACGTCACATTGGTGTAAAATGTTAGCAGAAACTACGTCTGAAAATTATACATTACTACCAAGACAAATAACTTAAAAGTGAAGAATGATTCATAACTAGATACGTATTTAGTTGTCTTGGAACAAGCAATTGCAGAAATAATATAGAATATAAAATAGAAATAATAGAAAAAATAATACAGAAAATATAGAAATAAAGATAATACAATAAAATAGCGAAAAACAATAAAGTAAATTGAGAGAACAAACCAATAGAAGAGAATTTACGAGGTGAGCGGCAGAAGCAGTGTCCCACAGAGGGCTGTCTCTCGTCCTCTATCCATCACTGGAGGGCGAGGACATGGACGCTAGCTTTGCTCCATCGCTACCATAAATTTATCCTACAACGGTTCGCCACATCAGAGTGTGAACTAAAACATAACGGATGTCACTCAATACAAAGAAAAAACAAATTGTACAATGTATGTCTCTAGAAGGCGTCACTAAGCAATATTCTGTCAAATTGAAACTCGACAAAATAATGAGCGTTTCAAAAAACGCCATGTATGATAAAAAACGGAGTAATTTTCAGTACAATTGGTTGCTCAGAATGTATTTCCAAAATTGTTTACAAAATTACAGAGTTTTTTCTCCTAGTAAGTAAATTAAGGAACTAAACTTCCATCTGTCAATATTAGGTGGGTTATCAATAATCAAAATTTACTTGTGGAGAAAAGAATGAACTTTTTCAATAACGCAATAAGATGAGACAAACCCGAAAACTACTCAAATTCAGTGATATTTTGCGAAGAACTCGTTTTTAACGGAAAAATCCTACAGAAAAGCAGGTCTCCGCTAGCAGTTTATGACGCACACACACACAAGATACCATGAGCAGGCAGCGGTCGTGAAATAAATAAATATATCAGGAAGACCTGGCATTTTAATTATACATGAGGTGAAGAAGCTTCAAACGTGTAGCGCAAAACTGTTAGGCGAAACAGTTGTGCTTCTACGCCGCATCTTAAATGGCGACACCACAGCTCCCAAACTTGTGTAATTAGTAAACTGGATACCGTAACGTAGAGCTTCACTAAATTTCAGAAAGCTTTCAACTTGCCTCGTAAAGTGCCCCCTTCCCCCAGACGCCTTCTCTCTCAGCCCCCCTTTTTGGGGCGGCTCGTCCACGCTCCCCAAGTGAGCCCTCTTTGCAAAAGCTGAGGAGTACAGCCCCCTCTGCGCTTTCCTCCTTTACTCTCAGTTCGCTCATTTGGAGCGAGACCTTCTCTTGGATGAGAGGCATGCTGTGCCGGGTGGCTTTACTCGTAATGTTAACACAGCTCAGCTCTATGCGTACGTTCGGCAAACACCAAGACTTATTTCAACAACGGAAGCAACACGAAAACTGCGTCGACATTCGCATCGTTGGCTCGAGGACAGCTCCATTGCTCCCAGCACACCGAGTCTCTGCGCGCTCTCTCTCTCTCGTATAGAAGAGCAAACGAGTCCACACTCTTGACTGAAGAGTTTACTGGCCGGTCTTGTAAATGGTGCGTTAATTGTCGGCCGAGCTAATGCCACCCACGGGTAAAGTAGCACCATCTAGAGTAACAAGCTTGAGAATTCAGTGGGCCCATGAATGCCATCTAGTGATTTTCTTTCTACAATATCTTTTTTCTCCAACGACAAACGTGTTAATCTAAACGTAATGTCAAAATAAAATTTAAAAGAAAACACATTAAGATTTGCAATAATCCATGAAAATTTGGAATCGTCCCTAAATTGCGTGGAAGCACAAATGACAAGTTTGTTTGAAAAAATCATCTTACAGTAAGAGGACGTATTTGGATTAGAGACAAGCACATTGAAGACTATCCAGAAATGACAAGACGGAAGCTGGACGAAAAGCTTCCTCACTCGCTCCCCAACGAGGATGAGAGGAAATTCGCGCTCCTGCCCATCGGGGCAGAGAGAAGGCGGAGGAGGGGCAGAGTGGGTTATCAGGGGCGCAAGGGAGCCTCGCAATCGTAACTCAGAAGCAACTTTTGCACATTACTATCGCTGACAAACACATAAACTAAGGCGGCCTAAAACGGCCCCCGGGTAGCAGCGGCCCACGTCCACACTCCTCCTCGCCCTCCACCTCCCTGGATGCGGACAGCGTGCAGAGGAGCAGAGAGCATCGTGCAGGTGGGACTGAGGTGAGAACACGCACAAATGCTGACGGCCAAAACGTTTCATTTGAGCGCTTCGTACAATGCTTAGGGAAGTTCGTCCAAAAAAAGTAAGAACATTAATGTCACTTTGAAGAGTGCATTGAATGACTCTGAAACTGAAATGTGATAATTTGTAGGCGTATTCATCAGAGAAGAGAGAATCAGTTAAGAAAGATAATACACAAAACAACTACAAAACAAAAAGCAAAGTAAATTGAGGACTGAAGGATTATATCATATAAGAATTCAACTCCGGTGGCGCATAGAGTTTAAAATAGCTGTTGTAGCTAGTTTAGAGTAGAAGAAGCATTCACGGATGAAAGTGAAATACAAGAAAGGATATTCCAACAGGTTGATTGCCAAAATAGATGCGGGGAGGATAAAATAAGAGTCAGACGGATGTCTCTGACAGACATGTCTAATTCTATGGAGAGTGTTTTGAAGTTCCATCTGAGCAACGACAGGTCTGGCATTCTGAAGAGAACCTACAGCATCAACACACACTCTAGAGCAGTGGTCTTCAAACTTTTATCCACCGCGACCCCCTTTAAAAGATTTTATTTTTGTACAACCCCTTTAACTTTAGCAAAATAAAGAATAAAATATAAATATAGCAGAAAAATTTGATGTTTCAGAGAAATCGGGTCTACTGTTAATTATTTATCGTAAAAAATGATGTATTTTATCGTGAAATAACATTATAACATAAATTAAAAAAGTATCATCGCACATTTCGCAACCCCCTTTGAATGTTCGCGCGGCCCACACTTTGAAGAGCACTGGTCTATGGAGCACTTATGGGAGTGCACTAGTATCAGTCTACTCCCGAGGACTCATGCGTAACAGACACTCGAGGAAGAATTCTCTTGCAGCACATTTCACAGGAGAAAAGAGGAGATGAAAAACAGGTATTTTTGTACAGGAATGATCTAAGAGCAAAATGAGGTTGCCAAATACCGTTTTCATATTTACTTGGATTTACTTGGATTAATTTCTCGTATTCTAGATCATTTCAGCGGTCGAAAATACGAGCACTTTTAGTTTATACAAGAGCATGAAACTTTAATATAACTTCTACTCCGGTTCGAAATTAAAACTATAATTAACAAAAGTTATCATGCACATTATAAACAGCGAAATAAAAACTCTAAATTTATTATCCATTCAAAAAAATTAGGCGTGAGCTATGACGCTTTTTTTACGCCTCTATCACAGTTAAAGTAAGATTAAGTATTGTGGCAACAGTTCAAGTTGTCTCTACAAACATTTCTTTTTCGTCGATTATTTTCGAACAGTGATTATTTGTTGACACTAGTTCAATAGATACACATTTATAAACGTAGCTACATTCTGAAGAATGTCAGTAATGAAATAATCTGAAACACGACGAGCTTTTTAAACCTGAAAGCAATGTGCAGTCTTTTTCAAAAATGAACGATAAAACAAAACCAATGCAATAGACCACACTCGTATCTGCTTGTAATTAATCCGACAAAGTATCACGAGGAACAAAGGGAGTATAACTAGTGAATATTTTCGATGACAACGCAATTTAACACGTTGACTCCGAAGTGGTACGTATGTGTACCACTTAGGTTAGGTTCTGTAATTTTTTCAGATCCTTCTAGTGACTATGCGTACAAAGTGAAGTTTTACACCAATCAGGCAATCGGAGGCAACGTGTTAAACTAAAAAGAAGTAATAGGTGGAATCTTTTGATCAAGTGATCGACGAAGGTCCAGGAACACGCATGCAGGTAATGAGGCGCCGATAGCGGCTAACTCACTTATCAGTCATAAGTTAGAGCGTTGAAGTCGGCCGCGAGCAGCACACTCAGTGAGGCGATAAAATACACTCGAGTAGCTTATCAATACAAAAAGTATGTAGTGTTCAGGTTATAGGATCGAGGGCCTCACGATGTCACTGAGGTCCACGAGAAAGTGATGTCACTTTCTCTTTTCTGCAACAAGCTATTATAGCAAATGTGGTGAGACCGACTTAGCAATTTGTACTGATGTTTGGTGGTCCAGTCATTTAACTCGAGACGATTCCGAATTACGGTAGTGCTCGTACAGCACGACAATTTTTAATTATTAGAAAACTTTAGTTGTTCACCAAACATATTAAGTTTACTTTTATCGGTAATGACTTACTAGGACACTCAATATAGGTTAATATATTGAATTGTGCACTTGATCAAGGTATAAAAACCTCATGACCTAAAATAATTATGTAGGAAATATGTATATGAAACTTGTTACTAATCACATTAACGAAAAGAGTTGATTTGGACGAGGAAAGTCATCCTTGCACAACGAATAACACAATTTTCAAATATTTTTCCATTCAGTCGTTTCAGCTACGTGAAAGAGATAAAGTGAGCTTATTTAAAGCAAACAGAAAAGTTGACAACTCAGAGAAATTAAACAAGGAAGACACAGCACCCTAATTTTTATCACATCCAAATTATTTGGTCAGAATTTACGAGTACGGTGCAGCTGACGAGGTCAGCGTGTCCACTTGAATGAAACATTTTGACTCGTCCAGACTGAAGTCATATGGAGCACTACAATAATACAACCACAGTAACTCAGCATTTGTTTTTGATGAGCTTAACACGTTGACTCCGAAGTGGTACGTATGTGTATCACTGAAGTTAGGTTCTGTAATTTTTTCAGATCCTTCTAGTGACTGTGCGTACAAAGTAAAGATTTACACCAGTCAGGCAATCGGAGGCAACGTGTTAATAATTACTCCGCTGAAATAAATGTAACTCAATACTGACATGACTTCATGGTGAAGTGGAAAGCAGAGCAACAACAGTCTATGTATTGAATAAAAAATAAAATTAAAACTCGTTTAACACAACAAACGCAACACAGTTGAACCGTCTCATACTGATAATAACGATATAAATTATTGCTTAGGAAAAAACCGGGTCCTTTATATTCAGGAAATAATTTTTCTGGCGAGAAAAATGCGAACAGTTCTTTCAGAGTTGTGCAAGATTCTCATGTTCGTTTACATTACTATGTGCACAATATGAAGAAGTGCAGGCTTCATTGTAGTAGAGCAAGGCAGGCAGAGCAGCTAGGGCTGGCAGCGCAAGGCAGGCAGAGCAACTAGGGCTGGCAGTGCAAGGCAGGCAGAACAGCTAGGGCTGGCAGCGCAAGGCAGGCAGAGCAGCTAGGGCTGGCAGCGCAAGGAGGCAGAATGAGATAAGGAAAGAGACGCGGACCAACACAGATCGCAGCGTCTCCTTATCACCGAAGAACCCGACACACGTTTTTAATGGATCGCACAATTTAAGGACTTTCAGGCGAGCCTAACGACTGGCGATAACTGAAGCGATCACTCGCGTTCTCAAGCAAGTCTCAGCTTGTAAACGAGTATTCTCGTGTTATACATACGTGCATGTGCAGTGTTGGTGAGAAGAGTGAGCTGCATTATGTAGCGCACTTTTAGGCATCGTAAATGTTCAGTATTTGAGACTGAATCACGTCTAAAAAGCAAAGCATATGAGATGCTTTACTGTCATTCGCACTGAATCCTTCGAAAAAAATTTAGAAGCCATTAAACATGCATTACATGGGAATTATTCAAGTCAATGAATGAATACTAATAAAAAATACGCTCATAACATGTAGTCAAAAATAATTGATGCGTCTGAAAAGAGAATCACCGACTCTCAGTTTCAAACTTGCTTGTTTTCAGAAAAACAACAACACACAATGCAGAACTCAAGCCGCTAAGTCCTGAAGACAAAGCAAGAGGACACACTGAGCTCTACAGGCACGTTGGCGCAATTTTATTAGGACTCGGCTTTTGTTTTACGTCGTAAGTAATCATTGGTAGTGGGTGCACGACGACACTCTCTCAAGACTGCATCTTTATGCACATCTATAAAGTGATCGCTCGAAGCATCGCTGAAATCCCATAAAACTTGGCTGGCAGCGCAGTTCTGGAACGGCCACTCCTACTCACAATAGAGAACAGCGTTCTGCAAACACGCCTCACTCGATCCCGTGTGTTAACTCGAGAATGGTTGCGACATTCCATCAGATTACAGAGCCCCCTCAAATGGAATGGGAAACAAGAGAATTTGATGAGCACCACAACCTAAGATTCCTTCAGGGCTACACGGTATTTTATGAAACATTCAATTACTGCAAGAGATTATGAACTCCATAACATTGAACATGTGAACAGCATTAATAATGGAGACGTCTTGCTGTAATGAGCATCGATGAAAAATAAAAACCGGCATTGGTAAGACTACTTGGACATTAGAGCTTGGCAAGGTGAGGGAATGAAGACAACTAACCAGCACTCGCTCACACACACACAAAGTTGTTGGAAGCAGAATAACCCTACCCGAAGCATGCTGCCTGCGCGACACGGCAATTCCTTGGCACCGCGCTTATAGTACTATAGGTATTAAACGGGCTATTCCGCAGCCACTTTGCCAGTACTTTCAGGGGAGTTTCATGGCCCACTCTAGGGTAATTTCAATTGATTTAGATGGTGTTTTGTGGTCGTAGCGACGCTCTATCTCTGTACTATCTCAGCCAGTGTCCTGGAAGCCTGGAGATACGGCTGCGAAGAAAGAATGTTGCCGCACTGCTCCCTGTCTCGCTCCCCTTCTTTCTGAAGCCCTGCTTGCAGTCTGTTTGCGAGGAGGATATTCAGAGCTCGCCAATATATAAAACTCGAGAGATACAGGTAAATCCCTCTGCTACTGTCTCACCAAAATAATGGCGTCATCCCAACAACGCTTACAAATACACCAGCGGCAACAACTGCCGTAAGTGAGCCCATGATCGGTAATTTCAAGTGTAACCGATAAATCACAAAACGATGAACATTCACTAGTAGTAAATAATATGAAAAGAATACGAAGAATAGGCAACGTAGCATAACAAACTAATGTAAGATGCTGAGAAAACTTATAGAAATTCGTAAAGCATAATAGTTAATTCACCAATTCTCATAAGAAATAGAAGTTTACTCGGTTTCAGAACTTCGGCGAGCAATTCAGATAACAGATAACGTGCAAGATAAAAGTGTAAGGTGTTCAAGCTCTACGACGTCTCGAAATAGCTATAAAATAACCATAAAGTAATGAATCTTCACTATACGTAATGGAAAGAATAGTTTGAAGATGAAGAAAAAGTTCAGTGTCGTAAACATGTCTAATACAAAAGGCATCAAAATTGAGTGTAAGCGCACATCATTGTTTAGTACATCGTAAAGTGCACGTGTGCTCCAGCGAGCTCACCGTCTTGCACAGTTACGGCATCTAATGAAGCGCTAATGAAGAGCCTCTAATGGCCACTAAAAATACCTCACACTACTCAATGAACAACAAAATGAGGGGCAATTAGGACTTCCACGGAGAATCAACCCATACACGAACGCCCCACAGCACCGGCATCGAACGATCTGCTTGACATAAGATAGTGTGATGGTGTATTTGTGTGTGTATATATACGTGTATAACACAACTCGTCCGGATAGCAAATTTTTCGTACTTAAATTTGCGTCTTTCAAGAGAATCGTTATGTACAAATAGCACACAATGCGAGTAATTTATTGACGGTAGTTTCTGATAGGGCAACGGATAAACTCAAAACCCCTTTTTTCATTATCTTTCCACGTTTCAATTACGAAAACAACATAAATTCATTTATTTTTAGCGTCGGACGCATCTAAAATACCTCAACCACTTTGAACATTTTTTTTTTGTAGTTGCGCTGCATTATTTCGGATTGCACGGAGAATAACTGTCACAACCTTGCGCATCTCAGTTTTACTAGACATGCAGGTCGACCATGTTAACGACCAGCCATGTCAGACGACAGCAAGTCACATAACACCAACAATTTAAGTTATACAAAATTTATCATACATAAACTCATGAAGTTCCGTGCACATAGAAAACGTGCTTCACATTATGTAGCTCATCTTTAAGGCAACACTCAACTTCATTTCATTTATATACAGGGTGCAACAACCTAACTTTTTTAATGCGTCTTGCTTTTAAAAAAAATGAAGTTGTGTTGTTTCACCCTGTGTTATACGTACATATGTTAAGCGCAGTCGCGAACAAAATTGTTTTGGGCTATGGAATCAGAGTTGGATTGAGAATGCGAAGATCAGATTTGCTTTGCTTTGCTTTCGTACGAATCGATGACTTCAATGTTTCAGTCGAAATGCAGCCGAATTATCAAAATGCTCGAGGAGTCAGGAGTTTAACACGTTGCCTCCGATTGCCTGGCCGGTGTAAATCTTCACTTTGTACATATTATTACTAGAAGGCACTGTAAAATTTACAGAACCTAACCTCAGTGGCCCACATACGTACCACTTTGGAGTCAACGTGTTAATGGACGGACATCAACTTGTGGCTTGTTGAAGGCAGGTCAGACAAAGAGTTTTAGTATTAGACGAGGTTGTACTAGATAAATTTTAGGTTAGAACCAGCATAATCAGCAAAGTCGAAAGACTTCCGCCTCGAGAGAGATGCACGATATACTAGTAGTATATTTATAGTATCTAAAATTCTAAAATAGTAGCCATGATTGTGTGATACTACTCGATCTAGAGAGATGTCCATAGTCCGTTCAAATGGTCGACAGCATTTCTATTAAATTGTGAACTTTTCATCTAGCAGTAACAAGAAAAAGCGTAAGCTTCAGACTTTAATTCCTTGGAATTTAAAGCATGAGATTCAGTTAAATTTAAAGTTATTCGCAGAACAAGCCAGTTTTAGCGGACAAAATTATTATCCATCAGTCGAAGGTAGAGATGAGAGGTTCCAGGCTACTCAAATGTTTCGCACAAGTGCAGTTTAAAAGCCAAGAAATTAACAAGTTCATTAGAGGTGAGCAAAAACCCCCGAGAGCTTTTATTGATCAGACAAAGTGTCATTACAGACAACAAAGAGATGCATTAAAAGTTTCGAAGCGAAGCCAGAGGGTGGGGCCATGACTGTGCAAAAATTTCCTGAGCGAAGCGTGTAATGGAAGTTTTTTTTGCAAGAGGGAAGGCGTGAGATGAGAGAGGAAGGTAGTCGACACGACTCACCGAACCTCTATGTAGGCTTCATACAAACAACTGCAATGTTCCTGAGTGATGCAAGCAAACGGGAACACTCAAGTGAGATGGCAGTTATAACAGTGATAATTGCAGATAATGTCAACCAGTAATAGCTAAATTATGAACCGTAAAACTGCGGTGTAATAATGGCATATCCTACAGAGCGGTATACAAGAACTACTGGTCGGTCCCACCAGCATTTCACTGCTTAATGCTACAGTACGCAGATGCAACATCTAATAGTTGAAACTAATATATGACTAAAACCCATGCATCACAAGAAGTAACACGACAAAGCGAACTGTTACATAAAAATAATTTTCGACTAATTTCAATAAAGTAGAAAAATACGCTTGAAAAAATTTATTTCAATTAAGCAATTCTTAATTAGTATTCAACGCTCTCGCGGATACACGTGCAAATTCAGTTCAAAATTATAAGGATGTATTCGTCAAATTCATGTTCAGTTTGACGTTCAAATCAAAGAAAGACTGAGCTGCACAACTTATGCAAAGAGCAGCCCTCTCTGACAGAAGCATGTGTAGCAAGCAGCAACGTCATCCCGAAACCGAGTCAAGAACGTTCGCTTTCCGTCTCAGCAACTATACTAATACGATGAGCTTAACTACAGCAAAGCCAACAATATCCATCAGTTTGATGGCTCTGCAAATGTCGAGACAGAGCCTCAAGTATCAACTAACGGGACAGTATTTAGAGAGGAGAAGGAGTCCTCCTATAAAGACGAGACAACCAACCAAGCTCACTGGAGAATAGTTATGTTCTTGAGCGCGAAATGTCGACGGCTAGAAACGACAGCCAGGCAACTCCCGAGATCAGCCGTCACGCAATGGAGGATGCACTTTCGCATCCAAGTTTCAATACTTTAGGCCACCCTCAAGACGAAAGTTGCAATACTTTAAGACACAACCATGACTTGCTCCACCGCAGCCCACAACTTTTGCCACTCATGCCTAATGCCTCATAAATTCAAGAGTCGTCTTCCTTTTCTAAAAAATAACACGGAACATTATCACCCAGACTACACTCATAAAGATAAAATGTTTTTCAAGAAAGGGTCAATTTTCACACAAGCGTTATTTTGCAGTTACCAAATAATCTTTTAGCTTCAGAACGTACTTAACATTAAGTGCATTTGTTGTTACATAGATTTTATTTCATACATTCCTAGACCGCAAACTAATTAGAAGGATTACACAAAAATCGTGTCTAGTATCAGAATGAAAGCATAGAAATCCTGCTAGGAACCACGGAAATCACGATAATTGAGTTGGGACTTTTTCACAGAAATCAATGGCCCCGTATAACTATGTAACTGAAGGCCTTATGACGATCATAAGTGATTATGAGCTATGAGCTATGGAATGTTATTAAAAGCAATCCAGTTGACGAGTTCAGCGTAATTTTATGAATATTTTCCGAAGACAATTTGTGGATCCTCTTCAAACGCTAACAATGCAAAAGAATTGCTACAGCTTCCTAGAATCATGTTGAAATGACAGAGTAACCTAATTAGGATAAATACGTTTCTCAGAACGAACGTTGAGCGTATCTGTCAAGTCGAAGTCGTTGCGGTGATCACAACTTGAATTCATACAAGAAAAACAGGGCATCGGTCAGTCATCCTTAAAACGTTAGATTGGGATCGGTGCGAGTCTGATATAATCTTCAGGAGCACAGAAAATGCGAGTTCAAAAGAGCACCACTCAAGCAAAACTTCTCGAATAGCATTGTAAGCTGGCGCGTCTCAAGGAGAGAACGTACATCACAGCCACAGCAATAGAGCTTTTTATGAGAGTCAACGGAACCTAAGGAAATATAGAACGACTTCTTTCGTCTCTCTACAAGATCAAATGTCAAAAGCATCTTGTCGGAAATTGCATCTCGTGAAAATATGTGATGGCTAAAAGCGGAGAAATAATCTCAAGGAAGCCCGGGGATTCCTTTTAAGCAGAAATAAAACAAGACGTTCATAAATCTGTCTGAGCCGAGGCCAGGAAGGAGGCCCATTATATTGTGAGCGCCAAATCAGCCTAAGAAGAACAAAGCGGCCAACGCTCACAAGAATAACACAGGCGCTTGGATTTCAGACAGCGCGAGAACATGAAAATTGCAACAAAAACCAGAACAACGATCTCACGCATACCTGATTTTCTTTCTCTCAAAATAAGCTGTGAAAAAGGGTAATGATGAATGTAAAGCAAACTTTAAAATTATACTAATGTACGTTTTACAACAATGAGAAAGATGAAATGAAAGTTAAAACTTGATACCTGGTTATAATGAAAAACAGCTTAATAAATTACATCAATTTTACAATGGCAGTGCGGAACAAAGCTGAAAAATAAGAGAAGCCAGAGAGTGAAACCTTTTTTCTTCAATATAACGAGCGCGTTTTGTATTAGACACTTTAGCTTAAACTTCACACGGCGCAGAAACTATGCATAGGAACGTGAAAAACAGAATTGTACAGAGGCCCAACTGTCAATTACGATACAGCACAGATCAACATATTTTAAGCTGGCAATCAAGCAGTGAGTGAATTTTATTCATTGAAAATGAATGGCGTACACAATACATACGAACAGCACAATAAGAAAATAGAAAAAGGTACTAACATTGAACAAATAAGCGGTATGCGTTTAATTTACCTACGGATTTCTGATGGGAATAGTACGATAAACAGAGTCAGTCGAATAGTTAGAAGTGAAAAGAGCAATGGCAAGGAAGGATAAATGAATATTAATTGCAATTCAACAAGCAATTAACATTGAAATTTACTGCTTCACTTATATAAGAGACAAGACCAAGCTTTACACAGGCTAATATGAAAGCTACGGGAATTAATACTGAAACGAAGAAAATTTCGAGCTAAAATAACTTGAAATATCAAGGGATGATCATTGAATTTCAATGATCAGCCACAGAGAACACGTTTCTAACAACAAAGCAGGTATGAAACTTAAGTCTGGATGTGACCCATAAACTAAGTCGAGTTACATTCGACATCAACATGCTGACATTAACACATTCATTGCGGTTGTCTAACCGATGCAAATCTTAACTTTGTACATACAGTCACTTAAGCTTTGGAAAAATTACAGAATCTAACCTGAGTGACCCACCGGTGGATCATACAGTAATGAATGTTTTAAGTACAACTCCATTGCTCCACTGATTGAGTACGCCAGTGGTTTGTGGTCTGCACCTGTCAGCCTAGTGAAGTAACATACTTCTTGTATATGAAGTCAAATCATAAACTACAAAGGTAAAAATCAATAAAAACGCACACGCAACACAATTTTTTTTTTCAGGGGAAGAACTATTTACCTTCTCCTGTTATGTTGTTGAGGCATAAGAGTAGAACAATTTTATTTGGATGACCTCCAAATAAATCTTTCTTTTTATTTTAAAAGCACTTCATTCAACTTTTAACGATGAAAAGTCAGCAGTGACCAACATCAATGACTACTCTCATTTTATTAGAATGTCAATTTCACTTCTGGTCAATACCGACGTCATAGATACATAAGAGATCTTGTTATAACTTACAACACATTAGGACAGTACTAATTACTTGAATAAATTCAATATTACTTATCATAAATCATTCGTCACATGTCCTGCGTAATCGAGGGAAAATGATTCACTACTCCAAAAATATAGGTAATTTCTTGAGAGAAATTAGGAGCTCATGATAGGTGAACAATACTAGTGACATTATGTGTGAAAATGTACAAAATGCAACGTGTGAGCAATTTTAAAATTTAAGTTGGAACTAGGCCCTTAGAAGTGTTTGATGGCAGGCAAGAATCGTTTTCCCCCACACGTGAGACGCCACGGGTTCCCGCGAGACACTACGCTCCCTCCTACCCATGATGAGCTGTGTAGTCTTCGTGACGAGGTGAGGCCTGTGAAAGTTCCCTCACCCTCGCGCAGCACTCTCCAATTTCCTTGCAAGTCCCCTCTTTGGCTCGCCAAGCTCACCTCTCCCTCGTATGTCTAGGCTCGCAGCCATCCATCTTGTCTGTTGCCAGCAGCCTCTCCTATCTCCTTTGCAGCCTCACAAAAGAACAACATTAGCACTGCGTACGTACCATGTAGCTCCCAACCTCCACAGAGCGGCTAGCAATTCTACGCCAGCCTAATAAATACTGAACTACTGGCACCGGAGTGTTAAGCTCCCAGATAACACGCCTTTTGTATTAGAAAACAAATACAAACAGTAACTACCAACAAGTACGACAATTCCCCGAAGTACGAGAATTCATCAAAAAGCGACAAAAAGAAACCAAACTGAAAATTGGCTCGTAACTTATAACGAGCGTTGATGTCTACGACAGCCTCAAGTCAAGTTTCCCAGCAAGGATGTTCAGCTTCGAAAAAAATGAAATAGTAAATTCAGTTATACTTCAGAGTGGGTATGCTGATAAAAATAACAAGCAACTTTGAACACTGAGCTACAAAAAGTGTGCAGTGATATCAAGTTGTGCCTAAAAATTCCATGATCATTTCAATAATACATACGATGAAATACTTGCAGTTAAAACGTAAAATATAATCTGAAAATAAGTTACATTTTTCTAGCGAAATGAAAGCAAAATTTGCAAACAGTCATTTCGCATTTCAGTTAAGAGCAACACAACATTAATACAGTTTTACAAGCAACTATTTTTCGTTAAAAAATGCTTTGGAATCTAAAATGGAAACAATGGAACACACCTAATTTCACCTTATAATACCAGCGATGAAAATAGTACAAGTACTAGAGTGTCTATACATAAACATGCATTTTTTCAATTTAAGTACCTACATAAATTAAGTGCTTGATGGTAATGGTGCAACATCGTAAAAATTAAAGCAGCACACCAAGTTTCAATAGAACACAAATATTATTCGGAACACGAGTATTCATTTGTAACTACTAAATTAGGGCAAGCAGATGTAACTTGATTATATTCACAGTCATGTCGTACTGCTCTAGACTAGTCTTTTCATTACTAGAGAGAAAAGCAAACTCGCCTATGTTGACTAGACTTTAGTAGTTAGAAGGAAAGTAACTTCTGTACTTGGAAAATAAGCAACTATATCATGGCGGTCCATTTCGAGACATGTTTGCTAGTCAAAAGACAATACAATATTTAAAGTTAATAAAAGTAACGTCATAAAAGCGCATGAATCTTTGGAAGCAAAGACTACACAACGCAACGTGAAGATGAGATAAAGCACACGTGTATATACAGAAGACCAGACCGAGCAAAGCTTGCAGCCACAGCTCGTTTTTATCAGAGGTGCGTGGCCGGTTAAATAAGCGTGCGATAACCTCGCACACTGAAGAGTAGAGTTTTTCTGAACGAGCCACGCTGGTGCGACGAAGGCGCCCAAGCGCAAATAAACAGCCTTAGAGAAGGCCCAGTCAGCTCGCCTAATTGCGTGCCACAAGCTTCGAGTGTTCAACTCAGTGTGAACTAGCTACAGCACGTCACCACCACACTCTCGTAACAGTTGCTAGCTGTTTTGTGCGAGGCTGTATAGCTATGAACAGAAATTACTTATGCACACACAAGCAGGGTTCGATGAAGAGTGTTCGAGCATTCTAGCACAACATCACCACACAACCATAATCATGAACTGTGTCGTATGGCACAGCTATGCAGCAATACAGTCATCACGGTCTTCTGTTCTACGTCCAGTAAATGTATATGTACAAGCGTCTTGATGTCAGGGCAGCACGAGTTTAAAATCTCACATCATGATAGTTTAACACATTCATTGTGGTTGCCAAACCGGTGCAAATCTTTACTGTGTACATAGTCACTAGAAAGCTTTAGAAAAATTACAGAACCTAACCTGAGTGACCCACCGGTGGGTCATACCGCAATGAATGTGTTAACAGTCGATAACTGTTGCACCTATATACATTCATTCGTCAAAGAGAAGTTCTCAACAGCTTAAACGAGTTTACGTCTTAGTAAAACCTACGTCGGTTCCTGTGCATCCAGAAGCATTGTATGCACTTTCAATTGATGCAATTTTTATGTAAAAGTGAAACCCAGAAAAAAATTCATGGACGAGCCTAGGGCATGAGATGCAATTAAAAAAAATACAAAAAAATTACTGGAAACCGGAAAGAGAAATCAATGGGCCGAAATACATACCAAAGTAGTAAGTGTTAAATAAATGTTGAATTTGAAGAATATGATTGAAAGACATAACGAGTTGGCCGAGGGTCAAAAAATTGCCATGGACCCGGGAGAAAACTGTGTCTAAACAACGCGCACATGAGACCAATCATCACATTAAAAATTTCAAGTTACAGACAAACCTGTACAGTCACTGGAGTGCTGATGGCAGCACACGCAAGGATTTCTACCATACATGATGAACGTGAAATCCAGGAACCAATGAGATAAACATTTGAATTCGATGATACTAGAAGAAAAATACGCGAATGCCATGGACGCTAGAGCATACAGCTGGAGCTTGCATGCCAAACAAACCTCTGCTCTAAGGAAATTATATCGAGTGTGGGTAATCATACGAGGTAAAAAAACACGATTCAGGTAATTAAACGCAAGAATTCAATGTGAAGCCGACAATTTGGTGCACCGAAGAGCATAAAGACGCACATAAAAGGAATAGCGTAAAAAACGAGGTACGGGGAACACTAGTTGTGACATAGCGAGGCGTCTGTACCCTCTCGCGACGGACGGAAACGCGCCACCAGCGAAAAAGAAGTTGTTGATCTACTCAAGACTGGGGTCCAACATTCCTCAACACCTCGTCCTCGATAATGACCACCAGCTTCAAGCCCTCGCTGGGCCACACACAGGCTCACTTTCTTGGCATTCGCTCATCATACAACTGACTCGAATACATACTATCATACAAAGCAGTTCGTTTTAATTGTCCATTTGGGAGATTTGTACTGTAGATGTAAAGCAGTTTGGCTTGAACGTATGCCTTAGTTTCATCATTTAGATTTCTTTCATTTGGTTTTGATATTAAATTCTATCTTAGTTAGAGCACCAGAAAAACGAGACTTTCCAAGATTGAGGCACGTGCTCAAGGACACACAAGGACAAGATGCAAAATTCAAGTCAAAATATTCATACAAAGAAAAGTACAGAGATTAAATCGGGAAATAATGTAAATATTCGCAAGCATAAAAATAATTGAATTAGATATCGCTGTGTATCCATTTAAAGCGTAATCGAATTACATAAACAGCATCATTTCATGAAAATCTTCGAAAAATTCATAAAGGAGAGCATGAAACAATTTGCAATTTTATGACTGAATAACATTTGATGCAGGAGGGTAAATTGAGATTGTGAATGCAATAAAAAAATCCTGTATGAAAACCACATGTTATAATGGCACTTGAAAAAACATATAGACGCATGTACAAATAAAATCCTTAAAGAATAAAATAAGAGTAAAAGATGCTCTGAACTGAAGGGATGATGTATGTTAATTAGTCGTCAATTTCCAATAGTTGTTTGCATTTGTCGTTTTGTTCCTATTTAAAACTTGCTATGCTGCTGAACTATGATATGCAATCATTTATTCTAGATTTCTGAATTTCCTGTTCAAATAATTCGTAAGCGAGGAAACGACACTAAATATGGGAAAACAACGTAGAAACCATGATTGGTACTTTACTACACGACAACAAGGTATATCAAGAACTATTAAAGAACAAATAGAAAAGAAACATTCGCTGCAAAAATGCCATCCTAGAAACTTTATTTCCGATAATTTAATGGTCACTCAAATTTTTAGCGCTTTGTAATAAACCGCAACTCGACTATTATGGGAGCCATAAAACAAATAGTATTAATATACAAATAAAAAACAAACGAAGAACCTGACATAGAGAAAATAGTCGAACGGTCCCTTTGGAATGCGTAGAACGCCAACAATGGTGCATAACACATGAACACAGGGCAATTGTCACAAATAGCCAATCATTTGAAAATAAATCCTGAAATGGAAGCAGTCTATTGGCAGTTTGGTCGTCAATAGGAAAGCGCAATCATTGGAATACGAGCAATGAAAGAAGGTGGACAAGTAAGCAGCATCACGCAGCGAATGACGACCTACGATTGGTGTGCAGAGTTGCGAGAAGAGAGCTGGTTATCGCTGTAAAGCGCAGGCAGCATTGGCGGTGTTTGGTGGCACGCAAATAAAAGGAAGGAAAGCAGGAGGCAGCTTCGCCAACTTTACGACCCGTCTGCGAATGAGCGACGATCTCAAGTCTGTCCGCTCGCCAGAGTCAGTAGGTCGGCCGTTCTCTACCTCCGCTACACAAGTTCCCACAGCAGGACAAGACTGCCAAAATGGAGATCTTATATGCCAACCTGTGTATGCCTACAACTGGGCAGGGCAGATGCACAAGCAAGTGATAAAATGGTCAAACTAAGGACTTGTACCAGTGACAGCGACGGCGGTTTGATGGAATCAAATGAGTGTCACTAGTAGCATCTATCACTATAGTATCTACCACTAATAGCATCTATGATAATAAATTTTTACTGACTTAAAACACAAACACATGCAGTAGCGCCTAAGTGGAACTTCATATCGTCAACAGAGAATTAATACAATTCCATAGGGCCGAATATTTTCAGCCTATATGTAGAAAATAGAAGCAGTTGAGATTGAATGTCAGAGAACTATACTTTCTGTAAAAATGAAGATGAAAACTAGGAAGTAGAGATAGAGGCACTAGTGTGTATTTTACCTGACTTAGAAACTTGAAGCATACAAAAGAAAAGGAACACGATTCATAAGAGAGCAATAATATAGCGAGAAAAGAGTACGAAAATTTATTGATGCACTAAATCACATTTAGAAATGAGAACTATAGAAAAAGGCATACACACTCACTAAGAAATTGGAGTCGAAGCTGCAGTACATAATGAAAACATGTATTAGGTTGGTCAAAAACTCTGGGTATCTTTAATACCAACCTTCACTGAATACTGGACGAACCATTCGCCCTACCCAATAGTAGGAAATGAAAACGGTAAATTCTTTAATCTAGAACAAGAACTAAAACTAAGGACGTTATCCAACTGCAATAGAATTTAAGGAAATCCTCGTTTAACCATTTTGGTGATTGATTTGATCAGTTTCAATTCATGAACTGATTGATGATTGAAATCCTGACACCATCGTTAAAATAATTTTTTTTATTGTCGAAGCAATATCAATATTTTCAATAATACTTAAATAATTAGACTAAACACAAAACCAGCAGGCTTAGAACTATTGCGAAAAGTGCAGTAGGAAAGAAATATTTATTTCAAGACCTAATTAAGGAAAGCCAATACGTTAACAGACATCGAGCATATAATATGATACTAGGACAGGCATTCCCACAAGAAATTGCGGCTACTGAACAAACGTGTGATAATTTAGTGATTTAGAACTGACTGAACGTACAATCTTAAGTGAATGTGCATGGTCAACAATTTTTGAATAGACACAAATACAGAAAACGCGAAGCGGAAGAGAGTATTTCGAAATTTAAAGTTTAAAAGGTATACAAATCAATGGAACAATCATTTATTTGTACATGAACCTGAGCGCTGAACTTGAATGTACAAAACTCTATGAAAGAAAAAAGGATGTAGTAATTACAGAAAATTCAGATTAGACCAAAAGGAATAACTAGCGTTGCAAGCACAACCGACCCTAGTCAAAATACTGAAGGAACACAAATTGAGCATAATACGCACGGATATAGTTCGTATACATCAATACATAAAATAGAAATGCATACATATAAAATTTTACGTACGTATTTGTACGAGATATAGAAATGATATATTAGAGAAACCTGTATGTAATCGTCACCTCGTTCGTATGATATTAGAGAAAAAATGGTTTTGATAATATGGAACAATTTATGAGTAAAATAGTGTCGGAAAAGCGCAATTTTGAGAAGCAAACAATATAATCGTTCTTTTCACTAGCGACGTGCTACTTCAGCCTCATCTAAAATAACACCACGACCCCTCATACATATTGGAACATTTTCCCCAAGGCAATGCTTAGAATTTAAGATAGAAATGAATCTGTCATTTCGTCCACTGAGTGGGATGGACTTGTAATGAACATACAGCTATCACTCGTACAGCTGGGTAAACTGTGTCTGAAATCGACCGCATGTAAAATTCAGTAATGTCATGCTTAACGATAATACATACGCATAGTCCATCAGTTATTTAAAAATAACGTTATTTGAAAAGGATAAATATCGAAGAAATTACTAAATTTAAATACACTTGAGAGCACTTTCAATGTTGATTCACGTGTAACAAATTCGTCTCAAAATACTCGGAATGAACAAAAAATTGAGCACAAATTAAGGTTTTCAAAGCCAACCCCATTATAAATCGAAATCATCGACCACATGCCCTGAAACTGAACAAGATTTTTTGAATCTCAACTGGACACTCATTAAAACAGGCAAAAATGGCTTCAAATTTTGCATAAAATGTACTCTGAACTAAAAACTCCATAATCAATGCTCATAAAAATGAATGCAAGAGTGCCGTCATTAAACATGTGTAATTTGTAGACGTGAGCTAATATTGATGGGTAAGAATGGTTTTTGGTTGTCAGTTGCACAAAATATTTTGACAGCAGAACTGGAGGGCAGTCATGGGGCAGGGAAGGACAAGAGGGAGGGGGATGCTCATGCCAACCGGGGAGTTGAGACTTTACGACACAGCGACGAATGGCAGCGCAAAGCTCACGGAGTGCCTGGTTGGGGCGAGCGTCGTAAAATTCAGAGTCACAGACTCCACCCATTGCCATGCACCTCTCAAAACTCACGCACGTATGCCCTTTCCATCACCATCATCGTATTCAATGGTAATGAACTCGTCGAACATGCATGCATGGCTGGGTGTCCTACTTAGAGGGCTGTCTTAAAACACAATCAAGCGCATACACTAACCTGGCTATTGTACTTGCGCCCACGCTCTACGAGGAAATAATGAACGTCGTCAACCGGAACTAGGATAGCTAGAAGTTGAATTTCTGATGAAAAAAAGTTTAGAAACAAGCACTGATAAGTATGACGGGGTAAGTACAATCACTGTAACAAATACTCTGCTATGGCAAACAGTTTAAAATAGAATTTTCAGTCAGTAAGCCCCTCCCCCTGGTGGACGCTCGTTGAAATTACGCAATCCCACAACCGGATTAGATGACACCTATGGGTTACAAATTTTGAAAATCATAGCCAAAGAAAATCAGATCGGTCGGCTGCAGCGAAAGCATCTACTTTCAAAAACAATACGAACCTAAAATTTTAAAAACTAACCAGAGCAAGCGTTTTTTAACGAGAAAAAGGAAACTGTGAAAGTGATATTCAGGATATAAAATGTGAAAACAACGACAAATGAATTAACCAAAACAAACTAAAACGCCAAGACAGGAATTGAATATAACAACCATCTGCGTCACATATTTGTAATTTAAGTGGAAAATTTATGGAAAACTTGACATAAAATTTTTGGGATTAGTAAAGGGGACACTTTACTTCAGTAAGCTGAGTTGGCAGTGGCCGAAGAAAGAAAAGTGCCGTCAAGCTAAAGGAAGAGAAATGCGTCGGCGCAAAATGTTGCTTCGCAAGGTTTCCTCAAGTCTAGGATGGGGGATCAGAGAAGTGCAGCGACCCCCTTCGTCATCCCCCGGTCATAAGACCCCCCTCGGCGGCCATAACTGTCCCCTTCCAGCGCTCATCCATCAGCCTATCGACTTGTATTTTCCAGGCGACGCAGCAGCGGCAGCAGCAGAAGAGGAAGGCTCGAACGCTCGGCTTTTCCAGTGCCATAGCTCGCGCAAAAAGAAGCTCAAAATATGATCATCAGAGTGTGAGAGGCAAACACAACCGTATTCTCCTTCACGTCGCCAACACTTTACAAAATTGAGGGCAGGCCTACAGGCTTGTCACATGCATCACTCACGCCTGAGACGTCTGTGCACAGATCGGCGCTGTCGGGTGACGAGTTGACTCGGTTGGTGGCAGAGATTTTGCCTACGTACTTTTTTTCACACACCAACGAACGAACGGTGGACGGATGGAGGCTTCGCGAACGAACGCTGGTCTAAAATTAGCGCGCAACGAACGAGACACCGCACAAATTGCACGCGCTGTCGCTCACGCACAAAACCTATGAATCAAAATTTCATCAGAAAAATTGCCGTTCAAAATATCCAGGATGAAACGAGGAACGCCTACCAGGAAAAGTCGATCGAAAATTGAGTTCATGGACCGAAAATTTCAGACGTTCTCTCTAGTATGAAAATGTGACTGTACTGAAGAGCTGATGATCTTCAAGGAAAAAATCATAGAGCATACGAGCAGAGAAATTTGAATTTTAATCGAGACAATAACTGAGAGAGATAAGACCGGAGGCGGGCATCTTTCGGCAGACTCGAGACGTCCGGCGACCACTTTACGGTCTAGCGCTCACATTAAGCAGCGCCTCACATTGCCTTCCTTCCGTCACAGTGGAAGTCAAAACATTTCGCGAAGGCTTCAAAAGAAAGTCTACACACAACATATTTCTTTCTTTTCTTGGGCCCATTGAAGGAGGGTTCCGATGGAATGGAAGCTGCAGCGACGAGGTTTCTAAGGAAATGTGGCGGTGGGAGAGACGCTGGAACCAAACGCGCTTCTCTCTAAGGCAGCAAGCAGCAGCAGCCGCCGTGTTGTCGCATGCGACTCGCTCGTATTTTGTGCTCCAGTGACAGCAACGCATGAATATTCGATGTCTTCTCATCGCGAGACTCCTTTTCTGCACGCACTATCTTATGTTAATGAGTCGGCCAGAATGGAGAGATGCAAGGCACGCCACCGCCAGAAAAACGTAGTGCCCTTTACGCTGAAGTGCTTCGCAATACAACGAATACCAGAACGCATCTCGCAAACTTCACGGACAAGCGTCGTCACCGAACTGCCCCATGAAAACTTGCTAGCGAGGCCTGGGTACATGGTCATCAGGTTCCAGTGCGGGCATCCAGCCGCCATTGCATGAATGAACGCCTTCTTACGCTACGTCAATATCGGTCATTAGTAAATCAACGCAAAGAAAAGTGAGTCTGGAAATAGACGCTCATGAAAAACGAGCTCCTTCGATAGACGGTATATCAGCGCGTGTGAAGATGTAATAATCGAGGCCTATGGCAGCACCAAGGATGAATGCAGAAAATACGAAACCTGTATCCGTGTACAAGTTCCAACGATAACTTTCGATTGTTTATGCACAGAACTAAAAATATTATCAGTAAAAAGCGTTGAACAGCGGGCAGTGAAAGATAAGCTATGGTTCCAACTTAAGAAAATTATGAGAACTAACTCAGGTAGACGCCAATAGAATGTACATCAAGATCATCACTTTAAAAACTAGCATAGATGACCCTTTGCACAAAAAAGGCTATTTTAAGAACGAACAATGACTAATACCAGTCTTTCTGCAAACTCATATCTAATAAAATTGTCATGAAAATTTCACACTAATGATCACTGTTACGACGTCAAACAAAAAATCCAAAAAATTAGAAAGAAAGGAAGAAAGGTTCGCGTACAGCCTGCTTCTGAACACATCAACGACTAAATATAATTGCAAAAATGATAAATTCCTCCAGTTGTTGACAATCGGTTCAGCGGCACTGCACGGCAAGAGCAACATTGAAGACGGAAGCCACAACGCTGTTTAATTGTCCTGCATTGCTGCGATCGCTGATCAATGGAATGGAGGCAGGCAGCCTAGTATCGTACCATTGAATGGAGCGAAGTTGACCGCGTTCAACGCATGCAATTCAAACACCCGCACCATGTAAACACGCTTACCCTACGAGTAGTAATTCACTTGATCCTTAGGATACTTTCATTTCCTATCATAATTTATCTATTGATACCTCAAAACAAACGAATAAATAGTACAAACAAAGACAATGAAAAATGTAACTATTTTTAAGCCCGGATACGCTCGATGATGTTCAGAATACTTGTAACATGCAATTCAGTCAATTTTAGCGAACACAACAACCTGAGTAAGAAAGCCAAACGAACAAATGACCTCTAGATGTAAGCGAACACAAAGTTATTCCGAATAAAGGACACTATTGGTAGAGTGTACCAGCACTATTCGTATACCTCAAACGGCCGCTGCGACAGCGTATATTATGAATGAATGAGTATGTCTAGTAACATGTCTCTGGTAGCTTATCGTATTTCTAGCGGTAGTGCCTTCAGTGACGGTTCGCCAACAGTGATGGTGCGTCTACAGCAGGGGTCGGCAAACTTTTTTACCCGTCGACCCCTTCATAGGATATTTGTATTTACATCGACACCCTCCATGCACACACACATACAAATATGTGGAAAAAAATATTAAACCATTATCTTCACATCTAGGAACGTTAACGCAATTTTCAATCATGTGCTAAGTAAGGAGTACGATAATTACATGTTACACGCACCTTTAAATCTATATTCATAATTCATCTCGCACAATGAATGAAAACAGAAAACAATTATTGACAAAAATAAAGTAGGTATTGGATTCGGTGATACTTTTGTCATCAGGAAACGCAATGCACGTCATACGAAGTATTGCGTCCTATCAACTTATTATCGTTAGAATAAGTGTATTTAGAAGTGTAGAGCAGCAGTGCTGCTAACGAAGCAATGAACAACACAAGAGACAGGAAGAAGACACCAGGCGTCAAGTGTTGGAGCACATGAAGATGATGAGGACAGCATTGAGACGCCGCAGCTCAACTGGAAGAGTGAGGCCATAAAGAGATCGTGGTAGCGAGCCAAACATCCTGCCTAATGTGCTGCCATGCTCCTGCATCCAGCTGCCTGCTTGCCCACCCATCTCTCTCTTGCTCGCTAGCTTCACAAGCAAGTATCCACGAGTTTTTAACTCGGTTCTAAGTGTGCCCGAATTTGCTCCTCAATGCACAGCAACCGAGAGGTTTCTGTTTAGCATCTTGAAGCAAAGATACAGTACCTGAGAAAACTCAACTGCAGTTCTAAACCATGAGATCGTTAACTCGATACTAGTCATATAACATTAAGTGTGCAAACGCCTCCGTGCACAGACAAACAAAAATTATAGACCATGTCATGCGAAACAACGTGTCATGGTGCAATTAAGTCGGATAAATTCGCTCAATTACTTTCTGCTCTAGCTTAGACTTATCTAACTCCAGTAAACACACTTTAGTGATACAAACTAAAGCTTAGTTTAAAACAAGCTTACAAACAGCAACTTGGTTTAGATCATCATTCACAAGTGTATTCCATGATATGTAACTCCATAGAACACAATTTCACTAGCCAGTGTGTAAAATAGAATAATACGGCGCAGACTCAAATTATTCGGACTTTTCATCCCACTTACATAATAATACACTGTTGCTTGCTTGATCCGTCTCTCTGTCACGCTCTTAAAGATTTAGATAGGAGGAAATTTAGTATGATATAAATATATTGTCAGCATTGTATTGTGGATACCAAAGGCACATCCTTCAATGTGGAAACTCCTTCTCAAAGCCCGTGTCCACTAGTAAATCAAACGCAAAAACCAGTAAACACGTGATTTTTTTACGTGCAGGTCTACTAGTCAGAACTTTTGACTACAAAGAAGTATCATGACAAAGGAACGGAGCTGAAGTGATATTTTCATCACATTTAAATAGCATGCGTGCATTAAACTATAAAATAATACACAGTTTGTTGCTTGCTTGCTCCGTCTCTCTGTCACTTAAGGATTTAGATAAGAGAAAATTCGATAAAGTATACATGTATTGTAAGCATTGCAGTGTGGATACTGAAGGCATACCCTTCAACGGGGAAAATCCTTCACAAAGACCGCGTCCACAGGCAAATCAAAAGAAAATTCTCAATAAAAAAAACATGAATTTTCACGTGTGGATCTACTAGTAGTGGTGTGTAAGGTGCACTTACAAGTACATCGTACCGATATTCTGGAAACTCGAACCCAATACAACTCTGACTATCACTCCAGGCGGGAACAAAAATATTTAAGACGATTGATTACGATAATTACCAAGATATTTGGCTCCTAGTTGAGAGTGTATGCTTCCTTATTACAGTGAATTCAAGCAAAAGATGTATCATAAATGGGCCTGCAGTTGGAGGTGTAGTCAGTATGCTTCTTCATTACAATGAATTCAAGTAAAAGAAGTATCATAAATGGGCCTACAGTTGGAGGTGTAGCCAGTATGCTTCTTCATTATAATGAATTCAAGTAAAAGAAGTATCATAAATGGGCCTACAGTTGGAGGTGTAGCCAGTATGCTTCTTCATTATAATGAATTCAAGTAAAAGAAGTATCATAAATGGGCCTACAGTTGGAGGTGTAGCCAGTATGCTTCTTCATTACAACGAATTCAAGTAAAAGAAGTATCATAAATGGGCCTACAGTTGGAGGTGTAGCCAGTATGCTTCTTCATTACAATGAATTCAAGTAAAAGAAGTAAATGGGCCTACAGTTGGAGGTGTAGTCAGTAAAGCTAAAGGAGGTGTAGCTAAAAAAAACAGGTTTCCCGTTGCTTCGTATTTTGCATGAAAATTTAGTTTGTAAGCTGATGCTAGAAAAGGGTTCAACAGATGGCACGGAACATCTCACCTGAAACTGTATAACTCAAACCTACTCTCAAAACCCATTTTGTTGCAGCGAGCGAAAAATTCAAATACTGTACTACAGCATGACAATATACAAAGGTAATATTTTTCATCATTGATAAAAAAACGTTATAGAGTCTTTTGATGCAAAACACATTCTTAAAATCAATCGCCATGCACATGTAAGCTTGAACATTAATTCCATGAGCGTGACACATGAATATTAAATTCGAAGCTATTCAAAGTTTTAATTAATCTCTATTTTTATTGGAAGAAGGTGCTGACAACTAAGCAAGTTTGACACGACTGAATTGAAGTACGTACTAATTCAGGCTGATTAAATTATTCACTGTTCAGTCTCACCGGAACACACGATACTTGAGACAGTGTATGTCTAGCCATCAACTATACACTGAAAAAAGATGCTTGCAAATCATAAAAGTTAAAACCTTCCTTATCATTACTTGTGTATACTATTTAAGGAAGCGTACGAGAGTCGTCTTTACAACTGTAATATTTGATGTATTCAATCCACGGTATTGCGATATTTCACTAATGCAGTTCTGACACGCGCGATTCACGCTAAGCAGCAAACTTACCCTGATATCATTTTAGAGCAGGGGGCTGTTTGCAGCAAATATAGTCACTAGTGTCATTTAAGGACAACTTTCTCAAGAAAAAGAAGACTGATATCATGTCATACAGAGTATGTTGTGGTACAAAGGACGCGCTCTGCAAGAGTGGAAGGATCTCTACTACATGGTGGCAGTGCCCCGCCTCTGCTCAATTGCTCCTTTTCCTCCCAAGATCTCGCTGCCTCCATCAGAGGCCATAATTCCAGCATATGCCATTAAATCTGGCAGTCGGAGGCTCCCAGCAGCTTTATGGCACCTTTCATCTTACCCTTGCCACCGCCCTGCAGTCGACACCACCACCTCCCGCTTTTCTCGTAGCCTCTTCCCATCCTTCCCAGGAAAGTTCTTTTAGTGAAGCCATTAGCTGCCACTGGCATCTTCTGCTCTGCATCTAACACGACCCGTCCAAAAGATCACATCGAGCACGACCCATAGAAAAGATCAGTGAAGAGAGCAAATCTTCCCCTACTTCATCTATTGACCATCATCAGAGGACACGCCGCTTCGCTCAAGAGGAGGGTTATGACCCAGGAGGGCTGCAGTCTCCCCGTACGAAGTGAGACGCGAATGATACCGAGCCATGAATAAGCCAAGGTTGAATGTCACTTAAATAACATCACTGGGTATCATCAATTCATACATTGGTCCCGAAGTGGCATATAGCTCTTCATGGTAACTGTCTACCAGTTGTAGTACAACTAGAGCATTGAAAAAATCCACGGGCCTTGGAAAACACATTGAAAACAATTTTTGCACACCTTCTTCTTCTTCGAGAGGAGTTAGGGTGCCATCCTTGAGACCAGTACGCTATTTTGCTGCCAAAAATGGTCTGGAAGCTGAGGCTGGCAAGGCAAAAATTTACGCAGGCGAAGCGTTCGGTTTTTCAGTTCGAAAAGTAGGCGAAGTGCACGAGGCGAGCTAAAGCCTCCAGCTTCCCAGAGTTGAGCTCGCCCAAATTGTGGCTCAATCCGTTTACGAAGCGTTGACAGTTTCCTAAATAATAGGCCAAAGAGAGAAGCCTCCGAAGAAATGGCTTGGCGGTAGCAGACCCAAAATAACGAGGCCTAGCACAGAAAATACTAACGACCAAGACCAGAGTAACGAGCTGCTTCCAAAATAACGAGCTTGCCCTAAAATAACGAGCGCGATCAAGTAACGAGCACTGATGGAAGGTCTGAAGCTCAATGGAGGAGAGGAGTGGGAAGGAGCAACGACGACAAGGACCAACCCGAAGAGGGCGAACCAATGGCGGACAGATGAAGGCCAAGTCAGCAAGAAGATTCTACCTACGCATCCAAAATTTTCTAAAAGTATCTAACTACGGAAGCAGAAGTAAAACACTTCAAAGAAAGAAACACGTAAATAAGTTTAAACCCTCGCAAGTTTGCAGATGAGGATCGTCAGTCCTCGACTCCGACTTATACATAAAACAAGTCATCACTCGTAACTCCAACAATAAGCACACTATAGAGGTCTCAGACTCGAACCGCAATTCAAAAGCCTAAACCACATTTTCAGTGTTTTTTTCTAAAGAACGGCCGTTAGCAAAGACCTATAGCGTTCATCGACTATCAGGACTGATGGGTGCAAACTTGGAGCAGGTCATCGTTCCTCAGAACAAATTATGGATGCTGGCGCTCGCTTTCAATGGAACATAATCCACAGGATGGTATAAGATGATCTAGCAGCGCTATTTAAGATGACACGCGAACACAGAGTCGGTACGATAAATCGGACTTAGCGAAAGCAGATACTTTAAAGCACGAGTTGTGAGGATGAGTGAGAGCACCAGCAGAATCAGGAGCAGTAGTAGTAGAGCACAGCGGCAGCTGCTGCCTAATGAAACAATAGCTCGCAACTTTGAGACAGCCACGCTAGTAATTAACGCCAATAAACTCCAGCCTATTCAGGTCCAGAGAGAGAGGGGGCGTAGTTCCCCAGGAGCCACAACAGCGAGCCAATGCACATCAATGGGCTGTTGCCAAGGAGACCAAAAAGCCCCCAAGGATGCTCAGTTTCTCTGGCTGGCAACGCCTTCAAATTAATCACTCGTGGCAAAGACACTAAAGTATTATAATCGTTCTGGATAACTCAAGTAGAGCGGAAGACTTGGGGCATTAAATTCAGCCAACGAGAACTTAATACTAGGCATAAAATTGAACAATTCACGAGAGCAAATAAAACACGGAGGAGACTTAGCACACCGTAATTCTATTTCAAACATTGTAATAAGTTTCCACGAACCATAACACTTGTCTACTACCGTTCCGCTAACAGCGGCTTAAAAATGTAAGGAAAATACTACACTATAGTGAATATACGAGTGGTCGAAGACTTAAGGAGGTCTATTAATTACTTCAGCGTGAATTTAGAACACACAATTTGCTGAACTAGAACATGTTGGTCTTTTGCTACCATGAGAACGATGAGTCTTTAGTCCTTCCACGAAATGACCTCGAAGATTAAGTAAGAAATTCTACGCTCGGATCAGAACATGAAACAGCTTGCTATAAACATTAATATACTAGTAGCTTTGCTAATTACTGATCGCAATAGTTATGAAAATAAAAAGAAGAATAAGCTACTTTCTTGATAAGCTGCCAACTGAAATAAAAGATAATTTTATCATATATCGGCACTTGAACTCGTACTAATAATTGAGATACTCAACTGTAGGTTAGAGGAGTCGACTGGCAACTTGCAACCATAGTTCGTTTACATCTCGACACCCAGTCTCCCATATTGGCGAGCACAGCGGCTCTCCAGCGCCAGTTTGATCAAAGGATTTTTATGGTAATGTGAAAGGCCTCATGAGAGACAGAACGAAAACTAAAAGAGGGACAACGCTCTTCACTTCAACTGACACGTCGTATCTTAAAAATACCTTCTGATTCTCGGGGTAGAAAATCAAATAGCTACGTAATTACCTGAAGTGCAGTCTCATTAAAATAAGGAGCCTCTAAATGATTGTTTACTAACAAACCTAAATATACTCGTACTTGCCTAAAACAGAACTTCATCCTAAATTAGTGTAAGGCAGAGCAAAAACAATAAACAGCTTGTTGTGTTTCAAGTTGTAATAGAAACGAATGATTCACTTACTAGCATATGAGATTAATTTGGTTCAGTTCGTTATTTTATCTCATCAGATAACAATTGACAAAATTTTATCATATGAGAGAAGT
Organism: Trinorchestia longiramus; assembly: GCA_006783055.1. Taxonomy (NCBI): domain Eukaryota; kingdom Metazoa; phylum Arthropoda; class Malacostraca; order Amphipoda; family Talitridae; genus Trinorchestia; species Trinorchestia longiramus. Next base: position 129,511 of record VCRD01000100.1, read on the forward strand.
AAATTTTACGACCTAAAAATTACACTTGAATGGTTCATTAAAAATCAAGCTTGTTTATGGTTTCAACATACTACATAAAAGATAAATTCAAAGGTTACGCGTCGACGCTCATTGAAAACGATTTACTGAGAACTAATCGTTAGAAATCTAAGAATCATGACAGCCGCATTCCACCATCAAACAAGAACGCGCTCGGCCAGCACTACATCGTGCGCACTCAAAGTACAAAAACATCCATTCAAGAGCGCAACCTTCAATAGCATTCAGCAACATAAGTGGTCCGTCTCCCAGCTAACACACTACACACTCTAGATTAAATCAAGCAAAGCTTAAAAAATGCCTCGGTTAATGGTATTTTTTTATGGTGGCGAATTCCAACACGATGGCACTACACCATTAGCTGAGAATTTGAAGTAATAGATAAGAACTGTATACGTTATTTTAGGTGTACTTTTAATCTTTGGACATGTTTCAATACTTAAAAAAAAAAATTCAAAATTGAGGCTTCCCGTTTTATATTTACATTTTCAACCCAATAAGTATTTCTACAGAAAAATCGTGTTCTGATCATACCACAGAATTTCAATAGGAGAGATCATTACTTTTGAACCATTAACTTGATGGATGACCCTAATAGCATAAATGTATACTTTTCATGGTCAAATTACAAACGTTTCACTTACCAGTAGTAAGCATAATAAAAATGAAATATAAAGTTCGAACGTACTACAAGTATGAAATGTATTATTTTGCCAGAAAAGTGACCAGTGGTGAGAAATAAACTAATGTCAACTAATCGATTTCATATATAACTAAATTACTGTTACACTAGTGCAACACCACTTCCCTAAATAGATATTTTGAGTATCTTTACAAAAAACGTACACACACCATTCATTCCAAGGTTACATCAGGTGAAATGACTGAACTGTATCAAATTGCGAAGCTAATGCCACCATTCCCGAATGTGTGCTTTAAAATTAAGATTTCACTCAAATTTCAGGGTTGAAACAACAGTGGGATCACACATGGGAGAGATCGCAATGCAGTTCACTCAGTTCAGCAAGAATGAGGGACCTGTAAACTGCTGAGTCAGGCTAACGCACCGCAGTCAATGCACGAAATACGAGACAGACGCCATTTTTATGGGACTCGTAGTTTTGTCGTGAGGCCTCGAACAACAATTTTGCGTGTGTGTACAGGACGGCATGTCAGCGAGTCCATCAGTCCCCTGAGCGTTGCACAAGAGAATAGAATAGAATGAGGCGATAGGAACGAGCCTTTTAGCCCATTCTTGGGTTGGTACCCAAGTCCCATGCCGTAATTCTAGCCAAGCGATTGTCATACACAAACTGACCACCGCAGCAGCGGACCTCGAACCCGGGTCTTCTCGCATCACAAGCGAGTTCGCTCACCAGTCGAACAAGCTTGATGACTGGCAGTTGCGATTATAAACTAAACTCGAAATAAATTCACAGAAGGGGACTTATAAGGATAATGAAGAATGCAAACACTAGACAAACAACTGAATAAACCAGAGGATCTATTCGTCTGAAAATGTAGTTTGAGATTGTACAGAAAAAATGCCTTCAATCTTCACCGTATGTCCTGAGTAAATGGCTACTACAGCGGCTCATTCAGCGACTAAATTTAAAAAAAAAGAATCAAGTGAACTATCTGTTCTTTTGTGTTGGTCATGAATAGAAACAGTGGTCACACTTGGAACGATGCACCATCCATCTCTAATACGAGTGTTTCCGCGATTACGTTGCACTAGAAATAAGTTTCGGCCCCAGTACCACAAAGAGCGTTTGCAAGAATTAACGACGCAAACGACAATCTAAACTGCAGTGTAGTAAAATTTAAATATAAAAATAGGTTCGCAGAAAACAGCTTGACATGAACAAATCACGCATGCCAGTCTTCAAACCATTAGGACTGCAGGCTTCGGTAATCTTCACAGCTTTGATCCATTAATATCAACGACAGATTCTCACCATTTGCGTGTGATCAGAAAAGTCATCGTACTCACGTCACAGAGGTCCAATGCGATCCATCATACCTTCACAGAAGAGAAACAAAATGTTTATATATGTCAACGCAAAGTTTATAAGCAAAAATACAATTATTATTTATCAAGGTTTACACAAAATACCGTGACAGCAATATATACTGGATTAAACAAGCTTATCTGAACATAAAAGTATATTTGTTCTGAAGTCCTGACAAGCAATACCACGTTGATAAGAAAAAAATACCCTCAATAATAAAATAGGCCATCACCAATCAGCTCATCAGTTTAAAAGAAAAATTAATGGAAGTTGAGAGTCATAGGCCACATACCCGGTAAATAAAATATATCATGGTTATACACACAAGGAAATGCACATAAACTTGTTAAGGAAAATAAAAAAATCCGCTGGTCCCAAGCGCAGCACATGAGCTCAAGAGAGGTCATCTATTGCGCTAAGTAAGTGAGTTTCTACAAAATATCGCTGTTCCCACCGCAAATTGCGAGTGAATGCATCCCAACTGGGAGACAAAAGAGCACCTTCATTATGCAATTAATTCGAGCACGAGAAAAATAGCAGTCTTTGAGCGGCAGTAAAAATCTTGGAACTGATTAGGCCGCCATGATTGGACCAATGAGGAGAGTAATGGGCCTGTCCGCGCCTGCCAGGCTGCTCCGGCCGTCGACGGGCTGGGCAACACCAGGCTATGTGTCCCTGCAGGGCGTACTGAGCGCTACGTGCAGGGTACCACGAGTTATAGTGAAGTCCATTTAGTTGTAGGGCTAATCTTATGATTTATGGATCTAAAATTCAACTCCTAATTGGGTGTTATCTTAGAAATGATTCACGAAGTCAAGATTTGGAATAGTGAATTAAATATTAAAGAAGTATTGCGTCATTCATTATAATCGGTATAGTAATGAACTGACAAGAGATCTGCTGACAAAAGGCTCTCGTAAGCAGCGCTATATCGCGTTGTATTTCAACGAAGAATAGATTTAATTCTTGAATTCAACACCTACTGATTACCATGACAGGGAAAATAAGTTATTACTCCATTTCATGTTTAAAAGAACTACGATAGTGTTAACAAACTTGTATCGTAAACTAACGCTCTGTCGATTGCGCCTCGCGTATTCTGACAATTAGCGTAGAAGGGCGACCAACACAGAAAACTTCAGTTAACTTAATGTCCCCTCACAACGGGGTCTTTTTTGGTGTCACTGATGTCCATGGCTGTCTCGGAACAATAATATTTGGAGCTGCCATCGATCCAGGAGAAAAGAAGAGACTTTTATTCGCGACTTAATAAAGACCGAATAAGACACGTATCTTCTGCATTGGGAACAACAACTCACTAGACATTCAATTGGAGCTAACACTTTGCAGGTGTACTACCGTCAGACTACCACATGTACGAACTGATGTTATTGATCGAAAAATTTCTCATCCTTTCATCCTGGTCAACGGGATGATTTACCGAGTTGTATTTGTGATGCACTGCTGCATGACACAGCACATCTGCAGCATAAATCACGTATGAACTTTTACTCGACGATAAACGTGGTGACCAACGTTCGTGTTTTGAAAAGTTTTTCTTTCGTTCAAATTGCATACAGAGAGAAACAGTTGAAATAATGAGAGTAACGTGGATACTTGGATACGCGAGGTCAAATAATAATTAAAAATGATTTATAAAGCGATTCCAGTTGAAATAGTTGTACTTTTTTCCATTTATGGAAACTCACGCAACGTATCGTTTTATTTAAAAAGAACACATTATCAAGGGTACACAACCGTAAAATAATCGTAGTCTTGACACTCGAAGAATTATTATGGCAAAATATCTTAAGCAGTAAATGCAGCCCTCCTGTAGTGCGTGTGTGAATTCACAGCGAAGAAATCTGGCTCGAGATAACTGATAAAATTTTCACACCCCCTAAACCTCTACCATATACCAGAAGATAGTGAGAAAAAAGTAATAAAATAAAAAGAACAGAAAAACAAAATAAACAAAGAACAAAAACGCTACGCAAATCTACGATACTTCAAAGTCTCAAGACTAATCAGTAAGGTCAGGGCAGAAATGATTAAATAATATCAACGATTTCACAAGTTCATTGAATCTAAGAAGTAAACACACGCCTACAATCCTGACGAAACATGGAGAAAAACACTTGAAACCTTAAATTAAGGTTCTTACTCACGAAATTCGGCGCCATAAAGAGTGAGAGCAAACGAATGTAGGATTGAAGTGAAAAGAATAGAATAGGGCGTCAAACTGAAAGTTGCTGTAATTGATATTTTTCGCGTCATTTTAGTGGCTTCGCAGCCATGAGAACTTAGATTTTGACGTTCATTATAAGTTTTGCCTCGCCAATAATGCCCGCCAAAATTACTTCTCGAGCAATTACAAATATGAGAAAAATCAAGCAATACAATTTGGGAAGCGTTGATGCCAACCTCCAAAAATTACTTTTGAGTGTTCCTGGTACATAGTGTTCAATTACCTAGATTTAAGACTACTCATATCTTACAAATATTACGTCTCAAACCAATTTTTCGGTCATATGCGAAAAACATTTACATCATGTGAATCGCACTTTTAAAAATCCTAATACAGAAAAACGGAAACATTTTCATTGCATACCAAGTTAATAACGGTTACTGACTGCATCAAAACTCCCGAGAAGAGTGAGAAGAGGAGTGACACGAGCTGCGAAGTTGCGTCTGCCGACAAGGGGAATAGAGACGCCCAGGCTGTCACAACGCTCAGTTAACACGTTGACTCCGAAGTGGTACGTATGTGGGCCACTTAGGTTAGGTTCAGTAAATTTTCCAGTGCCTTCTAGTAATGATATGTACAAAGTGAAGATTTACACCGGCCAGGCAATCGGAGGCAACATGTTAAACCAATTCCTTCGTTTAGTTCCAGGTACGCATGAGTTTCAGTGCACTGAAGTCAAGCGGTAAGCTATAAATCAAGCATACTGATGAGATAGCGCAAGTAATGGTGGCACTCAAGTAACGGAGAGGTTGTACTCTCTTGGTGGTAATCTCTCAAACGCCACCAAACAAACAGTCCTTCACAACTTAAAAGCAAACGAAAAAAATATGAAAGTGACACTGAAATATAGACTCGGTGTGATATTTACGGGACCAACAACATTAACCGAAACTGAAAAAAACGACCCAGGTAGATTCAACGTACGTCAGGACTTCTAACCCCGAACATGTAAATCAAATTCCCAGAGGACATAATGAAAAACTAGTTGGATGCGTGGCAGTTACTGAGGGACAGCTAAAGTATCAGGAGAGTAAGTTTATCGCCAGTACATACACATGCGCCTGATGTGTAACACTACAGCTAGAAGCTGGAATATAAATTGAGGCTCACACTAGAGCACAAATGCAAACATTTAAGTGAACACCGAAAACAAATGTTTGTGAGCGTCAATTGTCTGAACAGAAGTGTAAGAGGGAATGAAAAATAGACCTAAAAAGAAAACTTGTCATTTTTTACCTCAACAACAGTAAAATAAGTTTTATCATATTTTCACACACATTCAGAGATTTTGATTCTATTTAATCTTGCACCCAGCTCATTATCGATGCTCGGCTCATACTTATATACAGTAGAAGCCTTTTTAACCAGCACCCATGGGACTTTGCAGTTGCCGGTTAATATCACCCAAGTAACCACAAACAATTCATAGACACGCTAGACATAAAACGAAAACAATATCAATTGCTTAAAGCAGTTAAAAAAGAAAAAAACAATGAATATATATATACATATATAAAGCTTGGCCAGCGAGTGTCGGTTTAAAGGAATTCTACTGTAGCAACAAGTGTGGGCAGTCAAACGTAGCTGTATGACCATTTTCAAGTCATTGATTCTCAAGGCAAGTACAATACTCATACTTCATTAGAACGGAAGTGGTTATTATTAGTGGTCTGTGGCATTACTCTCGAGTTGCTCCACAGTTTGGTAAGCATACCAGCGTGCGGCGCTCTTACGCACAATTTTACTTATTTTAGTTCGTTTAAAGTAAATATAACAAACTTTCGGAATAATCTTTGCGCTGGCTAAATACTGGTGTTGTTGTTAGCAGTTTTGTCAGTTCTCATACGAGTTTTCATACTTTCAAACAGGTTAACCCAGATCATTCTTCCTACAGAACAACTTTATGAAAATGATGGACGAGGTAAACTTAAAAATCATTTCATATGAATTTCAATACGTGAGTAACATACTAAAACTCTCAATAGTAAATTAAGAATCGAATTACAAAATTTCATCATGAAGTATAGAGTATAAAACCATCTCTCACTCCCTCCCAAAGAGTAACCCGAAGTAACCCCCTTGCATACTACAATTTCAGCATTGCTTACACGTCTTGGAAATTCTTAAAATCTTATTATGATTTAAAAATATGCTTAGTGTTACGGATTATTACAAGCGAGCAAACGTTAAATTAAAATGCATTCTCACTCACTTCCATAAAAAGTCTATCAACTAGGGTAATAAATTTACTACACTTGTACTGAAGTGAAACTCACTCATATGATTTTATCAATTCAAGCTCCACACAAAACTACGACAGAAACTAAGTACATTGAGTATTATACAGTCAGTATATTTATCTAACGATGAAGATAACTTTGATTTGCAACAAAATCAAGTAACAAAACTTTTTAATGACTCGCATCGTAATCAATTGCCTTCCATTAATTCAAGAACTAAATTAAAACTTAAAATAAACATCTCATGGACATCATATCGATTATTTTTTCAGTGGGCTTAATCAGTCAACATATCAATTTTCACTCTTCGATCGGGAGGAGTCACAATTTTTAATAAATTAAAAAAAAAATTAAGCACTTCTATTGAATGTCTTATTAGCCTTTTAAGATCGCACGCATATCACGATACTATTTTTTACTGAAATTCAACATCGTAAATCGAGACAATTATTGATGCAAGTTCGCAATGAAAAAACCCGTGAAAAAGGCGGGCATACGCCGTAGACTAAGAAAGTTCTACCAATGTTCCGCTTTGCAGTGAAGATCGATCACTTCAGCTCCGCGCGGTAAGGCTGCCCCGTTCTTGGGATTCTAGTGTGGCATTTGCTTATCGCGGTTCTGCGCAGAGAACGCGATCCGACTTCGATGCAACCAGCAATCTTCACTTCACCACCATACTGAGACCGTAACAATCTGCTGTAGTCTAAGAGTAAGATCTAGTGGCAGCTCGAATAGAGATACGACGCAATACTGTTCAAACGGAGTTAACAATCCAGACGCGTTATTGGGCAAACGTCCACGTTGTCTACGATCACGATCAAAACAGGAGTCAATACTTGAATGTAAATCGCGGCATGCTCATGATTTATGAGTCATCGACCGCTGTATATTATATTTGACGATTTATGTATATGTATCCCTTAGCTATTACTGGAACATGTCGAAGTTTACAGTTGATACAAATCATAGTCTGCAGCTGAAGCACAACCAGCCCACCACCAACACAAGTCAAATAATACGGTGGAATTCCTGTGAAAGCCGTTATTCAAGCTCGACGTTCTGCGTGGTCAATGTGAGAACTGTGTCGCAGGGCCTACAAGCTAAGTAAAACACTCGTAGCTGAAAATATTAGTGCTTCTTAGAATGAAGTTACGAGACTTGTATGTTACATTGAACTTCAGATTTGAGATTTTTGTTAAGCAATTGTGAAGAAAAATCAATGCATAAAATTCATATGGATCCAAACAAAAATGAAAGTACTTGAGTTTCGAAGATTTTGAATTGAATATTAAAAATGTTACTAACATGGGTTCAATAATTTTGTAATTAATAGCGTGTTAACATAAGAAACAGGGTGGATGGTTTTAGGTTTGAATATTTAAAGTCTAGTCAAGATAAGCACATGGATTACATATGCTAAAATCCCTTGTACAGTAAAGTTGTTCGTTAGTGGTGAATAAAATGCTACGCACAAATAGTAAACTGAGAAGAACAATAACTAGCTGAAAATATTAGTGCTTCTTACTAATGAACAACACACTAATAATGAACAACATACTAATAATGAACAACACACTAATAATGAACAACATCTTGTTACGCATACCTCAAGACTCAAGCTGGTCACATGATTCATCATGATGACCTGTATGGTACAAATATATTGGAAATTACTATTACGGCACGAGTTGAGCAAAACCCTTAAAACAATCAAAATCGTAACCATTTTGAAATGCTATATATAAAACAGGTTCAAGTTCTTATATTTTTCGTATGAACTCTTGATGATTATTTTTACTGTTTAAACACTTTTCCGAGTTTACACACACTGTATTTCACTAATTGAAGCCTATAATGTTTAAAAGCACCAGTAGAGCATAATTACGAGGTGGAGGGTGAAATAGCTTTCGAGATGAAATAATATAAGGAATGAAGAGCGTCCCCTACAACCACAAAAAACTACCAAGATTTAATAACACAACATGAGCATCCCCGTGCGATACACTACATGGGACAGGTAAAGCAGGACTTGTGAACGCGAGCATTCTAGCGGAAACGCGATACAGGCATGGTTTGTAAGTCAAATTGACACACCACTCAGAGCATTAAACATAAATGCCAGGCAGTCTCACAAATTCCAAGGGAGAATAAAAAAGTTGGCTAAGATTCCGCGTAAGCACGAAAAAACGGAAGAAAAAGCTTGGGAGAGCACCACCCCGGACAATAGAACCGCCCATTAAATTGAATAGCAATCGCTGGTCTCGGTCGTAAAGTGTAGGTGAGCGAAGCGCGGCCGCCGCAACAGCCTGTACCTATACCGGACCCACGACTCCGCGGTGCAGCACTGCTTACTTCACGTACGTTTCAGTGTTGTAGTCTCTGCCCGCACTGCATATGTAGGAGTGGCATAAAATCATACTACAGCAGCCTCAGCCCAATATCCATGAGACAAAGACCACTACGATGGAGTCAGACTGTAGCAGCCTCAACCCAATATCTATGAGACTAGACCACTATGGATTACGGTTTTAGTAGCCTCAACCCAATATCTAGGAAGTTGGGTGGGCATCAGGCGTGGAGTGGGATTTGAATAGCCTTTTCCTACATCCCACGAGACTGGTCAGTGGCAAGTATCTATATAACTACTGGATAGTAAGTTTAAAGTACTGTAGAGCTATATTAATGTTTCATACCCTAACCTACATATACCGTATGTCCCACAAAACCCCGAACCGAGTATTTATTTTCCCGTATCAGTAATGCCATCATAAGAAATTAAATGCTTATCGCATTCTTATGATGGTATTACTGATACGGGAAAATAAATACTCGGTTCGGGTTTTTGTGGTACATACGGAATAATAGACGATGTATCTCCATCTCTCTATGTATGTCCTATTACTTCCTATCTATTACTGAAGAAAAATTATTAAACTGAAATCAGAACGGGTACCCATGTATTCTAAGCATTGTATTGTGAATACCAAAGGCGCCGGATCACTATAAGATACTTCATTTTTCCGCTATTAGCTTTCTTCTCTTACACGGCCATGTTATCAGTAGAAAAGATACAGAATAGAAGTTCTGTATATATTCATGAAAAATATTCAGATTCTGATAGTACCAGGGGTAAAACTAAAAAATATATTTATTTCACAGATCCTTAATTTTGTCAATTTTAAATCAATGGAATTTCAACGGGTACTATTTGGGCCATGTTATCGGTAGATAAGATACAGAATGTAAGTTCTGTGTATATTAATGAAAAGTGTTCATTTAAAATCCAATCATTCGTCGTTAATTTTAATACATTCATCTTCATAATAATTAATCAATTAGGCAAATCTAAATCGTGGAATTTTCACGGGAACTGTATAGTTCTGAATAATGGTCGATGGATACGCACTCTTCTATTCACAGAATATTCATAGTAGCGTCGACGTACAAAACTGTGCTTTCACAAGAGGTTCCGTTGAGCCATCATGAGCCCACCATGTCCGAACAAAAGCAGCAGTACAGCAAAGGTGAGCAAAATTTGTGGCCTGGTCAAAACGATCAGTGATGTCGCACAGTCCCTTTATAAATAAAAGCTAAACTAATAAAACATTTTGAATTCTACATGAAAAATATTCAAATTCTGATAGTACCACGGGTAAAATTAAAAAATGTATTTATTTCATAGATCATAGATGTATTGTGTGATACACAGTGAACTATGAATGAGCCTGCGAGCATTGTTCAGCTTCTTTCTTTGTGAGACCTATTTGCGCTCTGAGATTTATACTTGATTAGAAAATTTACATCTCTCAGCGGGATTCCTGAAAAGATTTTTGAAAAGATTGAAGCAAATTACAATGAATTCCCAAATATTCGATATTTTTAACGTGTCCAACAATCGAATATTAAATCCACACATTGCGATGGAGAGATACATACACTCAGAGCTGGTAATAAAAACAGTATATTTACTGTCGAAGACTATGTTTACACTATCGCAAAGCATATGCAGCTGCGTTTCGAGCGCACTCGGTAACACACTCGAAACTGTCATGCTATGGAAAGTTAAGGTTTATGCCATACTAATGATTAGCATCCTCGAATAAATATGATTTAGTAACACAAAAATAAACGAACTCACTCCAGTTATCGTAATCGCTACACTTGTCTATGCTTATGTTCTGAGTCATTGAAGACGCGCACACTTGCAGCCAACGCAAGAAGAGCCATGTACATCTTTGCCAACCAGTCCATGATGGATAGATTGATAATCAACGCAAAAATGAGTGATGTTACCAAATAGGAAGCTGGTCCCTCAACAATGATTTTGATTCTAAAAGCGTAGCAAGATGATACCACAGGAAATGAGCTACTTCAAATATTGTGTGTTCTGAGGCATTAATCAGCCGTTAATGGCCGTATTCCGTTTCATCCTACCTTGACTGATGTAAAATCTTAACATGAATTGCAGGTTGTCGGTTACAATAGGATTCCAACGTTCCAAAAACTCACCGAAGCCGTGCAAGTTTCGTCACTTTCGGGTATCATAGATGCATCAACAGTTACAAACTCTGCAGATGAACTATAGTGCCATCTTTCGTACCAGACCTTAACTGAAATGAATCTGTACAAGCGATAATCCACTTTCTCGCATTGTAAGTATATGTAGATAGAAATAATTCAACCAGGAACTAAAGTAATAAGATTGAAAAAGCTCATTTGGAAAACAAGATCAGGCTTTGCATCCAAACTTAATGGTACCCAAATTTTTTGGTTACTCTAACAACCTTAAATTTATTAATGAAAATAAATCCAGCTATAGAGTAACTAAATTTACTGCCCCCTCCAACAAATGAGTTGAAAATGAGATGACGTTCTAAGCACTATGTCATAATAAATGCTTCCGAAATAAATAGCGCAGAGTAGCGCATATCTGCGTCGATGAGTAAAGGACAACCCAAAAAGTTCGGCCACGAGACAGACGTAAGGCAATCAGCGTGTATCGCTGGAGCAATAAAGCGCGCAGGTAGAGTCCCACCAGCCATAGGTCGGACACTCATTATCCTCACCTGTGCACGGTTCATTATCCTCGCGGAGAAGACCATTAAAAACGCTAAAACGCGCCCTATCCTCCTATAAAACGTGCTCGGTCACCATAAAAACCTTCCGAGAGCGCATAAAAACGCAACCTTGATTCGCAAAACGAGAGCTCTCTCGTAAGACGATTGATTAGCAAGCGATTGGCGGAGGAGATAACGAACGCCCTACGGCAATGGATGGTCCATGCAAGACTTATGCGAGTTTGAATAACAGAATTATTCAGACATGTCAGTCAGCGTGTAACAATTGCATAGCCGTCTTGAAAGTGATACACCTATGCACTGTAAAAGAGCGAAGTGTCGTCTCAAGTATAACTCTGCACTGCCGTCCCTGTAAGTTGCAAGTCATAACATTGCGAGTACGAAAATACAATACACAATGGTGATAGTTTCGATACCTTCACACCGTGAATTTTAATCCTAAATAATAAACAGAATATTTTTCACCTCAGTTTAGCCTGGCATGCAGACGAGCGGAGAAGGAAACAATGCACTTCACAATCCTCTTCTTATCTCGCGAATAATTTTAAATCAAAACTAGCTCGATATCGTACATGAATATCTGTTTTAGTAAAGCCCGGACGCAGTGACAGACTTGCTTTCCAAGAATAACTTATAATTACTTGGTTCCGTGATACAAAAAACACCAAATAAAACAACTCGTATTCACAATTAGTTGCGTAAGCTTTCACTAAGGTATTCGATTCCCAGTCTATCTACAATGAAAGTCAACAAGCAGTTTTTGGATTACACTAACAATAGTAAATGAGTAAGACGCAATGGAGAAAAACCAGTCACGTGTGCTAGCGTTTGAGAGTCGTTGAGTAATGGGCAGTTCGGAAAATAAAGACAGCGTAACTCAAATCAAACTTCCTCGATTTAATTTATCTAATTTACATAAACTAAACCGGGGAAGTGCACGGATGAGATGGAGATGAAATATGAAATGCAATTTGCTATACACAACCACAAAGATCTTCAAGAATAACGCAGGAACTATGTTGAGTGCATTTAAAATGCAGAAGAAGCCAAAGAACATATAAGAAATTTCACGCTCTGGGACACATGCAAAATGAAATAGGAAAACAAGAAAACCCCTTCGAACAGAAGTTCGAAATTAGAAGAAAATCGAATAGAAATATCGAACAGGGTTCTGATAAAAATAAGAGAAAATTATTATAATGAGGAAGGCCATAAAAGCTAAAAAAAAAGTTGAAACATCATAAGAGACCAATATGAATAAGTGAGTTGAAGTCAAGGAAACCCCAACCGGTTGCAAATCGCATGCGGAGCCCCATAGCATTGCTGGGAGCACGACCCAATGCTCCATTAAAGGCAGCGTCCAGAATAGGCAGGAAATGCTGGCTAATTGTCCGTCCATTAGTCTTTTAACCATAGAAGTAATTGCATGCACGCCTGTGGTAGACGCGTAGTCGTGTCTTCTCCTGTACTCGGATCACTAAAGTTGCCTGAACTTCTTGAGTTACTTTTGTGCGTGTGTATTTGAATATGGCGCTCTAGTGATGAAATATCGATCCCCACTGACAGGCCACGTCTCTCAAACGCTAACATCCAACACTAAGATTTATAAACCCTCGCCCATTTCATAATTCTCCCAATGATGTGGCATGATACCAATACCGTAACAACAATAGCTAGAATACCTTGGAAACTGGAGAATAATGCATGAGAAATTCGTTGGAGAAAATCAATTTTCCCTTTGATAGCAAAAAAGTTGTTTCTACCAGCAAAAGATCAGAGAAGCAAAGATCAGATTTCTTCAACGCCCCCCTGGGGACGTTGAGGAAATGCAAGGGGGCGGTAGGAGGGTACGCCTTGAATGGAGGGCGTATATTACTGTATAATATACAGTAATATAATCATAAGGGGGCGGTGGAAAATCAGATAGTGTCCTAGGAGGGCAGTGATTGAAAAAACTTTGAGAAACACTGATCTAAAGCATACCTTTGTTAACACGAACAGAGGTTGGGCAACGCTAATCAAGTGTAACATACTCGGAATTCGACCTCAATTATCACATAATCGTTTCACAATTCAAAATATACATTTATTTTCCCCCAAAAAAATAATTCATAAAACACACGTCTCCAAAAGTGCACGGACACCAAATACGTTGTAAGCTATAACGAAAAAAATGCGCTCCGAAGAGAAATACCCGGAATTTCTAAAAACACTTCACACGAATATCGTTCTACATTGCGTACAATTAATAACGTTGCGTAAAGTTTTCTCGTAAATACGAATGAACTGGCACTAAAATATGGTAAATATTACTACTACCACTACCTATCCATGATATGAATGATCTTTGAGAAGCGCTCCCAAAAACTGTTTGAAGTTCCTACAAAATGCTTTTTTTTCAAGCGAGCTAACATAAATGATAATTTTTTATTGAACTTCTCAATAAGCATCAAACGTTTCTGCTTTAGCCAAGTGGTGAAGCGATCTGTGCTTGTGCTGCCAGGTTCCTGATTTCGAATCCTCGCACAGCCCTCGAATTTTCTCTGTTGGTGATGCATGGACCAGGAAAGCTGACCTACTGACGGACTTGAACTAACTACTCTCTTAACACATTCATTGCGGTGTGACCCACCGGTGGGTCACCCAGGTTAGGTTCTGTAATTTTTTCTAAGCTTTCTAGTGGCTGTGTGTACAAAGTAAAGGTTTGCACCGGCTAGGCAACCGCACTTACGGTGTTAAACTTCCAGATCGTAGCACTTGTCCTTGAGAGCCTCTACATCAGTGGTTCCCAAACTGTGGTACGCGTACCACCAGTGGTACGCGAGGGCATTCCAGGTGGTACGCAAACTCTTTCGGGGTCATGAACAATTTTTATTTTGTTATTTGATAATTATGGAAATAAAGTGATATCTGAGCGAATTTAGTTTCTCTGGAACCAGGTGGTACGCGGCGACTGTACGGGACCTCCAAGTGGTACTTGATCACAAAAAGTTTGGGAACCACTGCTCTACATCATGTCACAAATACGGGAACAGTCGCTGGACGCATGACCACTAGTCTTAAAACGTAAGCATTAAGAATTGAAAAACCATTGTACAGGCGTATTTCACATATACCAGAATGAAATAAAGTTTAATTCTTTTTCAAATGTAGTCAAGATTGGATTTGCCCCGCAACCCCAAAGCCAAGCTTGAGAATGTTCTCACATCAGCTGTACTATTATAATAGCTTTGCTTTAGGGCTTAGTAGACAATATACCTGAATGTAATAGTTTCTCTTTCGTTGAAGATAAGAATTTAAATTAATTATTAAATTTCAAACAACAAAGCCTACATAACTACAAAACTAAACTCACACCTACCTTAAAAAAATTTCGCAGGAGTAGCTAGGATTACAATTGAGCACGAATAATCCAAAGTACACAGACGAGGACAGACACTTTCAGCCAACCTCCAACTGAGATACTCATGAATCCAAAATATCGTCGAAGTCCACACCATAAGCTAAGAACGTACCTCCATAAGAGCCAGCGTTATAAATCGAGACTTTTGGTACAACACAATACACGTACTAACACTGAAAGACATGACTTGTGTATGCAAAATAACCAGCGAACTATCACGTAAAGTACCAAAAATTTTTAGCAAGTAGTGAAAACAACTATCTGCCTCTATTTGAAAATATGTATTTTACAATCGAATACTTCCATTATTGAGTTTAATCAGCAATAAGTTATACTTAACTAATATTACACGGAAAGAACACTCGCTGTCTTACGAGCAGCACCGATCAGGTCCAGGTCCGTTCTCTAGTGAAGTGAGATACTGCAAACATTCATACACTTGTAAGAATAAACTAGAACATGCACAGTTATTGCAGGGAGGCGCTTATATTACTCACATGGTAAAGACAGAATCTCTTGGTCTGAAAGGTTTGCTCAATGAAGTCATAAATCGCAGCAAAAAATAATCCGACAAATAACATTGATTTTAAGAAACTGAAGTGCAAGAAGTCACTGTTTCCTGGTTATTTTCTAAAGTTAAGAGTTCCCTTTTTGGTTGCAGTTTTTCAGTAGGGAAACATGATAAAAAAACATGATCATATAATGAATAAAGTGCGTGATACTGTTATTTTTACTTGATACTTTTTTGTGATTTAATGGCCTACAAACAGTATAAATGACAAAATCATTGACGAAAAACTGTAACCACACAAGCACGGACGATATCAAAAATAAGAATAGCTGGACGCTAGAGCACAAATCAGATTGAAATTAACGTTACTACTTGTGCATCTATTATATATCGTTGAGATGGCCAAGCAGCCATAACTTTAACAGAAATCCGTACACGGTTCACACACACACACACACACACACACTTGCAATGCTCATTTCTATGGAATTGCCAGTAAGTATTACAAATGAATGTATCACACATACCGATAATGAGCTAACAATATCATTTTAAACACCAGCATCACTTGACCTACAGTAAAACAGCGTCTTGAGCACCTAATGACCGTGTCTGAAGCAAAGAAGCTGCTGATCCCTCAAATACGTGGACGGCAGACACGCATGTCAAGAACGGCTCGAAATGACCAAGTCTCGAGCACCCTGGGGCTAGGGACATAAAGCGAGCGGGTCCTCATGTTCCGTGAAGGGCCGTAAGCGGCTGCTTCAGTTTTATCGCACTGTCAGATAACAATGTCATCCCTCAATATATCCTATGCGTCGCGCCGTGTAGGCTCACCAAGTTCCCCACTAAAACAGCGAGGTTATTTTTCATTTTACTTGTCGAGAAATGTTCTTTATATCACTTCAACGTGCAGCGGAGCGCTTGTAAACAAGTTTTTGAACGAAAACATTATTTGAATAATGATAATCTTATGAAAATTCACTTCTGAATCAGATAAATATATTCATTCAAACGTAACAATGTATTGAGAGACGCGCATTAATTGCTGTTAATAGAAGGTACCTCCAAAAACTTTCGGATAAAATTACACCACTTCCTAGGAACTATGACAATATAAATACACATTAATATTGAAATCTACCTAATTGTTGACATAACTAATAAATGGATAGATCAAAAGAGATGTTTATCGACCGAACTCTGCACACAGACGCTCAACAATGAACACCTTCGACAGCGCAAAACGAAGCTAGTATATTGGCTCAATTTAAGCCGATACATTCAAAGAAATGCTTCGGTTTACCAGTAAGAGGCCGCGTCATTTGAAGCAGCTGGTTGTTGTTTCACAGAGGACACCTGACCACTTGAAATAATTTATCAAACACAAGACACCCCCGGGATGAAAGCGCCCTTCGCCAGAGCAGCAACAGGAAGGGGGGAGGGAAGGCCAGTGCCCCGTAAGGGCCAGTAAAGCTACACTGGGCCGAGCATAAAATGCAGTCTATGGCGTTTAGACGCTCGTTGCCGGGTCTGTAAAACGCTCTTTTGCTACTTCCTTAGGCCTCTTGAGCACTCGTTATTCCTGGTCACCTCTCCACGCGCGGTCCAGCCAAGCTACTCAAACCAACCACCACCAAATTAATCCATTAACCTTTTACTAGTCGAATTAAGTCTTCCATTGCTAAAATATTTCCTTAGACGCTAATATTTCAAAAATAGATCAAGTAAGACAGCTACAATCAAACAGCCTAGTTTCCACCGACAAACAGCATATGCCGTAAGGAATCGGATATATGTTGGTTGATCGATAATAAAACTTCTATACTCGTAAACTATGAAGGTGAAGTGGCAAGCCAACTCTAAGGTGCCTTCCTGAACTAGGGTAATTTTTTATTGAGTTTCATGAAATATGGTAGTAAATTTAAAAAGTAAATTTAAACAACAAAAAACCTCAGTACAACAAGATGATGAACTGTAGGTCGACGTTAATAAATCATTGCAATTTGATTCGCCGTCCGCACAGTGACCTCCAGATGAGTTCCAGTGCAACAGTACATAACATCATGAAAAGACAATGCCATCTTTAAAGCACCACCAATTTTAAAAGAACAAAAATACTTCTGCCCATTAATTCCTAGTGTAAGAATACTATGGTATCATTATTGAGCAAAACAACCTAAAATCAGCAACGAAAATCCAAGAACTTATTACCATGTTATTTTCCCCTATTACCATTAACTATTTTTGAAAAACATGTCATTCTTATTCACGATTGAATTAATGACAACTTTTTGTTTCAGGAACAAAAAAAAATTGTTCGTGAACAAAATGAAATAATTGAGAGCCTCATGCTGAAGTCAACAAACGAACATTTCAACCAAGATGAACTTTAGAACACTCTACTTTACACTAGAATCAAGCTTGATAACTTGTTCTCTTTCATTTCCCGCAAAATAATTTCAACACAATTCTAGAAACTCTATGCGTTCAACATCTCACAAAACCAACACATATATTCCACGCTAAGAAGCAATAACTCAGAGCTCTAATTACAAGAATAAATGAAATGGAAAACTATTCTTCCCTATTATCTCTGTATTGCTATCGCAAGAGGAAGTGATTAAGGCGTCAGATTTGTACAGCATAAGGAAGCCTAACAACATGGCATTATTAGTGTAACTGATATGGCATTCAATAACAACGGATAATATTCAATAGCAAAATGAAGAAGCGTTAAACCGCCACATTATATTGATTTGAGCAAGCAATAGAGGATGGAAATGACGCCCGCACGTGCGACGCATCCGGTGGCTGTACGAGCAATGCGACGCACGTGTCCAGGCGCCAAGCCATTTTGCCTCAAACAGTCAGAAATAAAGCCTTACTTCAAGCCGCAGCCAAAAGAAGTTCCTAATAACATTGTTCATCACCGTCACAATTTATGTTTATCTTCAATTTAAAGCAAGAAGGATTATTTTTCTTTTTTCTAGTCGTAGGCGGAAAGATCATTGTTTTGTTTACAACTAGGAAATATCACATATTTCGTTTCGTTTCACTGCTCTACTTTCCGTTTACGAAAAAGCAGCAAGTAGAAGGAGATAGAATTAGCGACACAAACACTGCGGGAAATTTCACATGAAATTTACCGAAAAAATGCACGAGTCCGGCAAGACAAACGTTCAGCAACATAATGGGCCACTAAAATTACACTGGTTTATAAATAAGTGCACAAAAATCGAAATATATAACGGTAACAAAATTTAATACATATTTTCCAAGAAAAACAATTGAATTGGTTGCAGCGTTAGGATCAATGTTCAAATGATCATCAGACGATAGGGATAATGTAAGTAAATTCGCGAAACATATTGCTAGAGAACAGACAAAAATGCCCAATACTCATCTATGGTTCACTAAAAACTTGAGTAAATGTAATCGGCCTGACCATGTACTATTTTTATGGTTACGTATATTACTTAGCATGAGCTCACCGAGTCTCAATAATAAAATGTAATCAGTAAAATTAATCGAGTTAGGTGATAACTGTAAAAGAGCTTCCAAGGTTTGAGAGCCAGCAATAGGTAAGAGAAACATGTGAATGGAGCTCCAACACCTGGCCTCTGCGCCACTGACACCTGTTTGCGCCCGCACCTACGCAGGGTAACACATCACCAAAATGCACAAGTTGAAACAACAGAAAAGCAGGATACACAGATGGCGTTTCCAAATGTTGAAGTGTCTAATATTGAGCATTAATGCTGCACACTTGTTAAGTAAAGAAAACTACCACAAGAAAATGAAATCAAAACAATGTCAAGGCAATGAAACTTTAATCGAACCCTATGTTCATTAGCTGACCATCAATATGACGGAAAACAGACAGAAAGTTTATTATTCGCAAATGTACAGAGCAAAACATCTATTGGTGACCTTCTCTGAAGCCAAACTAGAGAACATGTATAAATTTAGACTATTTTTATAATATACGAATAATTACATATAAAACACAGAAAAACAACTTTGAGCAATTGAGGCGTATAGTAACATAGAGACGTATGTAGGTGCCACAAACGAAAACGTGAGAAAAACGACTTCCCTGGATAGCCGACGTCGAGACGCTGATAGTGGTACAATTAATCCTGATTTTGCCCAGTCTTGCTTACGTCAATATGTTACGGTACGCCTCAATTGTATTATGATGCTAGTCTGCATTGCAAGTAGCATCGGCTCGCAAGTAATAGAATCTCAGCAAGTTGACCACTATAATCAGGCGATAAGCACACCTGAACTCACAACTATAACTACGCACTCGCAGACCGATGCTCATGGGTGATTTCAACACTTCACACAAAACGCAGTTAAATATTATCTATGCTCTTGAAAACCCATCTCGAACACGTTCCGCACGCGAATACCTCAACATGAAATGACCTCTCAAAGTGTACTACACGCTTCTCTATGGTGGCTGACAATCGATTACGGTTGCTATGTTATGTGAAAATTTTCAAACGTGCCTCATTCAATCGAAAACTTCGACTCAGAGAATTTTTGAATGCTGGACACACTACTAATAGATAAAAAAACAGTGAACTAATTTACGTACATACCCACTGAATGAGATATCAAACCTGCGTAACAATAAATGAAGAGCAATGATAGACATTGAAATGAAAGTATTGACTGAAAAATACACCTATAAATTTGCCCAATGCAATAATGTACGAATTTGTGGCATCTTGTGACCGAGCGCTGAAGTCGATGGTAAGAACAGTGGAACCAGGAGAAATTGAACAGAACGTCGAAGGTAGGTAGCGCGGCCTCAGTGTTATCGATCGTGGCGATATCGATCTGGCGGTGCGTACGCGGTGCTGAGCGCACCTTTGCAAGGAAGCTGCGCGTGCTGTTGATGGTGCCATGTTCTGCAACATCACGGTTACGGTGTGTGCTGTACCGCTCGTAACGTGACCCAAGTGCCCGCAGTGTGCTTCTTATACACAAAAACTGGTCAAATGGAAACAGTGACTCAAAGAAATTACACACACAATAACGAAGATGATCGAAAATATGAAATTCAAACACGATAACACATAATTTTTTAAATGTCATATTCAAAATGATAGTATTCATACGAAAAAACTTCGCATTCTTTAAATATCAAACCAGAGTACAAGCCTCACAATCTTACATAATTCATAAAATTTTAAACAACACACATCGGCGTGTGGCAGTACACGAGTGTTGGTCGTAGTCTGAGAACTGACTCGGTAAATTCATCATATTTACATACTTCATATGCATAATGGATTTAAAGTACATCTGATGTCCTCATTCCCGCGTACAACTCTAGTAAGGACTCCGTCTCTCGAACGAACAGGACGGCCGCACAAGTGTTCAGGAACAACTTAACAATAAAATACATGCACACAAACATGCAATAGTTAACACACAGTAATATAATATATGATGGTTGTTCACACTACCCAACCGACCGAGAATAATTGTTTGTATACTGAAGCTTCGGTAACTTCATTTTTGCCTCATTGAGTTTGCATTGAGGTAATTACACCACAATATTAGTACCGAATTACATCGTCCTTTTTACGTAGTCAATACACCTGATAAGCTCAATGAAGAAAAGATGATATAATCCATCCAACAAACTGAGGAAATCATTAATCGAAGTTTCAATTGGTAATTAAGAAATAAATGTCACTACTGATGATTGGCAAAAGAAAAACATTGTCAAGCATGTATGTACCTTGTGTGCACAATGCTAAGAGTACACTGGAGTTAACTAATTATGCAATGAAAACCGAAATACGAGGAATTCTAGAGGAAAGCGTACGAACGTGTTACATGAGCTAGTAATGTTGTACAGTCTCAGCATATATACTTGTATACTCGTTTGAAAAACTTGCTCGCCCACGCAAGTTCCAAACGAGTTCTAGCAATTTTGACGACTTAGAGTTACAGGTTTCTTTAGCTCCTTGATTACCAGATAGACGAATGACAAAACGAAATCAGTCCTATTTATCATACAATTTCTAGTAAAACACACACAGAAGAAACTACGGGAGGTTAAAAATAACGGTTGCACACAAAATACATTCAAAATAGAACAATAAATAAAGAGTCAATCCGCCAAGTTACGAAGTCACCGTAATAGAGTACCAGGATACTGGTACTCTATTATTATTATTAACTATTATGAACTAGCGAGTCAACCAGATCATATGAAGCGCTCCTTCCTACAAGGATGAAGACGCCACCAGCTAAAAAACTTCAACTGTGACTTTATCCTTCCTATGTATCATTGCTACAATCTACTGTAGTTCAACTACAAAATAAAACCAAGAACACATTGATGTGCACATAATTAATTACGTTATGACAATTTTTATTTCGCAAACTTTGTAGGGTGATTATTCAGAACTTGTTTTCGGCATCTTCGTCCTTGTAGTACGCAACGCCTCATTTGCAAAAAAAGTGAAGACATTTTTCCTGGCATCAAATGCTTGCAACATATACAGTACAGTTCCTGACAACCAGACTAACATGAATACCGGACACCTGACAACCGGACTAACATGACAACCGAACATGCAATGAATATTATTAGTATTGTTTCAATTTGAAATCGATTTCAATTTGTTTTCTTATTTTCAGAATTTATGTAATTTCATTTCATAAAGCCCATGATGTGTGAAGCTGGTGAATCCGTTTCTGGAGCAAAGAGAAAAAGAAAATGTTTAACATTAAATGTGAAACGTGAGATTATACATAAAAAGGAGAATGGCACAAGCGCGAGTGATTTAATGGAGATGTATAACATTGGAAGATCAACTTTATATGATGTACTTAGCTAAAAAAAATACAATTTCTCAACGAGCTCAGTTACAAAACAGTAAAAAAAGAGGCGATAAACAGTGAAGATTTAGACCAGCACGACGGCCACAACAATGTCTTGCAACCAAAAAATTAGAAGAAATAAAACGGGAATAAATGAGGAAGAAAATATTGAAGCTAAAATTTGTTACAATCGTAGAAACATTAATTTAACATGCTTTATTCCTTGGTTTAGCCTAACCACAAACATGATGTTTCATTTTTGAATGTGAACATGCAATTCTTGCAAATGTTCCCATGTTTGTAAAGTTCCTACAAAAATTACCGGCAATAAAGTAATTTCCGTGTCAATAAATCTTTAATTTTCCTATCTTCATGCGGATGACTTGAAAACCGGTATAACTTGCTATGAACTTTTTTCCCGTTAAAATTGCCGCAACTTGGAACCAGCTGCCAGAAAACATAGTTTCTGCTGGCACTGTGAACACATTCAAAAATCGTCTCGATAAATTTTGGATTACGGACCCCCCCCCCAGTACTACATCCTACTAACTATGTCCTTAACTCCTTAAGGTTAATGTATGATTGAGATAAATGCTCGTGACATAAACGCCTGTGCGTGAGTGATATGTGTGCACACGACTAAATTGACTTACGTGGTTAAGGTGTACGTGCATGACTGATGGATTTACTTTAGACGGCATGGGACTTCGGTATTGAACCAAGAATGGGCCAAACGGCTCGTTCCTATTGCCTTATTCTATTCTATTCTAACTTGACTTCCGGACATGTATGAGTCCGGTTGTCAGGAACTCTACTGTACTGCAAGAAGAGATGGCTGAAATGTTCGGAAATAATGGTAAGAAACAGGACAAGCAATTAGGTAAAATCATTGACACCAGACGAAAATCCAGCAACAACACAACAGCCACAACAGCGACAGTAATTGTTTTATACAGGACTAAGGCAGCAGGCCTGAGTAGTACTACTCCCAATGGTTGTTTTTATAAAAAAAATTACCAAAACAATAACGGGGGTATAGAAACCACTAGTTGCAGCAGTCTAGAAGATATACTAATATGAACAGCAACAGAAGCAAAAACGTAAGCAGCATCAAAAGTAACATGAGCAACAACATCAGCAACATAAAAAACAAATACATGAGCAACAACAGAAGTAACATCAGCAGCAACAGAAGTAACATCAACAGCAACAGAAGTAACATGATAACAGTAACATGAGCAGCAACAGAAGTAACATCAGCAGCAACAGAAAAAACAACATGAGCAACAGAAGTAACATGAGCAGCAACAGAAGTAACATGAGCAGCAACAGAAGTAACATGAGCAGCAACAGAAGTAACACGAGCAGCAACAGAAGTAACATGAGCAGCAACAGAAAAAACAACATGAGCAACAGAAGTAACATCAGCAGCAACAGAAGTAACATGAGCAGCAACAGAAAAAACAACATGAGCAACAGCACCACACGTCGCGTGTTCCAAATTACCTGCCCAAGAGTCAACGCTGACGGTTGGGCAAGAGTCCCATGAAGTGACTCGTCTTGCAAAGAACTTTCAAAAGCCCGAAATATTTTTAAGTTAGATGAATAACCACACGAATAAAGAACCATACATGCAAATGCAGGGAAATATTTTTCAAGTCATCCATAACCCGTTATACCGGATTCCAGCTGATTCAATAGAATAACTATCCAACAAAACGCAAGAAAAAATATTAAATCCACATCTATGTAACATAAATATGAGCGTCTCATTTCATTTAGACCCTCCACGCGAGCCGACCACAATCCTAGTAAAAGTCATGCAAAACAAAAGAAAACTTTGCTGCAGTCGAGGTTGAGAAAGAAAATAATTTTGCTTCAATCAAGAATGACTTGGCCGCATCTTGCGATAGTTAAATACAGGTGAAATGACTTTTGAACACATAAATAATAAAGAAGCTAAAAATACTTTATAGCAACAGAAAATTATTGAAGCTGAAATGAAAATTGTTTACGCAAGCAGAGAACATCACTACAGCTAAAAATGAATTGATGTCGCAGATGAGATCATTTTACCATAGCTAATGATTTTTTTTGCTTGGAACTGCCGCTGAGCCCCCGTCAGGTGGCAGCAGCTGGCGTAGATGGGCTCAGCTGGCTAATGAAACAGTTTGAGTGTCTCAACAGCGCGCCGCGCACACTAAGTATGTCAGTCACTCGAGCAACGAGCTAACACTCTTTTCCGTAGTCTGGGTCGCAGAAATGGCTCCGAAATAAACATCAACACAAGCACCAACGTAACTTCTCCTTCAGTGACTTCTCAACTATGCAACTTATCCAATGTATCACAAACATAAGCAACAATGTAACCCCCTGAATGTAACTTCTCCATAAGATATCGTCTAAAAGCGTAACAAACACGGTTTTACGAAACACGTCGTTCATTTCCACGAATATGAACTTTTAGACTTGAACTGAATCAAACATGTTATATACAAGTTCTTTATTCCACTAAAATTGGCTAATTTTCTTAAACTGTTCAAATTTACGAGCGCTAAAGGAATAAATGTTAAAACTTTGAATTTAACACCGGCTAGTAAGAATGACATGCTGAAAAAATCGTAGATTCAGAGCTGATAATGATGATGACAAGCGTAGGTTAATACATTTCATAAGCATGAGCCTACAATTCGAATACACATGGTTACACAATAAACCAAACAGAATATTTTCTGCACATTAAAATATTACATATTTGTTTGAAAGATAGAGTGACAAACTGCTTGAGACAGAAGTTTTATCAACCATTTCATTCCCTTGACAACTTCAAAAACAGAAACTTCCAAAACTTTAATAATTTCAGTTGAAACTACGTTTGTATCTCATTTACTTGTCGTCTACGAAAATAGAATTTTTTCGCAATTCACAAACAGAAGTTCTCCACGTCTCATCTGTGAAGTTCATGCAAGTAGACCTGGACAATGTAACCTTTTCAGAGCACCGAAAATCATGCGTATTAAAGAGAAAAAATGCGCCATGGATAGCGTGCAGTGAAGACAGAGTACCACTACACCTCGTCACATTGCATACTTGGTGTGGAGGTCACAAAGACAGTCATACTTGAGTAATGAGATGAGGGCTGAATCTCAGAGAAAAAGAACGTGACAATCTTAGGAGTATTATCCGATGCAGCATCCAGTGGGAACTCACCATGAACATTAATTTGACTCGAAGAAAAAGGAAAGTACAAACACTAATATTGACGTAATCTCAACTATAGCCTTTTATCAATCAACTACAGACAAGATACTAAGGATTGCAAATCATGCGATCCACTCTGCATTGAGCTTTGAAAAATCAAAATATAAACGGAACGTATTTTTAAACGCTCCATCCCAGGTCGTTCGGGATGCTTGAAGGCATGTTTCATGAGATAATTCAAACAATCATTGTCAGCCAGTCATATGACACATTAAAGTCATCCAGCGAGCATATTTTGCATAGCAGGGCAGCTGTTGCTGGTCTACCTCAGACGCGTCATAATCGTCATTTATCTTACTAGGCTAGACCGTCTGAAAGAAATGACAAAGTTTGATGTCAGACCTGGGAGTTTGGGTCGGAAATTTCGACAAAAACATATTTTAATGGTCTTTAGTGCACGCTGTGATATCCTCTACAGACATGTCTCCCTAATTCAGTCCTTTTTAAATGGCATCCATTCATCGCTGTTTTGGTCGTTCTCTTAACACTCACCTTAAATATTTACGATCAGAACTACCAAATTTTATAGTATCTTCAAGTGTTTACTTCTTATACTAAACAAAAATCTCATTGTATATATTAAATTTGACATACCCAAAGTCATTCACTTGAATACATTATTTTAAAATGTTTTACTCCTCATTACACCTCATTTTTCTTACACGTACCTTTTCTTTTTCAATGGAGCCCGACTAAAGACTTGGCAGTTGACGAAGCCACGAGCTACAAATGATCCAAGCAGCCCTGACACACGCACGATGGTGTCAGTCCACACACATGAGCGGCGGCCGGAGTAGAGCTAGCATACAAAGTGAGCGAGAATAAAGAGCGGTCAAGTGGGAGTTAAGAGGGTAGAGATGAGGTACGCAGCTGTCCCAGGAGAGCAGGTGTGAGAGTATCTCTCACTAGACGCGCTCTCCTCAACGCATCACGACACTAACTCTGCCCTCGACAAGTGATAAAAGATGCCACTGAGAGGGTAATCAAACCACAGTCCCTCCGCCGACCGAGGTCGGACGAACCGCAAGTCTTCGAGAAAAAGGAAACGTTTTCCCAGTTCAAGTAATTGGGAACTTTGGACAGAGCAGTCAATTTTTATTGGTAAAAACAGTAAAATAGTTCTTAGCACTAGGTTCAGAATCTATATACATGAATACTAATTTTGGAGCAATGGAAATTACATGAGAACAAAAACAGTTCTTAGAATCCTAAATAAACATTATAACTACAAACGAATAAACAACCCTAATATTTCCGTCAAAATGCAATAACAAATTTTTTCAAGTATTCTATTATCGTAAACAAACGAGGGAAGAATGAATAAATTTGATCAAACAAGATGTAACAAGTCTTTGATAGTCAAATTTAAAGCACAAATTACACAAAAACAATACTGGCACATACATGAAATTGGCACTAGGTGAATTTGCATAAAAACTCATTGCTCTTTAAACTTTTAAGACGAATGACGTATGAAGACACCCAGCTCGCCCGGCATGGCAAGACACGAACATTAATGGAGTGATAAAAGGTGCTGCGAAGGGCAATCAAACAGCTACCCGAGTACACCGCAGACTCAGTGTAGCCAAGAGGCTTCTCTTCACTTTACGAGTGGTTCCCAACCTTTTTGTGATCAAGTACCACTTGGAGGTCCCGTACCGTCGCCGCGTACCATCTGGTTCCAGAGAGTACCACCTGGTTCCTGGTTCACATTTTTTGTGAAGTAAAAAATAACAAAATAACAAATTTTCATGGCCCCGAAAGTGTTCGCGCACCACCTGGAAGGCCCTCGCGTACCACTAGTGGTACGCGTACTACAGGTTGTGAACCACTGCTCTACGATAACCAGGAGGTAAATGTGTAGCATTTCCTCCAATGAACGTACAACACAAGAATGCGTGTCTTCAGATAAGTCTACTGCTAAAACTATATGCTTCTATCTATTTTACAACAATTTGTATCAATGTACAAAATCACTTCAATGTAAAGTAAATAAAGCAATTCACTTGAACAGCAGTTGTGTTTGGTTCTTCATCAATTGCGTCATCAGTTAACTCAGTGAAAAATAATTCAAAAACATCAAGTAAATTCAACGAGACTAAAACGAAAAACTAGTTTCAGTTTTTGCTTCACACGAAGAGTAAGTAAATCGAGTAAGCTGCATATCACGCACAACAAATCGAGACCTTACAAAATAGCGCAAGAAAATTGAACCTCTTCATTATCAAGCTCAAATTACCCGAATGGTCCGGCAGCCAAAAGGCGCAGCAGTTACACGATTAAGAACATGACGGCACAGTACGCCTAAATTGATGACACGCAATAAACGTCAGGAAGCAGGGATGTGTAGCACTCAAAGCCAGCCACTACTAAAATTTGAATGTATTTCATATTGCACGGTAATTCACAGAGTACAATTTAATTCGGCTTTGGTACACTACTAAACAGCTATAATTATCAAATAAGGGTGGTAAAAGAGCTAAGCGAGCCAATGAACAGTAAATTCGACCTGAACGTAAAAGCAAAAATGCAAAACAAAGTTCTGGTGTAATGCAACACAAACAGACCAGCAGCTCCAGCATACACAGCTTCATCAAGCTGCACGCTAAAGGCAGTGCTGCGGTGGCCGCGTAGCAGGTAAGCAAGAGAGGAGGTGGAGGGTAGGGGTTCAGGACCGACAGGTGTGGCGAGGGTTGTTGGAGCTATTAGACCCCAGGGGCTCACTAGCGGTCACCACGACCCTCTAGGGACTGGTGCGAGGGTCCGATGCTGCTGCTGGACTGTTGATGTTGCTATACTGGTGATGCTGTCGCTGCTATCTCCACTGCTGCTGCTGCTTCAGCTGCAGCTGTCGGCCCTATCCCTGCTGCGGTACACGTAATGCAGCTGTACAGTTTTTGTTGTCATAACTGCAATTCCTGCAGTACGAGTTGTGTTTCACTATTATGCTGCAAGACTACTTAGATGTAGAAAGTTTAAAATCCATTAAAATTAATTATATTTCTGAATGTAATTCATTTTTAACATCTTTCTATGTTTCCGTCTTACATCTATCAGTAGCTGCTACGCCAATCGCTCTTTCACTATACTCGGCAGCATAAAATAAGCTGTGAAAATTAAAAAAGCGCATAAAACCTGCAGAATACGAGCCTCACACAACACAAAAAAAATACAGAAGGACAAAGAATATTACAACGGAAAATGACCTAAAGGCAGATAGCGATGAGAGTTGAAAATCATTTGAAGAACACGTAAAATAAGAAGAAGAGGGAAGAAATGAAATCACAACTAAACGGACACTTGAAACAAGTTGCAGGAAAAGTCACAGTCTACAGACAGGGATGGTTTTACACAATTCAAACGAAGAACAGCAATATAAACTAATTGAATACATGTCGAAAGCCAAAGTAGGCCGAAAGAAAATCAGGTCATGGGAAGCAGGTAAATCGATAAGCAGGTCGGCCAGCTGAAGGTACGGCAGGTCACAGAAGGCAGGTTGAGTAGGGCAGCCTGCAGCAGCAGTCCTGCTGACAGCAGCCCGCATGAGGCAGTAATTAAGCTCGGAGAGCTGTCAGTCGTCAGCTATTGAGCGACTCGCAACGGCCGACAGGGCCGAGCAGCAGCAGGCAATGCAACGTCAGGAAGCCAAGCAAAGCTTCCTTCCAACAAAGATAATTTGATCAACTCATTTTTGCACTTCTTCAATAAAGAAGAGCAACTTAGAAATCTAATGCAACAGTTCTCGTTAATGAAGAAGTATGATATAACGTGACTGGTCTCCCATTGTACGCAAACCCACTGTTGTACCGCGAGTGTGAGCTGTTGGATGACTGTTTAGATTATAAAACTAACGCGAAAACGGGCAGTATATCTCAATTCTTACTGAAAATAGTGAAATGATGTAAGCTATCATGTTAAAGATTTGACAAGTACGTACAAAAAGTGTGGCTTTCTCGCTTTCGAGTCCACGTACAACCAAAAAACGATGTAATAGAATTGTTGTGAATGCTATTAGAATAATATTTATTGACTCATTACATACAATAGCAGTAACTGAAGATGAGCAGGACTCGAGCACGCTAACCAGAGAGGATTCATGAAAGAGTGGCTCCTGTAAGTGAGGCCAGAGGAGCAGAGGTGGCAGAGATTAAAGAGTAGCATTTAGCAAGTCTGCAACAAGCCAATGCCATAAGAGCTCTCACTTTGCCCTGATGGCATCCTATTTAACTGAGGCCACTCGCGCCGCCTCAATGACCGGCCCCATACAATGCCTTCTACGCCGACCAGTGTAGCCCGACCACTTAAAAAAGGAGAGTTAAATAGCATAGCGATGCCCATAGCCCTCAACATGAATTCGTCAATTGCAATTCAGTACGAGTAGGAAACTACAGAACGCATTAACAGAGAACTGGAGCCGCCACCATGCGAAATATGAAACAATGATTTAATTTCTGAAAATTTATTTCTGGACGCCACGATACACTAACACAAGTACTGCTGAATACGTGATTCATAATACGGATTCCCAATCAGAGGTAAACGCGAAAACATATATAGCAATAAGAAGCTAAATTCTTTGAACAATCTCATCATAAAGATAAATTGTAACATGGAATCTAGGAAACGCCCATATAACGTCCTACGAAAATATCTTAATTCAAATCACAAGCATTACATTTTGGTATAAAAATATGCTACCGACTATTATGGACGTGATCAAGCTCAGGAAGGCAAGTGGCGTTTCAAAAGCAGCAGGTAGATTCATGAAATTTATTTCAATTGTAAATTATATGCTACTCGTAAAAATAAAATTCCATCATATAAGAAATCACAATAATGGTGTCTGCTCACAATTTTACCAACTCAACCCAAATAACTTAAAATGTGTGGAATTTAAACAAAGTCGAATACGCTGCACTAGCAGAAAACGGGATCTCAAATGAAATAGGATTTATTATTCACCACGTCTGTGACCTCGAGACCAATTCGCCGCAATATTTGTAAGAATATTCAGCAAAGACCGTCGCTGTCACAATCATGCGTCGTCCCTTGCCGCAATAAGGTGAACACGCAGCAGGCGATGATGGTTCATGAGGCCAATCCAGGCGAGTATTTTACCTCAAAGAGAAGGGGCGTTATATTACACGTATGTATATGGAGCACCAGAGTTGTTTCCTACCTTATTATCACCGACCGCTTTTTAGCGTATCTATCTATATATTCAAGGATCTGGTATGTAGAAGGTAGTAATACTGTTCGTATTTCTTGACTGCAGGACAGTAAAATTTATTGGCTTCTTTCGTGTATTCAGTAGTACAGAACAGACCACATTCAATGAATTCATTTTTCAGTGTCTTGTTTGGAGCCACAATAGCGTGACATTCACTCGTGTCATTGCACGTGTTGACAGAAATTTTAACTATTAAGGAAAGAGAAAGAGATAAAAAACTTGATTTTGAAACAGATTTTACTCAAGTTACAGATGAATTGATGAACACCACACTTCCGGAACATATTTTAACATAAACGTTTAGCTGTAAACTCAAAAATATGCATGTTATTCTGTCCAGCTCACATTATGATAATGTGCTAAATATTTCAACAGCATAGCAAATAAGAAGGAATACCGATTATGTGGAATTCCCGTCAACTTCAAAGGATTAGCAATTATGGAAAAAGGAATACACTGAAATTTAGTTCATTCCTTGGCACACAGGAAAAATTCACATGAGACAATGACAAATGACGTAACAACAAATATCTCAATACGTAGAAGAGTCATCAACGCCTACTGTTATACTGGTGGCTTTCATGAATTGATCGTTCGCTCACCAAGTGGAAGTTGAACCTGCACTCACGTGAGGTAATTGCGAAGTCGACGTAGAGCGCCTTGACGAATTGACGAACGCCAGATTCAACTCAATATTAGAACTTAAACGCATTCGGAATGATTTGAGAAAATAGTCTGTCGACTGAAGTAACATAAATACATATGGTAATCGCTGACATGAGATCATAGGTAAGCTGGTACTTTATGAAAACTGCAGTCAAACGAGAATTCCTTAAGTAGTATTCATTATACGAATAAAAATCATAACAAAAACGGTAATAGAAAATGAAACTGCCTAATCAAACGTAGACGTAAGACTAGTAGCATGTAACTAGGAAAAAATGAACACAAGTGAAAAAAAGGGCGCCAGTCCACAAAAAATTAACATCGAGAAGCACTCAGACTGAGAAGACGAGACAAAAGAATAAGAAACAAACACGAAGAGAGATGGAAGAGGACCACACCGAGATTTGAGAGTGAGCTACCCTCGCTCCAAGTCCCTCACTCGACGCAACATCCCGCGCCGCTATCCCGACAATCAGTAAACGGGCCGACTTTACCTTCCTGCCTTATCGCGCGTATCAAGAACCGCTCACCCGCACTCTTTGCATGCGATATCAACGGCATCTGAACGCTCCCGCTCGCCTTACGTGCTCAGCTCTTGTGCTATATGAGACTCTCTCAAGAGCTCACCTCCAGAAAGTGGCAACTTCATGAAAGAAACATACAACAAACGAGACGCGCTTTGATTGTCATCATTGGTCAGAGGGATGAAAGCGTCGAGTACGTACTACGTATTAACAAAATCCTGATAAAAATTGTCAACACGAGTACCCACATGCACAATACCTTACATTTCGTTTCAACCTTATGCTTCTACAATATTTGACTACATTACATTCCTGAAGAATGTTTGGCCCAGAACAACAATCGAACTAAATGAAAATGTGCAAACTATCGATCACTGAGGAGTACATTGACTGAAAACTTTGGGTAGATTCATTGACGTGACTAAATAAAAACTAGTAGCTCCCTACGTTACTTCGCCCCGAAAAAAAACAGTTACCAACAATTCAAGGTTTACGTTAATCAAAAATTTAAGGTCTGAATGATGATTTTATGACGTTGAAGGTGCACAAAGTTTGATAACACCGACGACAATAAGTATGAGACAAGTGGCTCCGTTGAGAGGGTGGTGATGCAGTGCGCAGCGTAACTAGCAGCATCGGAACAAGCAATAAAAAGGCACGAAACTAGCCAAACATTGGCCATGAAGGGAGCAGGCACTGGGCGCTAATTTGATCTGGCAGCTAGAGAGCCACCGGCAGCTCGGCAACTTTGTGCTCACTAGGTTAGACCGAGGGACGTGAGGGCGAGAGCAGTACAGCACTCCTTGTCTGCGCACCGTCGTACTGAAGATACAAGAATTGAAAAAAGGTAATCGTACAGTACAATGCTACGCAGATATAACTAACACAAAGAGATTTTTTGCAAAGCTATACAAAAACCGGAATATTGAAAATCAAGACACCTTCGATAGTATTCGTGACTTGAAACACTATCGAACATATTCCCTTCAAATGGTGTGACATCGCGGTCGTTGATAATTGCGCTCCATGATACAATTTTCAGTAAAAGGAGTACATTGCACCATGATTGAAAGCGCATGTGTTCCAAATGAAACACGCTGGAGATAAGGCCTAGCTGCATGATATATTAAATTGTTTACCTCCCACGTTGCAGAGAATGAGCTTTCATGAAACACATGAACGCCGTCGCTCCCTCCTTCCTCTTTCTCGGTTAAGAAAGTACACCTCACAGAGAAAAACAAGACAAGCATCAAATATGTTGAACTCTTAAATAAGAGTAAATATATGGACCCCAATGATAACCAAACACATTCATCGCTGAACGCACTGTTCAAAACACTGTGTGGCAGAGGTAACACTAACAATAATTGAAAATCAATTTCCTTTCCAACAAGGAAGAAATCTACTTAATACATGGTATATGTACTTCCCTACATCGGCGTTAAATCCCACTTGCCAGCACCAAAACCTTATGGATTTTAATTATCGAAAACAGATCCGTCTTAAAGCCCTTTAATCGCACAAGTAAATTTCAGTAACAAAACTTTCAGTAAGCGGCAGAAGATATAATTGAGGCCGTAATGAACTTTTTGACTAGACTCATCTATCTACAAGACCAGATAACTATCACACAGAAACCTCCAGAACCTCAAATTCATGAAAACTTTCCAGGAAACACACGCTGGAGTGGTTTAAAAATCGAAGGCAATGAACGAAATGGACGAAAATGTCTTGAGTGGATGCCCCAGAAAGTCGTTCAAGTGACGAGCACTGAGGAAAAAAGAAAGATAGCGGGAGCAGCAATTTGAGGGCATCCCTTCCCCGAGCACCACGCAGACGCAGAGCCTCATCATCGACAGCGGCCGTTTCTGGACCGTCACAAATAGGCAAATTATTCAAATGACGGCCATGCTTAAGAAATTAGGCCTCCTCAGAGACGAGGACGGATGGCCACTTAGAAGGGCCGCCGCGCACTGGCCTGGGCGCAGCACGCGCACAGAACACACGTAGCGCTGACTCCAGCCCAGAATCAAGCACAAAATTCTGTTCAACCAACGCTACAAGCCAAATGCTTCCTAATACTGAATTTGATTCACTTCATGCAGTGGAAGCTGTTAGGATACAGAGATAAGTTTCGCAAACGTAACAACTCATTTCTCGGGAATTTATAATCTTATTTTCGCAAGTAAGAATCTAAATATCTATAAACTAAAATAATACCCGCAACTCTTCATTACCCACATGTGTATTAGCAGCTACACATAGTATTTTATACACACCGCGTTTGCTTGCAAGGACACCGGTGCTTTATGATTTGTATAAGACAATCTTAAATTTCCAGAAATGTGACTCTTTCATTCATACACCTACGTAGCCAACTATCTTTCAATATATGTCCATGCAGCCGAACACACATATACAAAAACGTCTCACGTCTCGTAGGTATTATACACAACAAAGACTGATTCCCCACAATTCAGAAAACGAACATGATGACGCTACGTTGCACTGCTGCGACTGCAACAATACCATTCAAAACAAACGTTTTGGGGTAAAAAAATTCACTCAGAGCAGAACAAGCTCACTAAGCATGATATATTTTGAAAAAAACTAAAGCAAAACAAAGTTTGCAAAAATCACCAGAAATAAGAAAGAAAAGCACGGCTGGAATACAAATCAAATTTATTTAGTATTGAGATCTTTTAGAACGACATATTCGAGTACTTGAATTATAAACTACGCCTAATTCAAATCCCTCAACTTTTGAAATGGTCAAACTGAATGTTACGATTTTTTCATTGAAATTTATGTCATGCTCAACCAATGATAAAAGAGGTCTAAATCTAGACAAATATTTACTCGACATAAAACTAAAATAATGGTAACATCCGATGAAAAATTCGATCGAAACGTAAATAGAAAATAAAAAAACTTGACAAACAACACGGGGAAAGTTAAAATTGAGCAGAAAGACTTAATTAGTCCAAGCCACGTCAGAATACAGCATAGCATTAAATGATGAATGAAAACAGAGTAGAAATAGCAATAATGTACTATTTGCAGAATGATGAGTGACTTCAAGAGAATAAGATATACCAATAAAACTAACCTGGTTATCAGTATCAGACAAAAATAGGTTCACGGGAATGGCAATGAAAATTTAAATTTTAGAACTCTTGCGTTTTTCAGCATTGGGCTACAAATTGAACACTAATGAAAATTGCAACAAATTCACGACGAAATAGTAGCCGCATCCCAAAACGAGTTTGACAAGAAATAAAGAAAGCATTTACACGACCTAAATGTCTCATTGTACGCGTTACTGTGCTCGTCCAAGTTGAAGAAACAAACACAAGATTAGGACACTAGCAGCAGAAAGTCTGGAGACCGCAAACCACATGAAGCGTATCGACCACAGAGCAATAATGCGGACCGTCCGCGACCGCAGTTGCTCCCAAAGTGTTCGCATCGAAATGAGATACGAGAACTTTTTTGTTTTCGCAAAAGTCACCAAGAAAAGTTATGGCATAAAAGCACCCCATTTCAAGCTAGATCTACTATTAAATTCGCTTAACTACCAGCAGGCACTCAAATTGAAACAGCATAGAAGACAAGTGCACATCAATAGCTGAGTAGTTCTAAGCTTTCAACTCAAGTTTCACCGAGCGCTAACGGTCACGAAAGCCCAAAACATTCGCCTTAATTTCTCACGTTTATTATAAGCTACACCAAACTATTAAGATCGCTTGATGGAATGCTCATAGTCACGGAAGGAGATAGCATTACACTTTATTAGACGTGGCATGTATAATTGACTGATTGAACCTATCAACTTGAATTGATTGAACGCTCATAGTCACGGAAGTCGATGTAACATTCCACTTTGATGGTATAGAGTACAAAAATCGTAATGCGGCCAGTATTAATCCGAAAAGTAAATTGAGAATATAGTTAGCGTCGAATATAATCTAATGAAAGACAGAATTGAAACTAGCACCAAAATTTGCCAAGATATTCAAATAGGTGATTCACGATTTTCTTCCTTAATTCTAAACAGTACTTCCCCTTAAAAGCTTCAATGTAACTTGAGGTGACTGAAAAAATACATTAATAGCAAGTTATGGTTAGTTCAACATCAAATACCTTCCGAGTGTACTTTATGATCAATGAACGCATGCTAAGTCAACCACAGGTTAAAAGCCTCTTTTCAAAAATCAGTTCTTTGAAGAAATGGAGTAGTCAATCCTGGTTAGGGGTTCCGTAGGCGATATTGATATCGAGCAGTTTCAAGATTCCAGAGAACGACTAAAAATAAGAACACAGCATAAAATATTATGAATCTGTGTTCATCATCCGTTTAAAACTTTTAATGTTACTGCATTCAAAATCCATCCTACACACTGACGGTATGAGTAATACTACAAATCCATCCTTACATTATAGAGTCTAAACAATTGCAGTAATTTAGATATTCCAAGAACGGTAACTCGTTTGGCGAGCTCTCAAATGAATAGAAAGGTCAAGTTCGCATAATGTACTAAGGAAAAATAAAAAATAATGCAAATTTTTTGTTCAAGTCGCGAAACTTAAGCTACAGAACAGATGAATACATTCGTCGATACACGGTACGCAAGATATAAAGAGGAACAAAATTATTTTGCGATTGATGTTCATATCCAGAATTAAATAACATTTTCTTGACACAGACCATCCCATGTTTTTGGATGCAAACGAAACGGCAACCAAACATTACACGAGTCATTTGACAAAAGTTTAAAGTGGGTTATGCAACTGACTGTTATTCCAATTTCCAGATTCAAGCGCTGCAACCCGATCCTCAATGACACTGCAAGTCATTAACTGACAGGTTCCGTTCGGACGGTAACACATCCACCATGTTTACAAGAACTAACGCAATAAACTGCCCACACCATGTCGTTCCATGAAGTTCCTGACTATAAGGCCTAACCATCACTAATTATTTTTCTATAATCGACACTACCGTTCAATGAGACACTAACAAAGACAAAGAGAAAATATGAGGGACGAAATCCGTTCACGTGTGTGTGTACTTAAAAAACAAAATTTCACTTAAGATTGCATAACAAACATCATGAAAGCTATTAATACAAGATGTAACGAATTCAATCGTTGTGTGAGAATAAGACGGTCTACGTGAGATCAAGGAATGTGAAGAAAACGTCCCTCCAAACAGACGAACGCAACGGAACAGCACTGTACAATGTGAAGCTGTCGGAACGATGAGACAGTTCGGTTTTACAATGCTAGGAGCATCGCACAGGAACACAGCACGTTGCAGCGCTTGACTGGAGCGCCAATAGAGCGGTATGGGCGTGCTGTCGCTCAACCGCTGCCATTAACACAATTCGCTACAATCCGCTCAGTGTCTCTCATTAAGTGCCTGCGATCGTCTAGCCACACACCCACACATACAAGACACAATCCCACACGCCGAAAC
The DNA here is from genome assembly GCA_006783055.1 of Trinorchestia longiramus. Taxonomy (NCBI): domain Eukaryota; kingdom Metazoa; phylum Arthropoda; class Malacostraca; order Amphipoda; family Talitridae; genus Trinorchestia; species Trinorchestia longiramus. Next base: position 167,054 of record VCRD01000100.1, read on the forward strand.
ATCATACACCCATATGCGTCACATGCACATCCACCTACTCTATATTCATCATCACATGAGTCAATCATGGACACTTCACGAACTTCACTCAGTGGATGCTGTAACTTGACATACTTAAAAGCATCGAAGTATAAGCAGCTAGAAATCTCAAAGCAGACGGTAAAATGAATACCGTAGAAAAATGTATTCAAAACGTAACCCGATCGTTCAGAACGGCGTCGGAAGACATGCTACGTCGATACAGCGCGCAATCGCTTTCCAAAAATATAGAATGGCAGATCAAATTCTCCTTCTAGCACAACTGATTTCCTACAGAAGCCAAATTCCAAACGATTGAGAAGCGTTGCTATTGCAACACACAAGTAATTGACTGAAACCAAACATATAGGCGATGGCCGAGTTGGTGCCGAAACCTCTAAGCCTTGCACAAATTTAATAAGAATATCATGATAAACTAAGTTTGATAGTAATAAACAATGTCCATTATCGCTCAAGTGAACGAGCAGCGATGGAAAGGAAGAGCAGAGAAACAGGGCACTCGTGAGGCCCCGTGAAATCCCTCAAATTACTCAGTTCTTAATGGTTTCCTTCAACAAAACCTCAGTCACCATTGAGGCAAGGGCTAGACTCAAACACACACTCTAGATCGTTTTTTGTTGGCAGGAAGACTGCAGAGATTTTCCAATGTGGAGTGTAAGAAGTTCGAGGTCCAGCGTGAGTACTGAGTACTGCACAGAGCGTTGCAAGAACAACAGTGAGTGGAGTACCGGTAGTGGACAAGATATCACTGCGTTAACATGCCAATGCACAAATTTAGATTCAATAAAAAGTTCTGTGTCAACACAAAATAAATGCACGAAATTCGTACACAAGTAAATTCCGGAGAATAAAAACTCACAGGACTCTTAACTAGATTAATATAGTTCGCTAAAATCTTACTATGAAAATTAAACACCTGAGGTAAAACAATTCAGACAAATGCCGAAGCAATTTGACTATTGAATGTCAAAAAGAACTCGGATAACTCAATAAAATGACTCATTGTTGCTGGTACAAGTGAAATTTGACACCAATGCGTGAGCTCTCGAGTTGTCCTGTAGACTTGCGCGTGCGTGAGGCTTACATCTGACAAGCAGTTAACCTGTTTACTTTAACTATGATATAAAAGACAATTTTTCTTATCGCATATGCGCTAGATACAACACATGATTTACTATATAAAATGCACAGTGTTGCCTATTGGGGAATATAATGAGATCCATACTTATGCGATAGAATACAGATTCGGCAGCAGTTGTGCCGAAACCATCATCCATTAACAGCCATAAGAATCATAAACTAATAGGTCTTGAATAAACACAGACAAAACAAAGACACGCATCCAGTGTATATTGTATACATAGTCAATTTATAGGCACTCAAAAAGCGGAGCAGTTGCCCGTACCACTTTTGTCACAAAAACATGGAAAACTCGCATGAATAAGCAGTAATTACTTTTTCAATCATTTCACTCGTTTCAATGTTTTAAGTGCGATTGAAATCTCAACACAAAAGAGAAAAACAGAACAACCGAGAGTTCACGTATGTTAGTAGTAGAAACAATCCCACAGAAGACCGGCAATGATTACAGGTACAGAAGAGAATATATTAATCCGCGTTTCTACTGCTGCAACATACCTTCAATAAAAGAAAAATGGAAAGTTTGACATTGTTGCATCCAAAGAAAAATAACCGTTCACCATCAAGAGCGTCGCTTGCGGTACGCAATAGAAGCAGCCTAGGGCTACTGAGTGCAACAACGGGACACTTACGAGTGGACTGCAAGCAGTGTCAGCACAGCACCGGTACAGCTGACACCTACGGCAGCATCGCAAATCACGTCCATAAATCATGGCAGTGGAGTGTGCAATTTACGAATCCGTCAGCACCGTCGCTGCCTCATCGCGCGCGGCTCTTGAAAGAGAGGCGTAGCACAGACAATGCAGGCAATGAATGCATCGCCACACGCAACCAAGTATTTAATTGGCACTTTTCACGTCAAAATAAAGCCGAGTTGAGCTCATGGACTCCAGCGCCTCCAGTATTATTTCTCAAGATGGAACTAAAAAGTTAAATTTCATGGATCAAATTCTACCACTAGAAAATTATTGGGCGTTTACAGTAATGCGGAAAAATTTTTAGGTTTCAACACAACGCCAGACGGCTATTGTACAACAAAAACATGAAGACATATATTCCCTGTGCTCAGAAACAATTGGTTCACATTCATTTTCCGAATGTGATAAAAAAATTAGCCTCAGGTATGCTAAAACTATTGCATACACTGCCTTTATTCAGATCCTGTTAAATAACAACTAACACGATCGTTTCAAAGGATATTAAAGAATTCTTTCAGACCACCAGTTATAACAGGAAAATAGAAAACAAAGTAGAAATATTGTAAAAGGTAATCAAAGGAGTCAGAGGCATGAATTATACAAAAAACGCACATCTGTCTTGAAAACCCTGCTAGAACAATCCAAATACCGTCTTCAATGACAAAATAAATTTCCATGAAAATGCATTTTTTAATTATTCCTTGATCTTAAAGCATAATGTATAATGTTGGAAGTATAATGCGTGGCATAAATCTTTGGATATTTTTAGACTGAAGTGTGGCTTATGTGTTCGTGAAACGGCAACGTGACTCCAGTACTACGGTGCATCTTGGTAGAGCTGGGAACCACGTAAGAAGGTAGGATGTAGCTGAAATCCGTTTAAAATATGTGCTACACCAGATGAACTGCACCACGAGCATCACAGCACTTTTACTTCAATAGAAACACAGCTCTACATGTAGTAACTTTTACTGAAATAAGACAAAGATGCAGTTGAGATAACGTACAACGTTTCGCCCTTAAGATGAGCTACCGTAGAACTAGAGCAATAGAGACACACTAAAGAGGTAGCATAATAATTGTAGGACACTTGAGTTAAAGCAGGAGTATATTATCCTGTTGAAAAAAAAGGATGTCTTCGCAGTCCTGCACCGGATCCCCCGACTGGAACTGGGATTGAGCACGTGACAAAGCATAGCCACGTACCGCAGTGTGGATTGCAGAGCACTGCGAACAGGCAGGTCAGCAGTAGTCCAGATTCTTGTTCTTACCTCGAGTAAAGTTACATTTCCTTTGTTCATCGGGCATGCATACCTGAAAAAAAATGAAAATAATTGAAGGCACGACTGGAGAAACATTCGACCGCTACGAAATGAAACATCCATGAAGCTGAGAGTAGGCTAGTTAATGCGCAGATGTACGAGCTAACTACATAAACCGAAACTGCAATGAGAAGCCATTGAGACATGAACACTTGTGACCTAGCCAGAGCTCAGTGGTACACGATCACCATCATCAAAGAATGTGCCGCTATAAATTATTTTTTTCTATTAAAACTGAGTTTCCGTGAAAATTTACGTCAATACTAGAACGCATTTTAGGGTTTTCTTACAACGAAATTCTATGAACCATTGATTTCTTTAATAAAATACAGTTCATTCAACATTAAAAGTATGTTTCCCTTGTATTCTACATTGAATCAATGTATTGCAAGTTTCCAAAGCCAATTTTATGAGAACACTTGTGCACATCGGCTGGATGAACGTTACATGCAGGTAACAATATGAAAACTATGAACTGGTTCTCAACCACCGCTCTTGGTAGTGGTCTGTCGTCTCAGCATGAAGAAATACATTCAATAATATTTATTGATAGCCCACTAAATTCACGTCAGACCAACACTAAAATTATTATTAAAAATATCCATTTTTCGGTAACAAATATAGGATTAGCTCCACAACGAATAGCAAGAATCATCTTTTTTAAACGTACATTCTAAGAAACAAAACAGTTCATGATATGTTTCAAGATTTTTTGCAAAACATTTGATAAGATAACACTTGATAAAATGCAGGTCGTACCTTCGTGCTTGCATCAAACAACCTAAACAAAACAACTGTTAGTTAGACATCGATTGTAGCACACACATCCACTAGTAAATAACTACATACAATGAGAAAATGGGTAGCTGTACAAAAATTCCGCGATTTAGCAGATCGGAAGTCAGGAATTGGTGATAAACTCTGGTGACTTTCTGATTAGTCTCATCCACCGTCTTGGGATACATTTGAAATCAGAGGAATGATAATCGCTTTTCTTGTGAGTATCAACCATTTTCTTGGTTTAACTAAATTATAAGTCACCATAGTCGTTACCTTGGTGTGGTGCAAACAAAGAGATTATTAAACAAAAGCCTAATTTTGACCGAAAAGAAGTTGTACTGAGCATGGAAGAGTGACCCTCAAACGTCCTTAACACAGCAACAGTAACTTAGCCTCTATCTGTTACATGTATACAGTACTCTAGCACAAGAACACACTCCGATACCGTGTTCACTGTGTTACGGTCTGACATTGAGCCAGTCATTGATTAAAAATCGCGCAAAAATCAATGATAAACTCAGGAATTATACTTCAGCGTTTCAATAGATTAATAGAGCTACGAGCTAAAAGTTATTTTCAAAGCCTGAATTTAGCTTGCAGTATATACAAGCACATATTATAGTTGATAAATTAAAATGCACAGAGAGAGTACAAATGGTTTTGTTCTTCCCAACGAAATACATATTGTCGACGTTAAAAGCAAAGGTACACATAACGTACTTAGTGCTGGGCGAAACTGCGATCAATTTCTTAAATTTTTACGAGTTCACATTTCTGGTGCCGTATGTAAACATCGATGCAGTGCAGCGTAGTGAGCAAACACCGTAATGCTAGCAATAAAACTCAAAATTTTAAAATTTTAACAGAAGGAGAGTAAATATAGTCTTATAACTTAATTGTTTTGAGAAATTATTACACGAGACTAAAAGCCTACAGTTTGTAGTCGTATATCATTTCATTCGTAGCAATGAAAAAACGGTGAAATTTTGATTTGACAGAAAATATAGTGCAATCAATCCGCTACAACACTTGCATTTGGTTCAAACCATAACTCCCATTTTATGACAATTTTGAAGCGCAAACACTAAATGACAAGATGCAGTTAGCAATCAGAAAATTAAGTAACATTACGCTAGAAATACAGCAAACGGTACCTAGATGACTTTAGAAATACATGAAAAAGAATTATTTTAATCCCAGATTAGGTTCAATGCTTTTTTATTCATCAATCCAACCAGTACGATAAACTGAACGACATAGACGTAGAACTTATCCTTGAATGAACAGATATTTGCCGTAGTTCATGGTTAGTATAGCTACCAGGAATTTTTGTTTCTGAAAAATTCAATTATTAAAAAAACAATGAAATAGAAAATAGGACCACTAAAGAGCAGGTACATTAGGAAATGAGAAAATTCGAACAGAAGAAACAAACCGATGTATGGTACCAGCTCCAGCCAAAGGCCACCTCACTTTGAACACTATCGAGTATGAATTAGACAACCTACCCCGTTTCAAACTTGTAGTTTCAGCGCTGTTCCTCGGAGTCTTCATCTGTAGATGCAGTAAAATTATGCTACAAAATACAGACACACTGGCCACAAGTACGATTTCATCACAAGCACACAGAGCCAGAGCGGATCATTGAGTGATCGATGGAAGGAGGTAATCTCGCATGAAACATCGCTGCTAGCATGCTTTCCCACGGCACGGTGGTGCACGGACCAGTCACCTGTCGTAAAATAAATGAGGTCACTCGGCCCACACTTGTGAACCGTTAGCATGATGCAAAACCGGACAGCATTTTGATCAGCAGGTAACAAAATATTTAACACGTTGACTCCGAAGTCGTACGTATGTGTACCACTGAGGTTAGGTTCTGTAATTTTTTCAGATCCTTCTAGTGACTATGCTTGCAAAGTGAAGTTTTACACCAATCAGGCAATCGGAGGCAACGTGTTAATGCGGAGGTAATTCGTCCATTTTTCACAGAGTTATTATTGTGTATAGAATCCAGAACGAAAGTTTCGAAGCGAATGCGCCCTGAAAACACAAATGCGCGTACGGAACAAGAATGTTAACAAAACACAATCGAGAAAAATCAAATCAAAACAATAACTGCAATACAAAAACCATTCCACAATGCACTAGTACAGAATAAGAAGCATACTTTTTACGGACGTTAACATTATGGAACTAATTTAAAGAAATGCACCAGATCATAAACATGGAGCATCCTAAATAGGGCACTTATAGCACAAAATTCATTTAGGGAAGGAGGCCAGCATGACGGCGGCTTATCGAATAGAGCTAAGATCACGCCATAACTAGTAACCTAGAGCAAGGCTGGTGGTGTGTGCAGCAAGACAGGCGCGTAGTAAGAAGCGCGACGGGGTAGCACTGAGCCACCACAAGTTGCAGTTAGTGTGACAGGAGGAGCGCCACCTCAGCCGGTAATGTACAATGTTTTGGGGGGTCTTTTTCCTCGCGTCCGACACCAGCGTAACAACCACAAAAAGCAACGGTAAACTGAGCTCCTCATTGGCGCTAAATTATCGCTACGAGCCGAGGGGCTGCGATCCCCAACGATAAAGGAGACCGTGTCACGCTAAATGCCGTTCAAAAACTGAGAAATTACACCCGCAACGCTTTCCTCTTGGGCCATTACGGTAACCTTTACAAATATTTAACACTAAAATGCATTATCATAGCTAACACATTTCATACACTTCAGAATGCGTGGTTATCAGTAATAAAATTCGACGTATTAAGTAAACACAAGTAAATGAGATGATCAGAGAATGGTCTAAGAGTTTTGAAATTCCCACTTCCATTCGTGTTATTAACGCTGGTATTAATAGAAATGTTTCGCGAAACCGTATCTATTATCAAATAGAACATAAGCGCATGCAAGTGCTTGTTGCGTGGGCAAAAAAGCTCATTTCTAGTCTACCAGCGAAAGCCATTGGAAACTAATATAACCAAGATATGTATATAAGTTTGCAAGGAAAACTAACGTCAAGGTCACGAGAGGTCTCATTAAAAATTTACAACAACGGCAGATAGAGTGAAAGTCCGTTCATCACACGATAGAAAAGAACATGAACAAATGAAACAAGGAAGAGCAGGGCCCGATGGCGCACATCACTGCTCATGTCTCTCTCCCCTCACGGGTTTAGCAGACTTCCGAACTAATTTCCGCCGTGGACTTCGGCTCAGCAGATCCAACGGGGCCTCCTTCCACACGCACCCATGAAACTTTCAAGTTGTCTCTGAAGCTTGGCATTTATTTCAAGCGATGAGTTTACGAGCACCCAAAAAGTATTATCGTTCTCGACTTCAGTAACTCGTATTAGCCAAGATTTGCTGATTAATATAAACATGAATTAAACACAAGCGACCATCGTTGTCAATGAGTATACATACTTGTAAAACAAAATATTTTCCATACAATGCTTTGAATGGAAATGCTCTTGGCCTATCTAAACATGAAATGAAATTATTTGTATTCCCACAACTCGTTGAATAAACATACACAAATATCTCCATTTTTATAGTTATCCCAGAAGGCATTTAGCGATAGAAACGCAAAGCAACATGGCAAAATTAATTCAAATTTTCCAAGTGAGCAGGAGAAATCAAGACACAGGAGGTACGAATTACTTTTCGTCACACCAGGGAGGGGAAAAAGCAAAGCAATAAGCGAGACTTGCGAATGCGCAGTGTTTGCACAGCGCGTCGATATTTATTGGAACTATGTTACGTGAAAATTACAAATTTTTCACCTCAGGACAAGCTGAGACGAGAGCGTGCTCGTGTACCGAATTACCCCTCCAATGCCAAGCCTTCACGTGCTAATATAAAAAATTTCTGCGTCAACTTATGAGAGTAATAAAATGCTAAAACATAAAATTGAATTTTACAGTTGCAAAATCTTTCAGCGTCGGGTAGAAATATTTTAATAATATCGTAAGGCAAAATTTCTCTATTTTTAATTATCATGTACCTATTGACCTTTCCGTGAGTTATAAAGAATTTGAGGCAATATGAATATTTACAATGAAGTCATACGTTAAAACAAAATTCGAAAGATACGAAATAATGCTCAGGTCATTTCTTCACAACGTTTTTTCCAAAGAGTATACACAGATTTAACAAACACAATGAGGAACTAAAAAAATCATCTGATGGAGAGCGGCTCAAACTTGCCAGCTTAAAAACACATCGATCACATGATAGACTCTGCGAGCTCTAAGAATATAAACAGTTATTGAATACTTCAGTATTACTTGGTGGTAATTATGTCGAAGAATTTGAGGGCGGTTAGCATACAAGTAGATACAGGTGGATCACTTCATGAACAGCTCGACCTGTACGCCTATCCAATCTACTGACACCGACTCGTGTGAGCCCACAGCTATAACACAGAGCCACGCACAGTAATTTCGCGTGTAAAAACATGCAACGCATTCTTTCAAGCAAAATATTCCTAAACATATAAATTATTTCATGGCCCATGAGAGTATAGTTCATGAGCAAAATCAACAAAAAATGATTGGAAATGATAGTGGCACGATGTTTTCAATAAATATCTTACGTTATTACCGAAAATCTTGAAATAAAAATTTACTTGTGTACTTTCCATGAGATGAAAAAAACCTGCTCTCGATAAATGCGTTCAGTATTAATTGTCACACGAGTAATTTACGAGGTATCTCATCTTCCAGCAATTTACTACTAATAAATTTAAATACTTCACAACGATCACCATGAACTAGGGTGTATTTTTTAGTTAATTTTAGATAAATAAAGGAGCTAGAACTTAACTATAAAATATAAAAAACAGCAGGCTCGAAGTTGCTTCTCTATAGAGCAATTTGTGAACACTAATGAGAGTAACTCAATAAACTAAATTTTAATAATGTTTTTTTTGTTTCTTTCAATATTTCACAATGTAGAAAAATCGTCAAGTAAGCACATGAGTGGGCAAAAATTGGAATCGATTCCTCATGCAGTCTTCGCAGAGTGAAGGCACTGGCAGAGGGCAGTTGAGGAGGACAGACAACACACGGTAATACGAGGTAGCGGGATGACACTGGCGAAGCAAAGGAGCAGGAGGGGTAAGGTAATTTAGTTGGCAAGTGTGTGTGATTTATGGGCCCGTTTTGACGAGTTCCTCGACCGAGGGCCAGAATTACGGAGAACAATTGCCGCAAAAGGCACTAATTGCCAGAAAGCTTCGGTCCCTGAATGGCGGCGCCCGGGTTGCAAGACTGCTGTACCGCTTCATTGCTGCGCACTGTGCCATTAAAGCGCCTAACGTGCGTTGCACAAAACTGTAGCAACACCCGTCATTCCATCAATAGCTATATACTGCTACTTCATTACGTTATTTCGTTCCAGATCACGGACACGTAAGCTATTAACTGAACTAGGCAGTGTTCCACAAAATTAGTGTACCTAAGTCGTTGCGCTAATAGCTACATATCGCTGGCGTTCGTTATACGTGTAAAATTTACTACCGCACTACAGCGCATTCAAGTGCCACTCTTATGATCAAAAACATGGAATACATACAAAAACTTTGTCGTTCAATACAGTGAGCGATGCACGAATAATATCTCAGAGATGGAATTAATTTAAGAGCCGGAACTAACAACATAAACCTTTACAGACAAGAATATCCTACGAACTCCGTGACATTCAATCATACGATTATATTCGGGTTTTATCCATAGTTTCCATTTAATTAAAATGATCATTTTGGTTTCTAAGTGGAAAACAACTGCTAAACTTCAACTAAGTGGCACTGAGTAGCGAAAAAATTTGATATTTGATTGGCGCAGCCTGCCACGCCTACAATAAAAAAACCATAAAACATATCAAAAATATAAAAATGAAATAAGAAAAACAAAGACCCCAGTACAAGAGGTCAGGTGTGCAGAACGCCGTCCTGCACAACCAGAGGCATAGAAAGAGACGTGACAATTTAGCGCTATCTAACTACAAAACTATACGTACGACAGCCTGGTACAAGTGTTGCTAATTCTGCTCTGAGTAGCTAAGGTTACCGATGAGGAGCGCTATTTCTTCGATAACACATCAGCATACCTCATCGAGTACATTCCAGGATTCCTTAAGATACATTGAAAGATCATCTTCTTCAGTGTCACGCCTCGGAAGCAGTGTGAAAACTGGTTATATGATTATGAATAAATCTAAATGGAAGCTGGCTATGAAAGACAAGTGTTGAAGACCCAAAACTAATCAAAATAGTGTACCACCGCCGCGCGCACTAATGCAAAGCAATGTTTTCACTCACCTCTTGACACAGCGAATCGGGAATTCTTTAATTTCATTTTTCCATCAACCTCCTGTGGATGTCAGAGATCTCCACGAATGGCGAACTTTTCGAGACACAATCTGAACCTGAATTATATCATAATACGCATAATAATGCTTCATAAAAGATTAAGTTTATTGAGGTATATATTGCAATGACAACAGATGACCTCTTGGGATACGCTCAATCCCTTGTGTAAGTCATTACAATGCACGCCATCGTTGTCGTTCACACACATGACTAATCGCAATAACTTCACAACAAATTGTAGAAGTAACAGCATCCATCTCACATGACGTAAATATTACCTTATTCTGATGGCGACACTCTTGCGAGTCATGTACAATGAGGGAGCAGTAAGAGTACAACTAAGACAACAATGAAGCAGAGACAGCAACGAGTGCGTCACACAGAAAGCTAAAATTGGTATTTTGGGGGTGCCCCAACTATGCCTTACGACCGACGCGGCACTCCATAGATAAGAGAGACGGTGCCGTCTACACGTCAGCAGCTGTTACTGAGCACTCAACACCTTCGCTGATGTCTGAACAGCTATTTCTTCAGCATTGTCATACGTTACAATGCAATCTCAAGAACCTTCTTCCGCATTATTGTCATCAATTGAAAGTTATATTTATCATTATCAGTACTGTTATCATCGTTCGTGCTTACATTATAACCGTTATTTTACATTCTCGCTTGTGCATACATTATCAGCGTTATTTCACATTATCATCATCCTAAGGATACAGTCTCAGTCCATCTTATCAATTTTACAGGATATTACTGCTATTAAATTCTGTAATAAACCCATGAAATGAAAGTTTAAAATTACGCTATGATGATGAACTTCTTGAGCACACAAAAATTGACGATATGGAAATGGCTCAATATGGCTATACATAGTCGTATAAACAATAGAGTTGTAATAAATGATACACGATGAATGTCCAAAAAGCAACTCAATGTTAAACTGTTATTCATTGTAGGGAATAACTCGAAAGAATTTGCGACGACGTTATGTGACAGAGCTTCAACAAATTTAACTCCCCAGTCACATGGATCACGCATTAAATAGAGATATGGCATAGCCCAAACAAAGGTGAAAAGTGTGCAACGATTGAAATGATTTCCTTGCACGAGGCTGGCGTGTCCATGCAGAGCATGTGTCCCCCGTCATTTAGCGCCACCAAATAGCATTTGACGGCGTGCAAGTAGGGCAGAGCACCTGCATTCACGCAACTCTAGTGAAGCTCTAAATTAAGAGCCAACTTTAAACTACATTCCTGCACTTTTTTACCGATTTCATGCTTGCAAGAACTCGTATACATTTTATAACACGGAACACAATACCTTGATGATCTAGTGAACGCTCTCACAAAATCAAGTCATGTGTTGGTCTGTTATTCATAGACTGGACGCGTATCAAGGTTGAAGCTATGAAGGCATCACAACACAAACTCTGATCACGAATGCTTCGAGTATACAGCACCAAGCCTCGCTTCTCACTTTTCTGTGCTCGTTATCGCATTTCTCAGTTCAAGAAACGAAGTGAACAACTGTGGACGTCTAAGTGAATTCACACACCAGAATCACGAAGATAATACTCAAATCGTGGGCTTGTGACATGTATGTGCAATTACAGACTACGAGAGTTACAATTAGCCAGGCATGTTATTGCTCTCGCTACGAGCAGTGTCAATAGCTCTCATTACCAGTAAAAGAATCTGCATGTTAAGTATCAGTGCACATAAGTACGACTAGTGAGCGTAAAGTTTACACATGCCTGCACACGTATCGAGTAGACAGGCATGTCATCTGATGTAGCACCAGAAAGATCTAGTTGCACACAAGTGATAACACACCCATCTTCATTGAGTAGCGGAGTTGTATGGGCAGTAGACCAATTGAGGTATCGTTGGTGCAGGTCATACTCAACGCAGGGAGACCGAAACAAAATGCTGATAACACTTCTATAATACTTGATAGAATTTTTTTGCTCTTGCAGCCCTTGTGTACAAAGAACATACAAACGGCACAGTGGAAGTTTTACTCGATACGTTAACATTCCTCAACACGAACACGGTTGCGCAGACATTCAAACCTCAAGTAAGCATGAAAGTTCTACCTTTAAGGGTACCATAACAAAACATCTAAGTTCAGCTAAGTCAATTCAAAGCGAGTGTCGATAAATACAAACTAAAACGAGCAAAAAATGTCTGACTATCCCCGTCCACAACGAGTTTCATTTCGATAATAGATACTTGTAAACTAAGGCAGATTCGAACATTTTCACCTCATCCACTGCCTTTAATAAAAAACAAAGCACACTTACGAATTAGATTAAAATATGCGAAAAACATTCGGATGAGCACAAGCTCAAAGCAAATGTAAGGTAATACGTCATTACGTCTTGCAACAAGAACACAATTCTATCTGAGCGAGAAGTTGACACACTGCCAGACTTGAGTGCGGGAGAGACACGGGCGGGATAATGAGTGCCAGTAGTCTGCACGTACCACACAAGTGGCACAAACTAACTCAACCGAACATGAAGTGCATACTCTTACTGCTTGGTCGTGGTGACTTCCAATATAGTTTGGTAGCTGAGAATTTATCAGTAATACAAAACCTCAAATGGCAGAAAGATCTTCACGCTGAGGCAGATATGCATAGTAGGTGTTTCTCCACAATCAAGAAAGACGTGAGAGACCGGAAACATCTGAGGACTATTGAATTGTGCATGCATACTAGACAGTGCGTCTCATCAAGCCATGTGGACGCAGTTACTGCGCTTGAAGCGACAGGAAGTCAAAGGATGAAGTGACAAGAGAACGGTGATGAAACGAGATACCTATACAGACGCACGGTTAGACTAGTTGATACCTACACCATTGACGCGTCTGACGCTATACTACACTTTTATCATATGTTCGAGTTTAACTACTGTATCTGATCAATGAGTGTCTGCACAGTAGCGGGGTATCTCATTGAAACGATGAACTGAAGAATCAGGCATGCAAAGTAGCACTGAATCTCGTTCAAGGGTGTATTGTTCGGAACGCTAGCCTGCAACACTGATGGAAAAACGGAAGAATGAGACCTGCCTTACTAAAAAAATTCTTCACGGCTTTCCAAATGGGCCGTTCATTTTGCTGTAAGCAGAGATGCGACCGAGGGGCTCGTTTTCCCTAATATACACTGAGGAGGACTAGCACTAATAGCATATTACAGTGAAAGTCAGGAATTCTATATATTTCCCTCGCAGAGCGACAAGTCCACAAGATACACTAAGAGACCGTTCCTCAAGCGTACACTCCTAGGAGAGCTATAATAAACCTCTTCCGTATAAAATATGAACCCCCAACAATATACTCCCATCTATGCACGGGAGTATTTTTGTTTGTAGTCGGGGAAAACACACTTCCATAGCACTTAATGATCAGCATCAGGTAACAAAAATATGCTGACTCATCAGTAACATCTCCGGCTAAGAAGAGAGGAAACTCAGCAACTATCAGAAACATCATGACACACATGAATTACTTACTACTCTTGCCTGTGGAAGCAGAAATGGGCCGCGGCCCTGCAAGGGATGCTCCAGATGGACGACACAACTAAATTGCAATACGGGGTCGCAAATTAAGACACCGGTCTGCACCCAAATGGTCCACTCTTAGTTTGACATTACTTTCTTGCTCTTAAAACTTATAACCCTCTTATATGGTATATTAAACCCGTGCATTCGTGTATTCAGAGTACATATACTTGTAAAAAGATTTTCAAATTTCAAAATTGCATTACTTTTGAATGCAAGTACGTTAAAAAAAAAGATCGCTTATACTTCAATGAATTAGTTTATTTTACATAAATTAATAGAACTAGACTACAACAGAAGACTACATAATTGTATAGCGTGCTTCAACTCTCAGATAACATCTGTTTAACTCGGCACCGACAATTTCATCAACAAAATATTTTTATATTTTTAGTTGTTTTTATTCTATTCAGGGACTGGCACGATCTCCGTCGCACAGGAAGTATTGTTCTACATAAAGAAGACCCATAAGACAAGTGGAAACATAAAACAGAAGCAATTATATTCGTTCATCAACTCCCCGAAATGAATCATCGACCACCTTTTCAAGCATAATATTTTCAAAATTAAAAATAAGCCCTACCTTCCTCTGAAACATTCACAACAGATTCTCATAATTAAAGTTGCTGAAATTACCGTAATTGACCATAGTTACAACAACTCCGTAGTACACAGGAACGCAAGCTACATGATCATTATGATAGCTTGTCCGTGTTCCGTCATTGTAGCTGCTCACTAGCAGTGCTGGGTCCTCCACAATACGCTGACGGGCAACACTGTTCAGATGCCTCTTCTACCCAGGATAGTTCTAGGTGGTAACTCGGTGATTTCCCACTTCCAACACATTGTTGAATAACGTTTCCACTGTTGGTGAGCTACTGTGGAAACACAAGTCTACTTCACGAGTTCGTCTGAAAACTGCAGTTGTGTTTCAATTTTATAATATAATTCAACGACCTGCTGTTGTTTATAAATATATAACAAATATTCGCCCAATTATTCATTCATACATAATTTTTCCTAAAGAAATTGTTTTACACCTGCAAGGTTCAGAAACGTAACGATAGAAATACATAAATCACACATCCATGTGTGAAAAATTACTGTAACAACGAAAACATAGAGCCCTACCGCCATAAGCAAATTATAACAAAATGAAAACAATTCACGAGTGAAAGTCAATTAGTATGATAGATCATACATAAGTGGCAAGGGGGTTTTTACACTGCATATTCCATCAGTAGAATGTTTGTCTATTTTTCGTTAACAATATCATTAAAAACTATACACAATTTACTACCTAACTGAGAGCCGAAATCAGATTCCCACTTCCGTTTTCATTATGTAATTTCTCAACATTGCACTCTTCTAAAAAGAATTTACATTCTTCTTCATTATAGTTTCATTACTAGTCGTACACAAGCACCACACAATAATGCATACAATTTTCCAGTACATAAGTTAAAAATATCCTAAATTTCGCTCAGCAATACTTAAAGAAATGAATAATGAACTTTTCCACCATAAGCTGTTCATTAACCAGACAAATGACATTCAGGTTATGTACATGGTATATATACGGTTATATTCATGTTCAGAAAACCTCTAAATTGCAGAAACTTGAAGCTGGAAACCCTATGATTTAAGAAAATAAATTCTGCTATAATTGGAATGCATCGACAGATATTGTATTCCGCAACAATTCTAAATGCTAAAATTTTAGAGTAAGTACTCCACTACCGCAAATTTATAAGCTTTGGGAATTTGAAGGCTAAAATAGAGGAAAAACAAGCCAAAGTATATGAAGTCCAGGATCTAACCAGTATTAAATTACAGCGGGGTCAATGTAGAGTCACCTCACGTTTCCATCATTTTCTCAGGTGTGAACCATAAACGCGCGCTAATTTCCACACGAGAAGCTCGCATTAAAAGTAAAGCATAGTTGAATTCGCAGTAAAACGTGGACGGACAGTCGGACGGTTGCCCGGTCAGTAGAAGCGACAAAACACTCGTCCAGCATTGCATGGATAAGCAGCAGGAAACAGTGGATTATTCTTTCTCATAAATCATGGAAACTGTGCAGCTCAAAGTCATAAAAGTTGCGCTCGCCGGAGTATGGAGGCTATCCACTTCCGCTTCTGCAAGGCGACCGAACGTCAACCGTCCGTTTGTCTACGCGAGACCGTCGTGTTTGCAGCGACCGCTAAACTTGCGCCAGAACACGGGGCCTGACGCACCTCAATCAGCGTTGTTGTGAGGCAGTTTTAGCACAGCATTTTCTCAATCACTCTTTTGCTAGCAGTTCACTCAATATATGATAAGTCACAGAGCTCAATCACTGTTTCAAATTACTCTGAAACAGTTGAAAACAAAGTACACTAGATGCTTTCAGTGATACTGTGCATGTTCTTCTCAAGTGTTTCAACATACTTGAAGATTTCATTTCATGACCAATCAAATAGCACGATTTGTTGAAGATCCCACCACGTATTGGGTGGGTATATAATTAGATCTGATTAGAGAAACTGCACACCGAACTAGCGAATGGCATTAACAGATTAGACAGCGATTCTAACTCCAAATGAGCTTTTAACAGTATATAAATCCAAGAATTCCTGTAGTTAGACAAAAAAATTCTCCAGGTCATAAAATGAAGTTGATAAATCATAAACATTGCTCACGCATGCAGAGGTACAGCACAGAAAAGAGTAAAGAAAAGTTAGAAGCGAGTGCACAAGGAAAATGGTATATAAGTTTCTTATAACCCCTCATTATTGAGAGAGAGTTGGCAATGTGTTGTTACGCATTACTCGCAACCTGCTGTAATGTGCACACCTGCACAGCCATGAACACCTGATGTCAATATACAAACTTGCATGCATTTTATTTAAAGCAACTGAAAATATTTCAGTTCCTCTTGAGAGAAAAAATTAAACTCGAATTTGTTTCTTTACGCATTATGCACTAAAAAGTAATGAAATAATATGTAAAACGGGAGAAACATTTGCAAGTGCACTACATTGTTCACCAGAATCATCGACTCTGGTAGGACCGAAAACAAAAGCACTAGCTAACAAGAAAAATGAACAAATGACCAACAAAATTTGACTAATCAGATCTACTCCTCATTATTCGGAATCGCAAGCAAATGTCCAGATTACGTGGACTATGGGCCAGTCGGACAGTAGGCAGTCGGCGAGAAAGGCCAGGTTGTGTATATATGCGTGTTGAGGCCGACCACCGTTGTGCGAGAGAGGCGTAAAGCAGCGGGAAGGGCCGACACAATCTCTTCATCAGAGCGCGTTATCCCTGGAAGCTCCTCAATAGCTCCACAGACATCACTTGGAACATAACGCTGATAGAAACCCCCACCGTACAATAGCAATAATGCAGCCCGCGATGTCTCTGTGGCCACATCGTCGTTCGAGTTCCTCTCACGGCTTCCTTTTCTCTATTTTCTCCTAATATTTTCTCGTATCACATTTTCCTTTTTCTAATACACACTTTTATTTATTAAACCTCTGGCAAGAAAATAAGCGAGTGTTTTACCATTATTACAGTAGCCGGATGCTATATAAAAAAGACCATACACTAACCCTTCAAACATAGCACTCATATTTAACAAATTGAATGAAAAAAGAAAAACTAATAAAATGATGTTTCAGAACGAAGGTAAAAAGTACAGATACAAAAACATCTTCAAATGCTTGAACCAAAAGTTACTCTTAAAAACAGCAAGCATTAAACTGAATTTAATTCTGCTACCATTACCACTGACTCCAATGCACATTCCTAAATATACTTAACATCTTTACAAAGAAAAACAAAAACAAATACTTGAAAAAGAACAGAGTATTTTCATTTATTTAGAACATGAGACTTTCAAGCAATTTATAATGAAGCTTCTAAAGCGACACGCGGCTAGTGTAGTCTGTTACGTCCTAGCATTAAGAAAATGCACAACTAAATAGAAAATCAAAAGAAGTACGTCAACGGCAAATTATAAGAAAATATACCATGCAGCAGGTGTTCATCAACTGCATGTACGATATCAATTTGCATACATAGTTAATTTCATTTCTGTTCTCGTTGAACCGTACCGAACAAAGACGTAAAGTAACGAACCTCATAAAACAAGAGTACTCCACAACACTCTCTCGATAAGCCGTGCTTCGCTAATGAAGGAAGGAGCTGCAATTATAAAGCAATAAAATACAACAACGCAGAAGCATGCACAGCGGTTATTAAACAGCGGTAGGTGCGTGGTCGCTTTGATGGAACATTATTGGTAAAGGGGTCGATACGAGGACGTGCTGCTTTAAAATTGAAATAAACTTAGACGAATGGACTATGAAAAACGTACGTAACTTGGGGGAACTTCATACTTGCTTGTCAATCTGCTAAATGATTTATTATATTTGCATTCTTTCAACTACGACATCCAAAAACTAAAAAATTAAAATGCCGTCTCCTGATTGCTACTCTTATCAATAAACCAAATCTCACATACTTCTTTTATAAAATACGAAGTTATGAAGCGAAAAATTTAATACTATCCTCATATGAACTGAAATATTTTTTTTAAATATACTTATGCCTGCGTTTTGTCTCATTTTTTACCTAATTTCGATGAAGTCACTTGTCCAATTTTGAGTGTACTTTACGAATTTGATTACTGGTAAAATGGTTCCACAAAGGCTTTTAGCTCTTAATTCTTCTGAAAGATTGTGTTCATGTCATAAAAGGAGAAATATCCGAAAAATGAGGAAAAATCTTGCATTAATGGGAAGAAAAGAGGGAGTTGGGAGAGCTACCTATAAGCGAGACTGAAGCACTTGTAGGAACACGGCACACAACTGTAGTATGTTCTACTGTAATAGCAGTGGTGTTGCTTTTTTTACAGAAAAGAGGCGTTGCTTAGTGAAAATAACGTGGTTACGAATTAAAGGGCCGTAGAACTCGCGTCTATTACCATGTCGGTGAGACAAAGAAATTATGCGTAGATAGTGACGGCAGCTCTAAAGAACACAAGCCTGGCAGGGATGGTGCCGCACGCAAGTGGCGGTGCTTGTGTGCATCAAGAGGTGGCGGGCGCCTGGAAAGCTGATGTAGCAGTAAATCAGAGAAGGCAAGGCGATCGTGTGACGCGCTTATGGAGCAGTCACGATCGCCGTCTTCGATTGTCGAGCGGCCGCTGGAGCACCGTTTGTGTACTTACCACCACCAACCATTTCCAGTACAAACTCTAAATGCGCATGGTCTAGACGTACGTTTTCTTCGCTACAAATCAGACACTAATAAAAAGAATCTCCATTAAAATACGCACTATAAGCAAGTGGGAAAACAAGTCTACATGACAGTCTACCACGTAAGATACACGTACAAATCAATGCTTTCCACGCCACTTCTAGTAATTACATACGCATAATTTATCAAATATTTTAATTGTAGCGCAAACTAGTTAAGCTAAAGTATTACGTTGTACGATATTAAACAATTTTCAAGCATAGAACTTTTTTTGAGGTCCACGGCTACTTCAAACATTTTTTAGAGTTGTTACTTGTGAAATATTTTTAAAACAATTATGTAAGTCACAAGAAATCTGTGCAACTGAAGAATTTAACAGCAGTAACACACTATTACACATACATCTGATGTATATCGTCGGAAAACACGTAACGTCTGCCTCTCACATCTCTACTACAAATAAGGATATTATGCAAATTTAATCACGTAACACGTCGCCCGTATGATCAATCTATGACGTCTAGCTAAACAATATCAGAATGAATGAATTAGAATAAAAAATAAGTCTAGCCACAACGTGCATCATGTATAGTGCGTTAACATGGTTGTACAAAAAATGACCTCTAATATGAGAAAAAGGAAAACAAGTTGTCATTTTCTGCCCCGCAACACATGTCACAATGCAGACACGTAAACCCTTTAATGTCTGAATTAAATTTTAGCCCTTCACTCCTTCTGTACTGCTTGTGTTGAAACTAGTAAGCCGGTGCGAATAATAATGCAACACTTGACTGAGCATAAACAGAACATGTTCCGTACTCGTCACACTACTTTGCTGGACTCTATGTTTTTAATTACAGGCGCTATAAGCATTGCTCTCACTGTGACGAATTCGTCACAGCCGGGCGTAAAGGGTTAAACTCGTTAATTATCAAATATTCAGCTTTTCTCGTTTCATAACCAGCAAATTTTGAATGGAACTAACATTAAGAAGTTATTAGAGTATGAAAATTATAGCCAGGCATGAGTTTCTTTTACAAAATTGTTTATGCAAAACCATTCATTCAAAACTACTACCCATTCCACACAGAAGGAAATGCTGGTGTGTACTATTATTTTCCTTAACTAAATAAATAGAATAAGCCTGACCGAACAATAAAAGTTCATAACTATGACACATGACCCAAAATGGCAAAGAAGTGGAGACTAGAGACGAAGGCGCTTGCGTGAGGCCACCAATGACTGTATCACGCGTATCAAAGATACCATTATGCCTCCATCAAGTGCATCACGACACATGACGTCACCGCTCAATAACTTAAATTTGTAGCAGAGAAAAAAACCTGAAGCCACAGCAGTCTTGCAAATAATTCTTCTGATAACGTTGTGGATGATCTCCAGGCTGGAAAGGGGTTGAGGAAGTTGTTTATGGTCTCGAGTTGGGAAGAATTTTGGCAACAGTATACGTACAAATTATAAAATTTTCAACGCTATTCATATGTTAATTGAATGCCGCCCGACTACCTGGAGAACAACATCCTGGCAAAACAGTAAAATGTGATGAACCTGTGTCATAAGCAACCCTATTCATGCTGCATTCTGCAGTCACTATTCAGGAAGACCAGCTCTCACGATATTATGGTAGCAAGAAGAGTAGAGTTTCTTAGTTTTAACCCTGAGCAGTTTCATAATGGTAAAAATATCAGAGTGATATTAAGTAAATTTTTAAAAATGTTGCTAGAGTTATTCATAAGTATGTCAAAAACTACAGATACAAGTTCCTCGTTTCAATTAGGATAAATGTAATGAGATATAAAACTACAGAAATCGACACAGAAGTCTGCCTAATCATTGAAATGTCAGTATTTTCAGATGTATGGTAAGATTGAGATCAGAAATCATTAAGAGATATTCTCAAGTGAGTAGATGGTAAATATCTTTCTCTGACATGTACGACATGAAAATGAAGTTGGCAGGCAGAATTAAGACTCGAAGGATAATGAAGAACTTATAAAGAAAATATCGAAGAAAGGAACAATTACCTGGAGTATTAACCTGTTAAGCGTTATTTACATCATATGATGTTTGTACGAGTTGCATTCTACCGGCAACTTACACCATGTGATGTAGATGCGCGACGGTACCACAGCGGTGTTAACATCATATGATGTTATGATTTTTATTAGTTCAATTAGTGTTGTTATTACTGTCATATTACAATTGACATAATAATATGACAATAGTATTATTATTGTCGAGTGAGCGGTGACCGTTAACAGGTTAATATTCAATCGTAAAAAGTATGAACTTGGTCCTATTCGACGCACCCGAGTAGTTTTTCAATAAAACAAGATTTTGTTCCTTTTCAAACGGTGTCGGAAACAAGAACACGTCCAAGGCTAGACTTGTACCGAGTCTTGCTGCTTACCATGGAAAATGCAGTGTATGCTCAGTTGCAGCCTCCAATGCGTGATCAGTCTCATCATGTTTTGTGTTCCTATCTTGATCATTCAAGTTTTCTTTCCTTAATGACAGCAATTGTCGCAATTGTAGGCTCTACGTCAGGCAGCATAGAATATCGTAAAAAATTAAACCCTGTATAATAAAAGCCGTTGTGTATTCCTATGCGTTTTTTGTCATACTATGTAGAGAATACGAGAAAATTCACATTTAAAAATTTAGAATCCTAAATTTTTAATGATCTTAAGGATAATCACGCATCAATGTTAATTTTTTAAACACTATCTATATTCAAGTGCATGTATTTTAAGCACTGTCTTGTGGATACCAAACACACCAGATTAATAAAAATGAGTGATTCTTTTCATTATTACCCTTTTTCCGTTCAACATAGAAACTAGTTTAATTTAATATTTCATGATAATGCTATTAATGCAAGTCATTAAAAATGATAATTTTTTCACGTGCGGGTAAATTAATAAATTAATATATTAGAACTCAAGCCTTGATGCATTCAACAGTCCTGCACGCGAGTCATGAAAAAATTTTCTAATAAAAAATGTCAAAACGAATGGACTGAAATTAAACTAAATTTCTTAGCAGTAGCTAAGCTGATACAATTATATTTCTACTCTATCAGACCTAAATCCCGGCTAAAAGTTACAGTTATCCGTTAAGACGAAGTAAAAATGAATCAATAAAAGGAATATTGTGGGACACTAGAAACTAATTCAAGTAAAGTAAAAATAATTCATGGTTGTGAACGGAAGAACGGAAACCAGGATCACGGCAGCATCAGTCAAGCAGCTGGCAACCGTCTTGTACACGCCGTACCTAACAAAGGAGAGACGCAGTCGCTGTAGGAAGCACAGGCAGGTAAGCGTGTTCTTCGACGTCACTCTAATTAAAAGTGAAGGTCGGGCGATTGTGTCCAATTATCGTCGCTACAGGGTATATAGAAATAGTGTCGAAAATATATACTTGCACAAAAGCATTCACAGCAGACGACTTTTCATCAATATTAACTCATATGAAAAAACTCCTGTATGAAGCGTATAAATAAAATCGTTTCAATAAACGTAGTGGAGAGAAAAATTGAATCATCTCACATGGTTTATCGCCTATCACTGACGATTGCCATTATTTGACACGCCTTTATTCACATTTTGAGTAGAATACATAACAATGTTCTTTACTCTAACTAAAAATACGTTCCGAATAACAAAAAATGCTGCATTCATTCATTATTTCAGCCTCGGACTTAGAAACATTCTGAAACTGCAGCTCAAAGTCCTGAAACTTGGTTTTATACAATCGAGTCAGTAGTCGGGTACCTGCGTGATATAAGCGATTGCCCTTTTTACATTGTACTTGCTTTATGTTGAAAATTTAGTGAATTTACTATACACTGACTAATAAAGGTCTGAAAACAACCGCTAACGCTTTTTAGTTGTGGTGCTGCATTGCTCAAAATTGTCGTTCAATTGGCGCACTAACTGGTGTACGTGGGACCTGATCATCTCGGTGACGTGAGGACAGCAAAGACAGGACGGGGGCAAACACGAAGTTGAAACCCAGGCAGTCGCATGTCAGGAGGTCATGAGGTGGTGCTACACGGGCCCATTCGAGCGCTGCTTTGAAGCAAGTAATAATGTCCGTAATGCCCTACTGATGGCACGACAGGCTATGGTTACACCCCGGTGCCACCGACCAATGGCACCGAATCTATCCAAAGAGAGTTCCGGTGACCTCGTACACTCATCACTATTACCTGTAGTCGTCAAATACCGCGTCTACCGCACGCATTAATGACATAATAATTTAGCGCTGTAGCCCATTCTTTTGGTAGCAAGTTATCGACCATGATGTCACGCTCATTAGAAAGTGTCACTAGTGGAGTCCCAAGCGCAACTTTGGCAGATAATAGATGTAAAACGACCTACCGGTAACATTCTACATTTCATAGAAAATTATCACCCGCGATACTACCTTAGCTAGTAACAAACGCACTCATACTATAATAAATCATTCAGAGCAGTTGGCTAAGCAACCAAGTTACTCCCGCAGTTAATGAAATATATTTAGCGTTCGTCAGCCGATGCTTGAGCAATTTAATGAATACAACTACAATTAGTCTCTTTTGTCGATTTTTGCGTTACATGCAGCTCAATAATGAATGATGCAAAACAAAATTTAATTTTGATAGTCTGACACTGAGTTATAAAACGCCAAAAAATAACAATAGCGAATTTTAGTCAAACCAAAAAACAGGTCTCTTGAAATGCTCGGATAATGGAGAGCGGAGATCAAACACAGCATGATAGCGGGCACGGAAGTCCAGGCAATGCCGCCGTACGTCCGCATGTGTGCGACATACAGTAGGTCGTACACACACTATGCAGATGCTGAGGCCGCTACGTGACGCAGCAAGAACTGTGATATTCAGCTGTACCTCCAGACGAACGAGTGATCTGTGATATTCAGCTGTACCTCCAGACGAACGAGTAATCGTTTCCAGGCTTCGTACATTTAGGGCGCTGTTGTTTGCATTTAAATTGAGATTGAATCCATTAAAGAGGGCATCTTAGTGAAAATGGTAAAAAAATTCGATTTTCGGTTTTTGAGTTGTGATTCTTATGGTGGCAAAAAAGGAGCACGATCGTTTGTAGATATTGATTTTCTTTTTCTAAAACTCTATTTACTTTTGTTCAAGCATGAAAACTGTAAGAGGAGATCGATTTGGGTCGAAAATGCAAATAATACCTCATTTACCCTTAAAATCGCCATTATTTCGAAAAATAAAAAAAAAACACATGAATAAAATGTTTTCTAAATCTAATTTTACCTACTGTGTTGCGCTTAGTTCCGTCGCACCATGCATTTAAGCTTTTCACTAATATGTCCTTTAGAAAAAGCTAACGAACGAAACTTAATACTAAATACTTTAACAATACGAAGCCATCGTTGACAAACTGATACAACATGGCAGCATACAACTGTATTCATGTTCAAATCATTGACAAATACTCCGCGCATTGACAAATACTCTTGAAATAAGAGTTGCTATTATAATTCCTTTCTTTGACCCTTTAGAGGGAACACCATCAGCCAGTGTATAGATTTTTATATCAGCCCTAGGCTATGGGAACGATAGCAGCTTTGCAAATTAGCAAATATTATTGACCGGTTTAAAATGTGTATGCGCCTTACGTACGTACTTTTCTTAGACGTCGGAGAAAACTCATAAAAAAGCATGTGAATAATGCTAATTTTTAAGGGTCAGGAAAGGGAAGAAATGTGTAGAATCCATCCATTTTATGGAAAATTGGCCAGTGCCTTCAGAGGCCCATGCGTATGGAAACAACGAAATAATGCAAGTACCCGCACTGAGAGATGTCCTAGTGATACCTTCCTTCACTTCCGCGTACCCGGACAACTGAGCAGCACGCATCACCGGATGCGTGTACAGATGCAACCACGAATGGTTTGTCCTCCCTCTGTGTGCAGTGTTCACTTACGTCAGATATGGTACTTATTTGTTACCCCAAGAAATTACCGCTATTACATTTAAATGAGAACATTTACTATAAAGCAAACTTCAGTCCATCAGAAATGTTTTCAGCGAAGTTAAGTCAAGAGCACGCCCCCCAATTAAAAAAATGAGCTCAACTATCTTACACGTGCCAATGGAAAACAGGAAGGCACTCTCACCAGTCAACAACCCAGCAAGCATTCAGAAGTTAGATCGGTGTTTCTCAAAGTGGTCCGTACCGCCCCCCTGGGGACGTTGACGAAATGCAAGGGGGCGGTAGGAGGGTACGCCTTGAATGGAGGGCGTATATTACTGTATAATATACAGTAATATAATCATCACAGGGCAGTGGAAAATCAAATAGTCTCCTACGGGGGCGGTGATTGAAAAACTTTGAGAAACACTAAGTTAGATTGATCACCTCAAAGAGCACACATTGAAGGATTGGCAAGAAACTTGACTGTCTTGTCCACACATGGCAAGCTAGTATAAACCACGACCACACACGACAAGCTAGTGTAAACCACGACCACACATGACAAGCTAGTGTAAACCACGACCACACATGACAAGCTAGTGTAAACCACGACCACACATGACAAGCTAGTGTAAACCACGACCACACACGACAAGCTAGTGTAAACCACGACCACACATGACAAGCTAGTGTAAACCACGACTACGGCAATGAGGATTATAAGAGTATTGCGCGGTTGGAAGCAGCTATAGAAATAGTTTTTCAAATGTTATCAAAAATAGTTGATAGTAAGATTATAGAAGTTCAACATGGTTGCAAACAACAAGAAATATTAGAGTGAATAATACTCATGAAATATCCAATGCTGTTTACCCCCTTTGAGTCGTGAGCAGAAGTAAGTCTTTGCAAATATTAATATATTACAGCAAGTGCTAAATTAATTTAAAAAGATGCGTGCAATATTCATACTTCAAAGATTGTTATACATAATTTGAAGTAGGAATCTTTATTAGGGTAAATGAGAAACACAGAAAAGGCTCTTTAAATGGTACAGACCCGAGTCCAGCGATGATCAAGTATGAAGGTAAATAATAATTTACATTGTTATAAGAAAACTGTCAATTGAAGAATGAGTTTAAAGAAGCAATACACAGTACATGATTCAATCTCCCAAGTGCTCAGACTTTTAGAACTTGTTTTCTCTTATGAAATCATTCATTCAAAAATGATGAAAGCCTCGATAAAAATAAAAAAAAAACAACTCCATGATTAAGAAACAATTTAAACAATCAATAAGACAGTGACACGTAAAATTCGAGGAAATAAGAAAACGAAGGAACAATAAAATTTTCATGAAATGTCGCACCGTGATCGCATCAACGCAATGTGCAACGGAAACTTCAGAAAACGAATGTCTCAACAGGTACTCGACACTGCCTAAAAGCTAGGCTAAATAATAAATCAGAGAGTGAGGGTGCAGTTGGGGGGGGGAGTGGTAAAGTACGGCACAGGAAAAGAAACAGGTAAACGTGAGGTAGTTGTGAGCGTGGCTACCAACAGCAACACCAACAGCAGTGGCAATCGATAACTGGAGGGGAAGCCGTGAGCAAATCATCACATGCACCGCTGCTCTACGCTAAATAACCACAACAACATAGCTATACTAAGACCTAAAGAAGTTTGTATGGTGCTTACCATATGATGAACACTGACTGTAAACATCACACGGGGAAGATACTATATCTCTTCGTCGCAAACTTATTACTATGGTCGATATGAAAACTAAAGTATGGAAAAATAAAACAAAAATTATTAATAGGAACCATCTAAATCTCCTTTTAATGCTTATAAAGTTTAGTTATCCTCGTTATAAAAAAAATAAAGTCTTTCATGTACGAGAGGTAATACCAATTTTGTTTAACACGTTGCCTCCGATTGCCTGACTGGTGTAAAATCTTCACTTTGTACGCATAGTCACTAGAAGGATCTGAAAAAATTACAGAACCTAACCTCAGTGGTACACATACGTACCACTTCGGAGTCAACGTGTTAAATAAATTAGAGTACGGGAAAGTGAAACATTTCACATCTCCAAATCTATAATTCAATGATCGCATACTTGAGGTTCTGACCCTAGCTATACAAACGTTATGTTGAGTACGATATGCACGAAATAAAGAGAGAGAAAAATACTTTAAAATCCAATAGCACTTTGTGCATGAGTAGTTAAAGCGAGTAAATCAATGTGTGTACAAAATCGTCAGGCGAAAAAGGTATCAACGTAAAAAATTGCCAGTACCAATAATACTCGCTTCCTTTTTCAATATCTTGATCAATGAAACGGACCTCTTTTACCTTAAAAAAAGCATCTGTGTTCAGCTAATATACAAAGACCAACATATGCACATTTTCGACGAGCAAGCCAATGAATCTCAATAAAACAACAATGGTGAGCCACTAAAAAAAGAGGCATGCGTCTGAGTGGAAAGACTGACGTGGTGATGACATGGCATAGGAATAAGAAAGCTAAGAGAGGCGCATGCAAGCTTTGTTTAGTCAAGAGAGAAGCAAAGTGGGTAATGAAAACAAGAAGGCTGAAAAGTCGTACCAACAAAGTTTTGAAAACTACAGGAGGTAGAAAGGCTATAACAGTTGACATAATTTTTTGTTTTGGGAATACTTAACGTCGGGAGTTACCGAAACTAACACCACTAAAAAAGATAGAAATGTCAGGGAATAAGAAGAGTAGCCAGAGATCCAAGGAAGCTTAGGAAGTTAGGGGAGGCAGACGTTAATGCTCAGTCTCAATTAATGTCAGGATTATGTATAGGGAGGCGCATTCTCTCAACGCATCATATTAACGAAATAAAGCGCTGAGGAACTCATGCAGCCGCACTATAGCAGTAACCACCACCGTAACACGTAAACCTGATAGATCTCTCAGAATTTTACAGGACATACACTTTACAAATACTAAAGATTAAGCGTAGTACCGTAACAAAACTCGAGCTAGAATAAAGACTTATAAACCTTCATGCACAGAGTTATCAGTTTCTGACAATCATATATGTCACGTGCTGTCTTAGTAATGCAAAAAAAAACTATCATATGAAAATTTACATTTCGCAACTCAAAAATTACCTCAATAGGTAATTCGCATAAAAAACTGCAGACAAGTCTGAAAATAGAAACACTAAAATACGCATGTATCTCTCGTTTGGACTTGAGCCCAATTCTGCACGCAATCAAAGCGTAGCATTCGTAGAAAAGCTAAGCTTCACGTGTAAGGCTTTCATCGTAAAATAAATCGCAAAGTCTAATGCCACAAAGGGAAGTTATCAGCAAAATGGTAGGCATAATCACTAAGAGCAAGCGGCGCGCAAAGGAGTATCAGAGTTAAAGGACCGAACGCAAGCGTGCTATGAAGCGTCCATCACGCGTTCAAAAGCTCACCTTCCCTCAATGGTGATAGGTCACGGTATGAGCTAGCCAGGCCACCGCCTCAACACCCACCACAATTACTGCAAAAAACACCAACTCGAAGACTCAACTCAGTTTCAGCCAATAACTTTTCTAGGATGTCTTCGCCAGTTGAGTTAAATACCCTAGGTTTACTAGAACCTCCGTATATATTTATCAAGCATCGGCCAGTGTTCAACTTTAATTCAAGTTTTAAACATTTTGGCAATTGTTTATAGGCATAGCTGCGGCAGCTTGTACAATTCACACGAATATCACGGAAAGCCAGTGGTACAAAGTTAGGAGGAATTAAGCATAAAAACCAACATTACAGTAAACAAGACTAGTCACTGGGTTAAACAGTACCCCTACTCGCCAAGGAAGACCGCATGTACAAATTAGGGAAAGCTCAACCAAACAAATTCTCACATGTGGTCTCACAACCAAACCAGCTTGGTCGACTGGTGAACGAATCTGCTTGCGAGCGGAAAGACCCGGGTTCGAATCCCGCTGCCGACATGGTTGACGCGGCTAGAAATACGGCATAGGACTTGGGTAAATAGCCGAATAATTATCGAAGTAATTATCCGATCCAAGAATGTGCCAGAAGGTTTGTTCCTATAGCCTCATTCTATTCTATTCTATTCTCACATGTAGCACGGTTGAAACAGTGGGTCACGTTGGAGTAAAGCTACGCTGACGCAAGATTTCACAAAACCTCTACCTCGTTGGTGACTAGGAAAGTACTGATACAGGTTGTCTAAAAATAAGTTACTATTCACACGACTGCAATGTTTCCATTGGTTATTTTAAGCAGAACACGAGTCGACTGAATGCGTTTCTTCTGAGTTGCAAATTCATCTCCATGGACTTCATAAATTGCGCTACAGTCTAATTTGTAGAAAAAGTGACAGCCAGTTTAGTTCACGCTTGTATGATGGAAGCAAGCAGCCTACTACAGGAACGATCGTTCAGAGGTGGATGCTCCAGTGAAGCCCGCTCTCCAATTCATGCCATGATGCACAACAGAGTTATTTGTGCCGCTAACACAAAATACGCCTTCAGTATAATGGATCTTGAATACTGTCATGAATACCATGGCGCTTTCATTTTATAAGTATGATGCCACACAGGGTAATTTGTACTATTGCAGAATTAAGACAAATAACGCATGAGTGATACACGATACATACCAAAAAAGTTATCACTTTACTTGGAGGGTGTCAGCAACATAGTTTAACAAGCATGCCGAAGAAGTGTAAAAAATGTTGCAAGTATCACTAAGCTTGTGCTACAGACATACTAGCCATAAAGCAATTAGCTACCACAGCAACGTCAGCACAACAAACACCTCGCAAACAACCCTCATGTCCTCCATCAGCGTATCATCAATACCTAATAAAACTCCCGACAACCGCACACAATCACAAATGATTCAAATCAATGCATCGAATGAACGAGCATGAACCATCAACGTCGGTAGACATCAATCATATTCGCTGCCTCTCTTTTCCCTTGCACATTAAAAGAAAGAAAGTGACGCCTCGCTTTTTATAGTCATTTTGCACAGAATATTTAAAAAAAACGACCACGAACACAAATTGTTGCATTGACAGCTACATTAGGAAAGTACAAAACGTAAAATTAGTAAAGTAAACCAATTGAAAAACAAAAACGACACGTGAACTTGGTATTCAACCACTCAAATTAGAGAAAAGTTAATCTTAATGCAACGAAGAGACCTCACTCCACACATATGACTTTATTCATTGCTGAGTGACCAAGGAAACTAATTTCGATTTCAAAAATATTTCTCAGCAAAAAAAAAACAGAAAATTCAAGATATTATCTGTATATGCACAAATGATGAAAATTTAAAAATGGTCATCAGATAGCATTAATTTAACATAGCCAATTCAAAAGATGGATCTCAAAAAGAGGGATGTAAAGAAGAAGAAAGTAACAGACAAAAATCATAAAAGAAATCATGATACGTCATATAAAAACACATGAACCCAGGAATAAGCAGTAAGTGAAATGAAAAAGGCAGTAGGAGAATGGGCAAGAGTTGGTTCAGGCTGAAACGAGCGGCTGGCTGACAACGAAGGAAACTATGAAGCCAAAATAGCAAAAACACAAGGATAATTGTTGCAGGCAAGGCAAGAATTCTTTGTCATTGCAAACGCTAATTAACACATTTGTTGCGATGCGACCCACCGGTGGGTCACTGAGGTTAGGTTCTGTAATTTTTTCCAAGTCTTTAGTGACTATGCGTACAAAGTGAAGTTTTACACCGATCAGGCAATCGCAACAAACGTGTTAAAGCACAGAGAGTAGCACAGCGAAGTAGGCAAGCAAGGAAGGAACGGCTACCACAGACCTAAGGGATCAAGAAGGCAGAGGGAGGATACAAGTCTGAGTGGAGATTGGGGGAAGGGGCATGAGCGCAGAGGGGGGGAGTAGGCTTCACTTGCAGCTAAGTAAGATATAGTGCAGGGGATACAAGACCCCGCTAATGGCGCTACACTGTTGCAGATAACAGAGGGGGAACCGCAGAGGGGGCACCTCGAGGCTCCTGGAAAACAGACTTGCAAAATAACACGCTCTCTGCTCGCTAGCTGTATAAATGAGCACTCGCACAACACACGCGCAAAATATGGCTAGTTCTGTGCATAAACTTAGACCTTACCCTAAACCACGGATCATAATAACACATTATTATGATTATTATAAACACGGATCTTAATACATCCCACACACCGACATCTAAAATTAGGTATAGAAATTAGGAAGAATGTTTCACTAGAAAAGTCCAAATCGAAGAGACGCGCGTATTTAATGCTTTCAATAACCTTTGCTCTCTCTTTACGAGGCAAGAAATAAAAATTAAAACTCGTTTCACAAGAGGTTGACGTCATGCCTATACTCGTAAATGTACAACAATGAAAAGCAATCTACCAAATGAGTTTCGAAGGAACTACATGAGACCCATACTTTTGTACTCAACAAAAACAATAGCTACATTGAGACAGTTTTTAACAATTCATAAAACTCACAACTTGATACATTATCAAATCGTAATGTAGCAATACAAAATCAGAAGAGACAACGTTCAACAATTTCAGCTTTACTATAGACTCAACATCTACCTCTTCAAACCATGTTTAAGCCGCAAATAAGCGTCTCGGTACATGTCTGACAATTGTACTGGGATCTAAGCTACAAAATTCATTTGAAATTTTACCCTCCATTAGCAAATCATCATATGACCAGTATCGCTAGATTCGTCAAAAAATAATGTAAACTAATTCTTCCTTTTCCTAAAAACTTCTCGGGCATAACAAAGGAACTGATGCCTCAAATGAGCTGCATGAGACTAAATTCACATACACGTGATCATAAATAGAAAGAAATCAGTTTAAAAAAATATGTTTCCAAAAATATAAAACCATCAATGTTTGAAATGATCACTAGTGGTGATCACTTAAATCCCCTCATCGAACTTTGATAAGAGTATGTTATCAATCATCAACACTGGTATTAAAATAAACACATTTTATTCACCAGCTTGGTCGACTGGTGAGCGAATCTGCTTGCGAGCGGAAAGACCCGGGTTCGAATCCCGCTGCCGACATGGTTGACGCGGCTAAAAATACGGCATGGGACTTGGGTAAACATCCGAATAATTATCGAAGTAATTATCCGACCCAAGAATGAGCCAGAAGGTTCGTTCCTATAGCCTCATTCTATTCTATTCTACCTCCAAATCAGTGGAGTAGAGGTTGTAAGACTATTGGGCTTACATAAGAAGGATTTTCCAAGTCCCCTCGCTGCCAACATCTTATTTTTGCCTACAGAGCAAAGCTGAACACTTCTACAATTGAAGCATTAGTTCAGCTATGCAGTATTGAATTGCCAACGAGGTTGACACTCGATGATACGCACTTCCCTCTTGATTGGTGACACTGAGGTGACAGGTTACTATAGTATTAGTCTCATTATCCTGAGCAACTGAGGCACATCCGGTTAAAAACTTTCACGCGGTTCATACACCTAAAGATGTCACTTCGAAAGAAGAACATAGAGGCAAAAAGAGAACACAAAGCTAGCGATTGAACCTAAGCAGGAGGTGAAGAGAATGGCGAATGGGACACTTGAACAAAACAAAGAAAACATGATGTAACCTGTAACATATAACTTGGACTACTCTGGAGAGGGCTAAGTCCCCGAGAGCCGCTGATGGTGATTCGGTGTGCATATCCAGCGACAAGCAACTCAGAAATCAGAGCTACAAGCTACAGACGTATGATCATTGAAGGACGATCACCCAAAATCAAAATATTATATTTAATTCGAATGATAAAAATAGTATAGATATGGCATATTATTTAATGGAAAATCAATAAGCATCCCGTAAGAGAAAATTCGAGTTTCAGAATAATTTTAGGGATGACACGTATCATCAAATATAAGACAACAAAAAGAATCAATAAATTCGATACTTTTTTATACGAGAAAAGATCACATACTACACCTTAGCACACCAAAGGGATAATTGAGTAACATCTTGAAAGCATGGAGCATACGCGTATGAGCGGTGGCATGCACAGACAGGTAGCGTGACGAGCAAAGGTGTTGGAACAGCTGTGGAGCCAAGCAACACCTGCAGCATGAGCACCATCCACGTAGTCAACTAGATAGAGCTTGCAAAACAGTACACTCTCGCCTCTCTTTCAGCCACGATTCCCAGATTCGTGCTGCAGCACGAGAAAATACGTGGCATTGAACGAAAGCACAACTGCAGCCAAATCTAAAACATTTGCGCTGAAGTCCTTTGTCTGGTATGTTCGCTACAGGGAAGTGGAAGGGGAATGTGAAAGCTTAAATCTGTTTTAGCTTTAATTTCTCAATTTCCAAAGTAAACTGAAGCTCATTTGTTACATGAAATGACTTTAAGTACTTATTCCTGTCTCACAATCTCCAAATATTGGACGAAAATCCACTTTTTTATCAACTGAAAACTGACATACGTAAATCAAAAAGTGCGATCACTGTTCAGATACTGCATTAATTATGTCATAATAATTATTGACAGTAATATCGGGATGCAGAACCACGTACAAGGGATATTTTGCATAAGTGTCTACCAAGATATTTCCTTTGATTCACAAATACTTCACACGCCAGGAACTTTTGCAATAAATTAGTAATAACTCAGGTTACACGTAAAAATAATACAAATTCGCTAGAAACTATCAAAAGAAACGTTAACTCGAGTGTAACATCAGAATCAAAAGCGATAAAGTAAATTTCCAAATAAATTTAGAATTTCACGCTATGTAATTACATCTTATCACTATCTCCTTGCGAATTCAAGCTTGGAGAGTGAAAGGTGGCGATCAGGAACCCGATGTGCCAATTATTTTTAGTGAATTTTTGGCCACCAAGGCCGTAACATTCGCATGAGCTGGAACTACACTTAGATAGTGTTCGAGTTTCATAGATTTTATTCACATATTTCAATGAAAACAATAACATTTACATTGTTTTTTCAGTATTTTTTAGTTACAACGTTCAGTTTTGCACCAATTTGCGAAAATGAATGATGGAGCTAACTTCACAATTGAACCCATCAATACCACTGGGTCAGCCACGA
Source organism: Trinorchestia longiramus (assembly GCA_006783055.1). NCBI lineage: Eukaryota > Metazoa > Arthropoda > Malacostraca > Amphipoda > Talitridae > Trinorchestia > Trinorchestia longiramus. The sequence continues at coordinate 201,305 of VCRD01000100.1, forward strand.
GGAAAACGAATTGATGGTAACGAAAAATGGTGCATTTTACTCGATTTAAAAATGAAGACAACATATAAATAATACGTAAAATTACAAAGAGGTATACAAATAAAGAGAGGGATACGGTAATTCTAGGCCTACCATCAGATATAAGGATTCGCTCTACATCAGTTTGAGCAAATTGAGTGGAAAAATGGGCAAAGAGGAGGAGGGCCTCACGACAATGATGGTTGGGTCATGATGTACACAGGTAAATTTGCACCCACTCATTTAGGCTTCAGAGTGCTCTCTAATAAATCGAAGAAGCGATGGCCTCCAGCCAAATGCCATAATGGATGGTTTGTTCGACAGTTTCACAAAACACCCGCAAATTAAGATAACTATGCCAAAATGCACGCTAATAATTGTTCAGGCCCAAATCCGTCGGGTACTAAACAATGTAACGGATGAGACCCGCAGGGCAAACAGACAAGCTGATGGAGATCATCTGTAGATTGACGCGTCGATTCAGTAGCATGCGACTATTAGAGTGAGGGCATGCAGCAAAAGCAGCGCTCACTAATACATACTTTTATATTAGTCAACAGAGAGGCCCGCTTCTTATCCCTGCCATTTAGGACAGAGTAGTTACCCAGTAATTTGATCTATCCAGAGAATAATTCGCATCTGCAAAATACATGTGCGTTCAACGCATCTCAGAAATGATTGGCTGAGGCTGTATTTTTGGTCGTCAAACACGAAGATATGCAACATAAGTCAACCAGAGGTCCTAAGTGAGAAAATAAAAACGTCGGTCTAAATAAACTTTACAACTCAACTTTAGCCACAACCTTGAAAAGAAATTCTACACATTTTTTAGAGAAAATATCAATAATGCATTTCAAACGAAAATATTAAATCATACTAGCTCATCTATTTGTTGAATGTTTGTGCTCTAAATCAAAACAGATACAAGTATCGCAAATGAAGGTATAGACACAATTTCTTTGCCCTAGTTTTTAACGGAAACACTGAGTGAGAATAGAACACTGCGAAAGGTTACGTTTACAGCAAGAGTTTAGTTGAAGGAAGCAAGAAATAAATTTGGCGTGTTTGATGTGAGTCGCGCGAGTTGGGAAAGAAGTGACAGCGTCTGTAATTAACAGTTCTGTGCTGAGCTTCTACACACAGGGCGTAGACTGATGCCGGGTAAGTCATTGACGGACGGCTGACTTAAGATCAACTTCATCATTGACAAAAACTGTAGTTACAGCATACGAGCAAAACGAAGGGAACACAAAGCCATTTGTTTTAAAAAAAATCATTGATAATGGAACTTAAAGAACGATCACGTCAGAGGCAATGAATCGGATTTGTTGGGCGGATGATGCATTCTTCAAGGGCCCTCTGCGTTATAACATGAAAACTTTTTTAATATTTCATAGCCTATTTTACCCTCGGCTAGATTAATGCGAAGGCCTTAAAAAACTGCGATCTTTTTACACACATTAATTAAAATGTTACCACGCATCTCACACTTGTAATACAGTAGAAATGAACTAGAAATAGGGAGTTCATTGTTAGCTCAGAAGAATGCACCAACAGTAGGTCAAATAGAATTTTACGGCGCTGACGAAAAAATAATTCAGAACTTTTTACTACTCGTTATTGAAATTCTACCTAAAATTGGGTTTGCATCTGCAAAGTTAGAGTAGCGGAGAAAATTCATAGAACTAAAATTTTAAATAAATAACTTTGACACTCATACCAAAAATGTGTATTTGAGTAATGAGAAAAAATGGTAGTGAAAAATGAATGCATGCAATAAGAAGTATAGATCACAAGATCAGACAGTATACGAGTTACTGAAGCAACGCCTCAGTGATTCACGACACACGAGGATGGATGTTTTTGAAGAGCCAAGGCAAAAATAGCAAAGCCAAGTACACTTGGCAGTGCCAGGAGCCGAGGCTCACCAATGAAAACCTTAAGAATACGGGCAAAAAGAGTCAAAATAGCCTTTTATTGGCTTGTTTGGACCGCAACAATCTCGCCCTAATGATAATGACGCACAAGAGTCGGAATAAGTCGTCATTTAGCGCGACTCCGACAGTCAGGGCTTAGCCTGATCCTACGAAACTAGCAACGTGGATTTGTTCTCTTCTTATTTTTCTTGTTTCCTTTTGCTTAGCCCCACACTGAGCATAAGGCTTGATTTTCGGAAGGCATCCTGAGAATGTAGACGCGAATTTTTCAAATGCTCCAACCGAATTAATTCATTCGAGCTCATGAGGCACTCGTCACCAAACTACACAGATCAAACAAATTTCCGTTTGTTCCTAAGTAACTGGTAAAATGCGCACACATGTAATCACTACCTGAAGTAATTATTAGTCATGAGTAGCGGCATCCCATATTCAGATTAAAGCGTCAAGCTGAAGGCGCAGTCTGATTTATTTAGATGGTCAATTAAAGGTTATAATTAGCCATTCAGAAGTAGCCTGAGGCAATGCGTTGACGAACCGAGCACTCGGCAGATCTGGTTTTTAATGGCTGCAACTGATTAGGAATGAATGTGTTGTTCTACCATCATATTCATTTCAACATGCCAAGGATATTAACCTTGAAAACGACAAAAATTCGGAAAACAAATGGTATTAGAATATTTTTACTAGGAAGCGGTCCCTTCAAAATTACTAGTTACTTGTTTTTCATGACATTAAAGTTAATCAAAGACATTTCTACTACATATTCTACGAACGATGCAAAAAGTTTACAAAAAGAGAAACTTCGAAGAAGAAAAAAGTACAAGGTCAATTTCCAAATGAGAGCCATTGTAATGAAACTGACGACTGTAAACAAAAAATATGAAAGGTTTCAACGAAACTTGTACAGTTTTGGCTTTAATATTGAAATGGCAATAGGGCAAGAAATAATCAACATTGTCACCTCTTAAAAGATACGATCAGGATCTCTTTCATAGAAACGTAAATTTCCCGCATTGATTGCAGTATTTTTATATTGTAAATAAAAATCACGTCAACGTCTATATCATGAAACTAAATTCCCACAAATTGAAATTTAACACATAGTTTCGAAGAGAAATTGGAGCCTTGCATTCTCAGACAAAGATTCAGCAGGCAAACTAAACCTTATTCTCGCAGAAGACATTGACAGGCTTAGCGCAGTAGAAGCGAACGACCACCACGCTGGTAGTCACAATAGTGAGCAGGAGAGACAGAGGCAGAAATGTGGGCGACAGGTGCGACATGTTCCCTTCATGCTAGTGCTCGTCCCTCAAAGAGACGCAGCAGCGCAGCAGGTGGAACAACTCCCTCCTACTTACACCAACTCACTTAAACTAAATGACTTTGGAACATACATGAAATGTACACTCGCACGTACAAAAGCGTGTGCAACACACAACCCATATTAGAAAAAAGCAACAGAATACAAAAAATGGCGCAAAACAGAATTTTGCTTGAATAGGGAAAGCAGTTACTAAGATATTACAAGACGGATAATAACATGCCTCGATGTAAATTTCTATGCCCTTCAGAAGGACCCGTTACCAGCACCCAAATAATACAGCATCGTCTTGGATCAACACACCCGCAGCTACCAATACTCCGACCCTAACGCTGAAATCATCTAAACAGCGAACCATGCATTACGTAATGTTACAGAGCGAGTGACGCGTGACGCGTTTTCGTATTTTCGAAGTTAACACGTTTGTTGCGATGCGACCCACCGATGGGTCACTTAGGTTAGATTCTGTAATTTTTTCCAAGTCTTTTAGTGATTATGTGTACAAAGTAAAGATTTGCACCGGCTAGGCAATAGCAACAAACGTGTTAAGAGCTCTGCGATGTCCCAGCATTACATTTTACACAACACAAAAAGCAGCTTCGAAATAACGAAAGATATACAAAATACTCTGTTTTGTCGCAAGCAATGATTGAATAATATCGAAATAAAATTTTTGGTTGCAAATGATGGCACGACATAAAATGAAACAGTTTCAAGTTCCACCACTACAACAGCAACATTAACGTTCTAACAGTTACTCCAAGCGTAGCTCACAGCTCACAAAGACGAACCTGGAAAAATTTTGACGAATAAAAGCAGTAGATGATTGTGATATCCTGGCATTCTGCAACCAACCATACGAAGGTGTGAAAGAAAGAAAACTGAAGCAAGATAAACCGGGTTCATTAAAATGCACCCCAACCCTGTAAATTTTGAGGTGATCGAGACTACTCGTACGTAGTTTCGCCCCCATGTACTGTGAATCAAAAACGAAAACACAAGCGAGTGAAGCGTCTGAGCATGGCGAGTTTAATCACCACATTCCTGGCAACTAAGTGGAAATGAATGAAGAATGCAGCAAGTGAGGAAAACGGGCGGCAGCAGGGATTAGGAGCACACCCCTTAACACAGACCAGTATTGAGCCGCGTCACAGGGTCTGTGTAGCCGGACGCACGCTCAGCGGGAGGCTGCGTGGCCCGTCACTCAAGCGGCACAAGGACCGCGCTTCCAAACTGAACAACACTATACCGTGGAATGAGGCGGACTAACTGCACACAACCGTCACACCAACTTAAGACTAGAATGCAAAAACGAGGAATGTAGGCACAAAGTGTGAGAACCGTAGTGACGGCACTATAACGGAAGAAAAAGGTGACTTCCAGTACAAACAATCACACTCGAGGACACGACAAAATCAAGAAATAGGATGCATTCAAAATCGAAGAAATATGATGTGGAGAACCCATCGAGAGTGTTGCTTCTGGCTTCACTGTCAAATACAGGTAAAGACTTGTGAGTTGAAAACGACAAGCATCCAGGAGGAAATGAGTCCAAGTCACGAATCATAATGAAAATGTACACTGATGAGTGTATATGAGTACTTGAAATGCTCAAAATTGTAACAAAAACATCACAAACTGTCAAAAGAATAGATATCATGAGGTCTACAGAAGAAGAAGAGCATTTCCAGAGTCAATAAAAAAAGGTAAACATGCACCCACTTAAAGCTGTTTGAGCTTTTTGAATTGGACAAATTCATGCAGAAATTTATGAAATAATAGGCTCTCAGATATCATATATATATATATATATATATATATATATATATATATATATATATATATATATATAAGTTATACAACACTTCTAGCTTCACGTGAGCATTACCAGCTATGCCTGTAAAAAAAGCTGGAAATAACTGCCTAAAATAATACACTGAATTACTGAAACAGTCTGATGCACAGAAAACTGAAAGATACTGTCAGTATCCAAAGGATAGTAAGAGTACTCGGTTATATGAAAGCCTCTTGCAAGTATGACCTACGTAACTATTAGGTTGTTACAAAAATAATGGCCGATTTCAGAAGCATGCGTTGGCCTTCGAGCGGCCATTATTTTTGTAACAACCTAATACAATTTGAAGCCTCTTACATCGAAATGCAAAAATAACAATAAAAATACTACTGCACTAACCAGACCTGATTTTTACGCATACATTATAAACACTTGTCTACCACAAACAAATAAAAGATGACAAATAAGGGAAACGAACTCAGTTTTTATCAGGTGTCAATTATTAGTAGATACAAATAAGGTACGAGATTTCTAAAGACAACTCATATAGGGAGAACATAAGCCTCAAGATCTAAAAATGGCATCCATTTTATTTACTTATGAATAGATGAATACAGACACTAAAAGGCTTATTCAAACCATATATAGTAGATCGAAAATGCACAAGATTTTTTTTCGACATTGAAGCAGTTCGAAGAATAAAGCATTATAAGTTTTTATTCAATGTTATTGGGATTGCCTAGCAAATTATAAGTTGGGTGAAAATTCTACTCAATTATACTCATCCAAAGAATATAATATACAACCGTCAAAATTTTTCATACATAAGGGTATCAAACACATGCTACAAAGTAAATATTCATAAACAAAAACTGAATCCAGTTCACATACCGCAGAGAAACGCTTCGGTAATTGTACTTGACAAGAGCAAATAAACGCCAATAATTCCTGTTATCAAATCCAAGAGCAATATCACTGTACATCATTCCTCAAAAAACCGCGAATACTTCAAAAATAATTAAGAGTTGTCACAGATGCACGTGCATTACAACCAGAGCGATACTAGTTCAAATACATCATGAAGCTGTCAGTCATAAAGACAGGCTGTCAGTTATGGTTGCATGGCTATATTTGATCGAAGTTCTTGCTGAATGAGGGGGAACTATTTTTCAGTAAAATTGTTGCTCCAAGCACTACGAAAAAACTGGTACAAGTCTGCACAGAACGTATTGTAAGAAAGTGGGCAACATGGCATGAAGGATGCACCTAAAACAATCACACATTATAGTTCATTAAAAAATACAACAAAAACTATTGCCAACTGAAAGAATAATACTTAACTATCACAAAAAAATTAGAGAAGAGTGAAGAAAAACACCAAATCCTCCAGGATAAAATGCTATGAAACTAGAATTAAAGACGTTAAAGATATTTAACAAACAATTTAATCACATAAAAAAGAGCCTAAAAATCTAATAGTGAAATTAGAAATAAAAAGCATAGCCGAGAAAAATTTGAAATTCAGAAATAAATCAATTCAATTAAAAACTCTCAAGTTAGAAAAAAACGACAAACAGTTAGAAAGTGGAAATTCAGCTCTCACAACACAACTTAAATAACTAATTTCAAAAATGGAAAGGGTTGACGTACTGAAAATTTGAAAAAACTCGTCAAGAAAAGAACTTTAAAAGTATTGTTGAGAAACAGGAAGCCCAAAAATTAGGATAGTTCAAAAGGATTTATTTTGTCTGGGGCACAGTTTCTTCATTTTCTTTATCATTATACTTAGTTTCTTTCTCAAATTTACATTTATTGTGTTAGTGTTTCTTGTGTTAGTCTTTCCATGAAACAAAAATGACAACTTGCGAAACAAAGAGATTAAAACCAAGAGAAAGAGAGAAAACAAGTAACAAAGGAACAAAGAATTGAAAGCGAAAAAGTATCCCATAGAATTCAAGAAAATTAACCAAGAAAGGCTAACACAAATGCACATTTGAGCCAGAGAAACTGAACATACTAAGAAAATAAAGAAACTTTGCCCGGAACAAAATAAAGAAACTATGCCCGGAACAAAATAATGAAAAGAACAAGATATCAGCAAAAGAGAAAGCGTCCAGACAAATGTTGATAAAACTAGGTAGGAGCAGACACTAAAAATAAAAGCAAAAGAAGTTGCTTGGTTTACCTGGAGGAGAGCGACAAGCAGGGCAGGGCCTGGGCAGTACTGGAACTGCAAGCCGACCGGTTGCAAAGAACACGCACTACACTACACTATTACAAGTACGCACAGAGGGAACAGGTACCTCAACAAGGCTTCTACTGAAACTAAATGAAAGTCGAGTAACACAAAGCAAAAAGTTAGCACTAGGCAATTCTCAACAAAATTAAACGAAAAAATAAAAAAGTGCACCGAAAATCAGCTTTCTTCAAGCTTACAGAACAAGCAACTTTGAAATCTGTAGAAATGAAGCTGAACACATTTACGCAGACGCTATTGATTTCTGCTAGATTTATTTTGAACGCCTCAGAGAGAGTGACCGGCATGAGTAACTACACTCACAATCAGGAAAAACGCTAGTTCAGAAATGCTAAAAACAAGAAACGCTCAGCTTCAACCTACAGCAGACTATGCAGGAACCAACTATGACTATGCCAACTATGACTATGCCACCTACGACTATGCAGCGGTTCGCAAAAGACAGCTACTGTTACAGGATCAAAATACAAAGCATTATAATAAAAATATATTTTCATATGTTCAAAAATAGATGCACTAGTCTCAATCGACTGAGTTCATGACGACACAACGATGATTAAGAGAAACACCACAGAAAAAAAGGAAAATATAAAAATTCCTCGTTGAATATAAATCGTACAAAATCGTAGAAACCATCTATTTTTTCCACCTCTCATTTCATTACGGGTAAAAGCATTAAAATGCACGAATAAAGAGATTTTAGCATGAAAGATCATGGATGAGTAGAATTTATCAATCGCATTTTTAGTTTTTAGAACATCGGAACAGTTTTAGAGCATCGGCCAAGCGCACTTGAAGGCCAGCCGTGGAACTTGGGCCATCAGGCGGCTAACCCTAACACAAAAAGAGCTTAAACATTCTTTGAAACACACAGGTTTGCATTTGAAAGCTTTCGTTGCTCCGCTAATAACTGACTACAGCTCTGCGTTATCCGAAAAAAGAAGAATATAACCAGACCGAAGACAACATAAATTAGTAAAACTCGCACACAGTAACCCTGATAGGGTGCTGGGATCGCACTTGCCTTCAGTCTAAAGAAGTATGAGTTTGGGAGGAGAGGAAACCGAACCATGACATGGCAACGACTGCTGTCGAGATCCATGGAAGCAAGCTAGCTGGATCTCGAACTGGAAATGCGACGAAGTTCTTGGTTGTGGGCCACTGAAGTAACAGCGAGCATATATTAACTATCTTCAGCCGACGCCACTATCCTCCCGATGTGAGGGGATAATGGAGAGATTTATAATTATTAAAGTCGAACGGTACTAAGGTCACTGTAATATGGCATAGGAACGATTAGCGTCAACAAAAGTTATAAGTATAAATGGTACAGAAATAAAACACAAAGATAAAGGAGATGATGCCTCCAAAAAAAGTTAAACAGGCCGGGATAACGAATTAAAATAAAATAATAGAACACAAATAAAAGTAGGGTACCTAATCCTCAATGTAAATTGTAACGATGTGCCTCGAACTCCAGTATGACTTCAATACTAATAATAATCTTAAAAATTCGCAAAAATCAAGCTTTGCAGAAGAGAGACTCCACACAAAATGTAACGCCAAGAATTCACAAACTCACACGACCTGAAGAAGGTAAGTAGAAGTAACAGGGTCCACGGAGAGCTCACGAGGCACGGGCAGGCCGGTACATTCCTGTGGAAGTCTCCTGCTGAGCGGAGTTGCTTCGTCTTTTGTGCTTAGAATGATGGTGCATCAGAGCACCACACACGCTGCACCCCGAGCACCACACACGCTGCACCCTAAGCACCACACACGCTGCACCCTGAGCACCACACACGCTGCACCCTGCGCACCACATACGCTGCACACAGAGCACCACAAACTTATAATTATTCACAAATGTACGGGAAAAATCAATAGTATATAGTTACCCTAATTAAAATAGTATATTTATTAGCGTGCCTAACACTTCCTTGTAGATGGTAATTAATCGAACGTAAGAAATTCGTTCTTCCTAATCAATAAATGTTACTGAAAACTTACCTTAATATTACGTTGGCATAAAACCAAAGATGACATTTTTTGACGTCAGAAACACTAACATAAATAGTACTCGCATCGAACGCAAAAATACACTTTTGCGTTTTATGTCAAGAGTGACTGAAAATACTTTATTTTTAATTAATACCCTTCACGTAAACAACGAATTTCTCACGTACATATTAACACGTTGGCCGCGATTGCTGATTTGGTAGGTTTGGTTCGCTGTTCAGCAGCATGTACCAATATGACGCACATTGCGGCCAACGTGTTAATACGTTGAGTCCGAAGTGGTACGTATGTAGGCCACTTAAGTTCGGTTCTGTAAATTTTACAATGCCTTGTAGTAATAATATGTACAAAGTGAAGATTTACACCGGCCAGGCAATCGGAGGCAACGTCTTAAATTGCACCAGAGTTAAACACAATATCGGAAGTCGCTCTACCGTACTCCCATTGTAATGTTTTTTAACACGTTGCCTGCGATTGCCTAGCTGGTGCAAATCTTTACTTTGTACACACAGTCACTAGAAAGCCTTGAAAAAATTATAGAACCTAACCTGAGTGACCCACCGGCGGGTCGTATCGCACTCAACGTGTTAAACTAAAATAAGGACCGACCTGACGAGCTACGTTTGCTAGAAAATTTGCCAGTTCACACACACAGCTCGTGTTGAACGCACTGGAACGCAGACCACGAAAACATGTTTGCGTAGAACCAATTGTCAGCCTGAGGCAACGTAGCATTTTCAGTCGGATATTGAGGCAGCGCCGAGACTATGATGACCAGTCCCGTAATGTTCGTTTTCGACGCACATGCTATAAAAAATCTAGGTTTCAGCTTTTCATCGCTACGTGTTTCGAGTACGTTTACACTAACGAAGATCGACATTTCAATTTCGCTTGCTCACTCTTATGACTCAATGTGGAAACTTCATTCGATCTAAGCATTTACTATTAAATCCATCATCATCACCAATTTTGCATCTAATTCCTACAGCACAGCCGATTTGCAGAATAGAATAAAAATGCACTCCTCTCCAAGAACGGAGAACAATTTATTCTGTCAACTTGCAAAAAAAAAATGCTGAGTTTACATCATTGTTACGCAATTCAAGCACTGAAACACCCGTGTTCAGTATACATCCTAAGACAATTATCGGAGTCCTCAGATACATGTACTCCAACATGCGACAAATTTCCTTCTCAGTCACCTCATCAAAAGAATATAGTACAAGAGCTTTGTGGACGTTGCCCTATGTGTCTTTTTCTCGTTATTGCTTCAGATTCATAAAGGAAAACAGATGAGATCAAATTAAACGAACAAATTTGTAGACACAAACTAGAATTCATTTCAAACCATACATTTTCAATTTATCCATCAGAGTGACACGCATGATGAACTTCAGTTCTAGCCAAAACGCATAAAGCGTTTATATCTATAAATCAACCGAGTAAGGCCAGACAGCGGTCTAATTCATCAGTCATGCTTTGTCGTAAAATATTTTTGGAAATTCATCCGTACAAAATCCGGGCACATTAGCAAGCATATAGAGGTACATTTTCGAACAATGACCAACAAATCTTCCTGGAATTCCCCATACATTGTAATTGCAAGCCACTGATACATGACACGGTGACCTTAACCAGCAATGATGGAATGATCTAGCATTCATAACTCCTCATTGGATGTAGTCCTAATTCATCAATACATCAGAGGAATAAGCAGAAACTGACCAACGATGAGATAGTTCAACCATAACTCCAATACCACGTAGTCCCAAAGTTCATCCATAGATCACAGGAGAAGTAACAACCATGAATCCTTGTCTAGCTAGAAAATAAAGGAAGCTAAGGAGCAGCTAAGCGTGTCTCAGCTACGTGGTCGTCGTCTGTGGTGACACACAAGCAAGTCGTGAGAAGGCGTACCCAGCTAGTGGCTCATAAATAGCATGAGAATGATAGCCGGCACGAGCATTAGGACGCCAGTGTCACACGACCTCTCCAAACCTGTCCATTTGATCATACGGTGACACCTCATAACGGCTACCGAAACACATCGTCGCCACCACACCACATCGATGCTCAGGCCGCTCAGTGCTGTCATAAAAACTCGCAGTGCTGACTACACGCACGCACACACATCAGCATGTGGCTATTGACTCTTGCTAAAACAACTCATAACTTCTCAGTGAGCTGCACTTGCGGTGCAGTTTCGAGCGCGCCTACGCCAGAGTTATAGCCCTAAAAATGAATTGGCTCTCCTTCATTGAACTAAAGACGAGCACGGTACTAGTGCCGGTTTGTCTTCACGACTCCCAGACCGCTTAACTCTTCACTTAAAGCAATTATACGTGTACTGAAGGAACTTAAATCGAACTACAACATTAAATAGAAGCTTACTGCCTAAACAACGGAGTGTTAAAAGGCCGATTGCTGTCTAAAGCTTCTACCACAGAATTTTTAATACTAAAAAAATTTGGACTCCAAAACGACAAAATTCTGAAACTTGATCAGTCATCTTTAATTTCAAAATATCACTCCCATTTGTAGTCAGTTTGATGCATATAACTTTCAGCGTACCAGTGCAAGTTACACACCAGAACTTTCCTGCCCCTGACCCGCCCGTGACTAGCAGCCTCCTATAACACAACGAATGAAAAGCACTTCAGTTGAACACAAGTTATTCTCGAGTTGGTATATCAATTGATTTACCTTTTCAACGAGACCATGTTGACTGGTAAAGTATCGTCCGGGGTTCTTCTTGTACTCTTTAACCCATTCTCTCCTAGCGGTACCATATGGTACCAGCTTATATCTCACATAATAAAAGGAAATAATTTTTTTTCGGATCTTGAGTAGTTTATCCCCCGTCAGGGGGAACTGCTCAAGATCCGTTTTTTTCTCCATAACAACTACAAATACATCCTAATGACTATATATCATTTCAATTTCACAAGACTCCAGAAACTTTTTTCTCGGAGAGAATGGGTTAGGAATTATGAGTTAATGAAGAGACCAGCAATGCACTCATAGTTCATGACCATTTAATAAAATTTCCTATACGCTAAAACAAATTTTTATTCGAAATACATAGTAAACCTCAGCGTGTTATCGTTTCGAACAAAATTAATAATGCACACCTGAATGATTAACATTTGAATAATATTGACAAATTTCTTTTAAGAAACACTATTACTTTTGAATTCAAATTCATCACATGCAAACTCTATTGGATGCTCAACTCAAAGTAAGTAGAAACATATTTCTTATGGTAGATTTCATAAATATGATTGCAACCAAATATCTGTTAAGACAGCCGTTAGAAAAGAACCTATTAATTAAAATCTAAATATCTGAAAGAGAACTGAGGAGATAATTTCAGTAACCGTAATTACTGAAGAGATGTGCAATATCGGGAGAGGCTAATGACCATAAAAAGGTTGCTAAGCGCTGCTGCAGAGGAGGCAAGCGCCAGCAGGAGCGTTCACAGGAGGAAGAGTGTTTGCACGGCAGTCCTTGTCTTTGTTCAGCGATGTTTGCCGGACCTGCCTCCGTGTCCTCTCCAAGTTGCTCGAGTGAGACGGACGAGCTCAATGAGAGACACCCGCCTACACGCATTCATTGCGCATCTTGTCGTGCTTTGAACAACCCTTCGACTTGCACTGCATCGGCAGGCCTGATTCCGAGGGAATTGAATTACTTTCCACTAGTGAAGATTAGTCATTTTTCTCATCTCACATGTTATAATCTATTAAGCTGCTATTCACAACCCAACATTTCAAGAATATTACGAAGAAATAGCTAAGTAAAAAATTGACTATGTGCCTACGCAAAACAGAAAACTAATAGTTTTCTAGAAGTAAAGAAATTTAAATGTCAATCTTAACCAGCACACATAATGCTTAAGTAGGAGATCCAAATTGTGCGGCAATGCTGCAAAATTTGTCAACTTTTCGACTTGGCGGCCAAGAGCTTTCATGACTCTGCCGTTGACAAGACACAATTTCAGATGCCCGCAATGTCTGGTCTGTGAACAAAATAATTGACGGTTATATCTGCACCATTAATGAAACCCAAGAACCCACAAATCACACCACACTTTTGTTATAACTTTGCATCGAAAGCCGCACATTATTTTTACTGCCCATTACAAATAATACCCGGGCTTAGGCAATGTAAAATGCAACCGATAAATTGATCACTTTCATACTAACACATCGTGCAGAATTCAGAAACTCTTACTTCGTAGCTAATGCTAAACGTAAACACGAGAGCAGGGCTTGTGTACACGAGTGTCTCGACTGAAACTGAGCTTGTCCACGCACTTCAAAAACAAATTTTGAGTATAAACAATATGGAAGAATTTCAGCGTTCACTGACGAGTAACTTCCGGAGAAAACAAATTTGTTCTGTAAGAATATTATACAAGAAAAGAACCGACTTTGTTTCGATATAATCCAAGCCCCACCAGTAAAGCATAACAGTAAATTAATAAAGAAAAAACTATTTTCAATGAAGTGTACATGTTTATTACATTTTCAATTCCGTCCGCACTGCAACTTGAAATAGAGTTTCGTAGGGACGCTTCGATGAACATGATGAAAGTTTAGTTTTACTTCGGGCGTCCAGCGTCGCAGCATGCTGGGCGTGTTTCTCGTCCAATGGTCAGGCAGAAACAGACCCAGGTAGGTACAGGGATTGAACTCGGATCTTCCCGCATCGCAAATGGGCATACACAACACTCGACCACTGTGGCGGAAAGAGCAAACTCAACGACCAAAAAAGGTCAAGTTACTGATGATAACAGAAGCCATGTAACATCAGCATAGTCTAAATTGGAGGTAGCTGTTGCAGCAGAACAGTACCAGCTAACAGTGAGGTACAAAGAACAGAGACAAATATCAACATTAGACACATCGGCATCCAACTGTACACTTTGGAAGAGGATAGAAAAACAAAACACTCTTGAAGTAGCCAGAACACATATCAAAGTAAAAGAACATAGTAAATAGAACGTGAATAAGGTTAAACGTAAATAGAACACAGATATCGACCAGTGAAAGCGCAAAAAAATGAGCAAGAATAAGGTCATAAAATTATTGTCAAAACGGCAAAGCAAGAACCACTCTCGTGACGGGAGCAGAAGAGAGAAGCATTAGGTTATCGCCGAGGTATTCGCAGGCGTCAGATGGAGCACCAGATATGCTAATTTGAAGTCCAAGCGTCGCGCTGGAGCAGAGCTTTACATCGTCCCTGTTTCGCTCAAAACACAAACACGACACAAAAACGACCGTTCCAGCAGCTCACGACACGCCGGAGACTTATAAAGAGAGGCGCTACGCGCCCTATTATCCAGCAAAACGTACCAAAGAGCGAACAGATTGAGCATCTCAAAAGGGCAAATACATGTACAACAAAAATGCTATCTACCTGAAGCTCCATTTTCCACGAGCATGAAATGCCTGACGAAAATTGAAAATATCTTGCACGGTTCCCAATCGAGAGTTACACACTACGCCGGTTACCGACAAAAATAGAATGTGACCTGTACACTTTTCCTTTACGAAATAAAACCACAGGTTCCTGGGAAGCAACGACAAAGACTGCAGAAAAACACGAGGCAAAAATTCAGAAGCAGTAGCTCTAACGAGAATTTAAAGAACAAAGAATCCCTAGAGAAGTGTTCACAGGTCTGAATGATAGAATAGATAGCTGACTTTTGTCCAATTGTTTCGTTCAACGAAAATTGTTTCACGTAACTAAATGCGTAAGCAGGTATAGGTTTACAATGAAACGATAGGAAAAACGTGTTGACTAAAATCAGACCCGTTTGTTGAAAATTTCGGAGGAAATTAGACCTCAAAAAAGTAGAAAGAGCATCTCAAGTAATTGCCATACACTGGAAACGCAGAACCTAAATGCAGGCCAGTAGTTGGTTAAACCAACATAGTTCCAGTAACGGGGAAGCTGAGACCGAGCACGATCCCGGACACGAAAGTACTGGTGGAAATAATGCAAAAGTGGAACGTAGGACCGAAACATGGTAATCGGGACCGACGAATGTACCGAGCAGGTTCACACACCACGCATCGGTCACGGGCACACACACACAAAGTGTCACCCGAGACGCAGGCAGAACACGGCCCGACATGACACTGGCCGAAACACGACACCCGCGACACGATGGCACACAGCGATAGCAGTGCACCCACTGTACAGCCTCTGCCTCTCCCGCATGGGCTGTCGGTTTCCCGCCCGCTCTTCCACCGTTACCGATTCCCAAGAAAGAAATTCCTGAAGTGCTCGCGCTCAATTGATTCAAATCCAATTACATATCGAAGTAGCAACCCATACTTTTAAAGCACGGTTTTCGAGATGTTTTCTGTTAATCAGTTCAAACAGATCAGATTCACTCAAGTGTGTCTGCTAAAAAAATACTCGCACCAAATTCATTACAATCTCACAACTGCATACTCGTATAACCAGGATCTTCAAGTTGGTATACTATAATTGACTAGCAAAAACTAGGACCATTCGTTTTCACAGTAACGAACTTACTAGAATAAGTCGTCACATATACAGTAAAATTCCTTTAAACCGGCACTCGCTGGCCAAGCTTTACATATTTATTTATTGTTTTCTCTTCTTTAACTGCTTTAACACGTTGCCTCCGATTGCCTGATTGGTGTAAAACTTCACTTTGTACGCATAGTCACTAGAAGGATCTGAAAAAATTACAGAACCTTCGGAGTCAACGTGTTAAACAATTGATATTGTTTTCCTTTTATGTCTAGCGTGTCTATGAATTGTTTGAGGTTACTTGGGTGATATTAACCGGCAACTGCAAAGTCCCATTGGTGCCAGGTAAAAAGACTTCTACTGTACATTACAGGTTGGACTCTTAAAACGAGCAACTCTTAGCTTGCTGACTGAGAAAAATTACATTGGAGGAGCACATTCAAGACACGACGAGCCGGCATAATTGCCTCGACAAAAACCGAAGTCATATCTTCACATAAACCATACAACTTTGTTCCTGTAGTTTTTGGTCTCTATACGGAAACCCGCACCCTCTTCGTTCTCTAAATTCCACCATCAAAGATAAGCAACAAACAACATACGTGGCAAATTAAATTAATGGCGGTAATCCAGGGATGACATTTTTCTGATGAACTCAAATGATGAGCATTTCTACTCAACATTACAAAAAATATGCGCACTTATTTCGGAAAAAAAAATGAAAATGGAGGCTCATAGAAATGGATAAAAAAATAGTTTACTACAAAAAGCATGCAAAAAAATAGTAATCTGAGAAGAGACAATTCTATAGCAAAAACTCCTTACGTAAAAACTTCATCTAGTTACAGAACAGCTTGATTCTGTCTCGCACAATTTGCTGCTTCATAGAGGTTAGGTTTTCATTCATAGTTTCCCCTATTTTAACTTTTTATGCATGATAAGATATAAAACACTTCAAGCACTTTCAATCAAATTGGTAAATAATGTTATTTCTATATCTCGGAACAATTCAAACCTATGCATTCAAGTGAAAATTTGAACATACCTTGAGAGATCGCATAATCGTAATATGGAAAATACCACAAAAATTTCCCATAACGAACACCTCAATTCTCTCTTCGTAATTATGTATCAGAAGAGCACCGACATTTAACTCTACATCAGGGGTCCCCACTTTATTTAAGCATCTCATACTTCACTCGCTGAGCGAGAACACTCGAAAATAATATTTATACTAGCTGCATCTACACTAACATGTGATGACATTCGTCTTGCTTCTTTGCTAACGTATAGTACTTCATTTGATCAATTTTGCTTCGTTTTCAACGTAGAATAAAACGAGTATGTACGAATATCTAGTAGCATTCTACAAATTATATAGCTCAGAGCAGTTCAAACTAACCATTAATTTTCACCACACATTGCGTATATTGACACCCAAACTTGGATGTATTTCTGATTTTAAATTCGAAGTTACTTAGATACAGTGCTTTGACGTCCAAGCCCCAAACAATTCTTCTATTCAGTCTCATTAACATGAAGTTTTCAACTCGAATCCAGACCCTTTTTCATTAATTAGTTTAAATGTGACCACATGTTGTATGGTTAATGAGATGGCTCTCTATAGGTTCCCTCATTGCCCTTCATAGTGCAAATCCAGCTAGTCTTACCCTGAGGCCACGTCCTACCCTCATCAAGCAGCGCAACCCTCCCTACAAAAGCCCGGTGTTGGCGCACAGAGTCCTGTAGCAGGCGTGCTCTTCATTCAATAACACACACTCAAATGCCCGCCAAAGTTGCTCGGATGACCATCGTAAAGGAGTTATGAGAGGGGAACCTGAGAGCCGAGCAAGCAAACGCGAGCTCCAAATGATGGTACACCTTCGTTCCCTGGCAGGCTGCAGATGCTACTGCTCTTGTTCTTGTTGTTGCTACAAACGTTGCTCCTTCTGAACTTACCTGGTACCGTAGCCCACGGCTGTCCAGTAGATGTGAAATACTTTCAAATTTCAATGCAGATCAAATTCGCCAGAGTATGTATTGAGAAATTATTAACAGTAGCAGTGCAGTGAAAGATTCAATAAAATAATGGAAATCATAAGGCAGCTCACAACGAAGTGCGATGAACCTGAAGATTTGGCTTAAAGCTCGTATTTTCAAGCATTATTAATCACGCAATCAGTTTTGTGTTCGGGCAATTTTTCTTCCCGTCATGTTGCATAAATATATTTATTACATTGAGCACAACTAAGAAGGTAAGTGAGGCTCCAATGCAGAAACTGTTTGCAGGCACCTCTGTCTTATAGCCGTCGTTCATTACAAGACCAGACGATGACGCTTCTGTGAACTTTATTTCTGATCATTTCATCACACCTAAAAACAGTGTTTCTCAAAGTGGTCCGTACCGCCCCCCTGGGGGCGTTGAGGAAATGCAAGGGGGCGGTAGGAGGGTACGCCTTGAATGGAGGGCGTGTATTACTGTATAATATACAGTAATATAATCATTACGGGGCGGTGGAAAATCAAATAGTGTCCTAAGGGGACGGTGATTGAAAAACTTTGAGAAACACCGCTTTAGAAAGACAAATTATTAGGCACGTTGCACATTTTTTTAACAAAAAGTGATTTTACATTTTATTTCACGGAAGTAAGTACAATATTACAGCGTACATGCTAACTTAGTGGAACTCGTTCATAATACCGCAAATATTTTACTGAATATCACTTAAATGAAGCATTAATTTTCCAGTGATTTCACGAAGTGATAAAAAACTAAGACCGTTTAACAAATGATATGCGTTAGATCATTCCAGATATTGCATTATCAATAAATACAGACACTCTGCGTTGATATTCATAACCTAACTTAACACCACTACAACTTAATAGTTGTGGTGGTGTAAATGATCGAGTTTATGATATACATCACTTCCAACACATTAAAATGTGTTCAAATACAGAACAGTAACAACATAGTCCATTCACGTTAAATTCTCTAATTTATTTCTATTGCTCTTTATTTCATTGCCTATATGGGTTGTACGACGTAAAAGGAAAAGCTGTTATTGTGCGTGATATTCAACCAATTTATTGTTATTTTTGACGGCACAAAGACGTCATTGATGGTATAACTCAGGTAACAACCTGGATACAACTACGTCATTGTTCATTCCATTATAGGAGACACTACATAGAAATGCAGAGAGCAAAACTGACCCAGGCAGAAACTGAGGATGGATGCTGAAGAAAATGGCAAATACATTGAAAGAAGCAATGAAGTAAATTAAGCAGTACACTAATATAGTATATGAAGTACCTACAGCAAATAAATGTTATTAATGTCGTAAGTTCGGTTTCTCTCTTGCGCTAAAATACATTCAAACCATTAAAAGATGGTGCCTTAAATTTAAAAAATATACATCTAACATCTCTAGGGAATTCACACGGGTCCCTCCAGTATTTCAAGATTACGTCAACGATAAGCTTGCACAATAGGAGACACAGCTTCACGTGAGTACACAGTAAAGGCCCAAATACGAATCCAAACGAAGAAGCTTTAAAACTTACGTAGAATTAACGACGAAAATAAGTCACGCTCAATAGTGTTCAAAAGCTGAAATAGGAAATACATCAAGTTAAAACAAACCAAAGAGCTACTCTCTTCCTCAAGGCCTTAAATGAGAACTAGACAAATTAGAGGGGGAAAAATATACAGAAAATATACATACCGTTACATAAATGCATGGTGAACGACTTTTTTAAAATACCGAGCATATTTACCAGGAGCAGTGTTTTGAACTCTGCTGTAGTTGATAATTTTTTGGATCCAACTCTGCTTTAGGAGTTTGAGTATGATTTGGGCTAAAATGAAGGTGAGGTTTGATTCTACGAGCAATGCTATAACGTGTACCCTGCCCCTCCTACGTTCCCTACCTCCTCTACCTCCTCCCTCATGCCTCTCACGGCGGGTAGCACAGGCAGTTTTAACGGGCCCATAAACCTGGTCTTAACAGCTCTTCCCCAGACACACCCATTCACCTCCCCAAACATACACTCACTCTCTCACATACATTTATCTTAATCTCAAATCTTCATTCGAACTTTTTCTGCACTTCGAGTAAGTCAAACTTGACTTGCGTCGTTCGCTCCCTTGCCAAATGTTAACACATTCCGCCCACTCATTGGTGCTAGTCATACTCAATTCCAAGCACTGAGCAACTACACGAATTACAAGCACCATGAGGAGAACACAACAATCTATTTGACAATCTTGCCGTGTAGAGACTTGCCACTGATGACCATACCGTACGCACGTGACGCGAACTAGTCTCTTTGTTACTTGTCTCTAACGAGTCTACGAACATTTAGACGTAGTCTTGCAGCACAAGAAGAGTATCCTTAAACACAAGGGGAAAAATTCACAAGCACAAAAATACAATATTTCGCTGTCCAGTAGGTTATGTGCGCGAAGAATAAAGACTTTCTTAAAGATGAGGCTCGAATAAGGATAAAAAAGTCGCTTGAACTCATAAAACAACTCTTTGAAATTAATTCACATAAACCCACTACACCAGCGATAAAAGACACGGATTCTAATCTCCAATTCGCAAAAACTTTACAACGCTCCAAACATTTGGTAAAATGGAACATCAGAAAGTGAACTTACCTGTTTTTTCCTTGATCTCACAGAGAACACTGAAGAGGGCGGGCTTCATTCGATGGCAATTCAGAGTATGTTTCCTGCAGAGAATAAAAAAACATGAATTAGGGACAACATTCGATTTCACATGCTTCATGGCACAAAAGTACAATATCAAATATCTAAAACACGCAAGAATAAAAGCAACTTCCGTTCTTGCTACCGAAGTCTCAGAAGTCGAAACTTGTTTTAGATATTTTTCATGATACTCGGAACACATCCAGTACGACTTTTTTTGGTAGGTTAATATGCTAAGGCAGGAGTGACATTTGGGGCTTTCCTATGAACTGTCTTACTTGCGTACAAGATGCAGGGCCAATTTAATCTGCAGACAATGCGTAACTGAGTCCTTAATAATCATCTGTAGAAGAACCGCATTGAAAAGATCACACGAAATGGGCTAAATAGAAATACAGTCACCGCAGAGCTGATAAGGCAGGTGTTAGGAAAAGAACATCAGAGCGAGATTAGTAAGATAAATCTAGCACTAATAGTCGATCAGCACAAAATGACAAGCAAGACAGACCAAAAGAGTAAAAATTCGATGCGAAAATACCAAATATTGGTTAGATGGATTAGATCTTGACAAGGAAATTCAAAGTTTCCAATAATTATAAAATTAAAAAGATGAGAGGCGTTCGTTCATTACACGAGGCTGTAAACTGATGACATTCACGTTTAGTTAAACATTTAATTGAAAATATACAGGGTGTCTCAAAAAAATGTACTCACACTTCGAATGACGAGATCCTTTATTTATGAACATACAGTGAAATAGAATAGCTTCGAATACAGAAGACAACTGTGATTAAAGAATCATGTTTGCAATTGTTCGAATTGATGACCATTATTGTCCAGACAACGCTGATAACACACAACAAGGGTGAGTTACATTTTCATTTTTTTGAGACACCCTGTATTTAACAAGGATTGCGATAGTAAATAAACTATGGACACTTTCGCTTCACTAGCCAACCCGGAGGTCAAAAAACAATAGGACAAGGAGCAAAAAGAAAAGCAGTATCCGGGGCAGCCGCAGCACGAGCAACAACAAACACACAGTGGCGCTATCGCCTCATTAGACCATCAAAGGCACCTTCCATTGGCGGCGGGTCGTTAAAGAGCCGATCATGGAAGCATGGGACCATCAAATCGCTCTCGGACCTGTCAAACGCCAATCGAGGCAGCACGAGCATTTTACTGCCAGTAACTGCTCTATGCGGGGCACACAGCTCGTTCCTGCTGCCTGTGTTGCCTCCATCACCCATTTTCTGATGCTACTGATACCTTAAAAAGGCTGCTAATACGCGCCTGGTGCTACTGATACAGGGCTGGTCCTACTGATGCAGTGTTGGTGCTGTGGTATCAAGCTAGGTCTGAGCCACAACTGGGTCTACACGTTGCAAAAACCACACCAGCACCGAATGTGCAATAACTCCAACCATCCTACTTTTACGGTCTCCACTATCGTAATTTATTCAGGAAAGGCAAATTTGATTCAGTTACCTATTAGAAAACTGGCTAAAATCTACATTAACACCAAAATCGATGAAAATTTAAGCATGGTAATTCCACTTGAATGTTTTCCCCTTGAAATGTTCAATAAATAGTCATGTCACAACAAGATGTCAACCCCAAATTCAGCCAGCAAAAAGTATATGTACTACTGTTCTTCCACTCGTCATTGCTCTCCCGGTTGCCCTCCATTCTGTACCAAATTTTACAGTTCCATTTCATTATCTAAGTTTACTTCAGATCTCCGTTGTTTAAATAAAAGGAGACACGTTTCCACAGATCAGTTCAAGTACAACTGAGAGAACCTCTATATTATCAAATCTTCCATCGAGTTTGTTGTTGGTCTCAACTCCATGTGAAGCATAATCCTCTCCAGCAAGAGCCTCGCTGAGAAATTATACACTTATAATAATTTCACAAAACTGCGTAAAATTAGCGTTGAAAAACCCACAGAGCTTTGCAAACTCTTTGACAGGTATCGCGTAACGGAATAACTCGAGTCAATTGCGAACGGTTCTCTGACATCGGGACTACTAGATTGGATTAATCTCATCACACAATGTTATGCACTGACACGTACTTATAATCTGATTTTGATCAAAAAAAGTGTTTAACACGTTAAGTGCGGTTGCCTAGCCGGTGCAAATCTTTACTTTGTACATACAGTCACTAGAGAGCTTTGAAAACATTACAAAACCTAACCTGAGTAACCCACCAGTGGGTCATACCGCAACGAATGTGTTTAATTAACACACCAGCTTGGTCGACTGGTGAGCGAGTCTGCTTGCGAGCGGAAAGACCCGGGTTCGAATCCCGCTGCCGACATGGTTGACGCGGCTAGAAATACGGCATGGGACTTGGGTAAACAACCGAATAATTATCGAAGTAATTATCCGACCCAAGAATGGGCCAGAAGGTTCGTTCCTATAGCCTCATTCTATTCTATTCTAACACGTTGCCTCCGATTGCCTGACCGGTGTAAATATTCACTTTGTACGCATAGTCACTAGGAGGATCTGAAAAAATTACTGAACCTAACGTAAGTGGTTAACATACGTACCACTTCGGAGTCAACGTGTCAAACAACATGCCGTCTAATCATTAAAACAGTGCAGTACACTGATGTTTGAGTTTCATCATTTCACAATATATGGTCGTATGGCTCACATTGAACGACTTGCTCAGTTCTCTAGTCGTTCTGGTAGGGTTTTTATCAATGACAGGCTGCAATTCCTCAAAATTGAGTCCTTTTCTCGGTTCGTCCTTTAGACTGAAGTCATCTTTTTTGAAATGTGAAAATCATCTTCCACAGGTCTTTTCATTCACCACATCATTTCCGTAAGTGTCTTAGAGGGATCTTGCTGGTGAAATTGCTGTATTGCCCTTCTGAAATGTTTACAGGAAAATATGCCGAATGTGTTCTTTACTTGGAGTTTACATTTGGTCTACAATGTTAGTTTATTATAATAATTTCAACAAGAACAGAAAGATTATATTATTCTAGTGATTTACATGGCTACACATGTGTTATCTATAAAGTAAATTGATGTAATGATGCCCTAAAATTACAACTCAAGAAACGGGCAGAACTTACGGTGCAAGCTGATACTAGTTTACGTGTATAACTACTAAGATATTAGGACAAAAAGCTTTACTCACACTGCCGCGCTGGCTATACAGATGACCCTACGATGGCAGTGTGAACGTCTCCACTTAATTTTTTATAATACCGGGAAGCAGGCGATCAAAGACCTATAAAGATAAACTAGCATTGAAAAAATGAAGATATAAAGGCAGATAAGCAGAGAACGCACTTCAGCAGGGAGTCGACCAAACAACACATTCAGCACTTGCGAGGAAGAGAAGGGTAAAAAGGAAAAGACCCACCTAAATACAATTTAAAACTTAAATGCTCTTGCTGTTAAAATCTGATAAAATTCAGTCTCGTTCAAGATAGAAAACTATAGACATCGTTGATGCGTACCGAGTAAAAACGTTCACTTTAAAATGATCCATTTTATCGCAGGGAAACGATGCATGTTGAGATCATTTGTTAAAGGTGAAAATTTCAAGAATAAAATACGCAGGCAAAGACGCTAAACGAGTGCTCAATAGCAGAACATGATGATCGTTGTCCATACAACGAATCATGAAACCAATAAAACAAAGCAACTCCAACATCTAATGATGTTCAACATATACAGGGTCACTGAAGACGCTATTCAAAGGTGCGGAAAGCCCTAAGTTCTATAAACATATTTTCTAAAATAATAAAGAGTTGATGTATTGAGTAGCAACCTACTTTAGAGACAGTAATCGATAAGAAACTGATGGCTTAGAGATACAAATTCTAATCAAGTTTGAAGAAATAAAATTAAGGAACGTTTAATAAAAAGTTAGAACACACGATCTTTGATCGACCGCTTAATTGATGTTCAAAATAAAGAGGAGATACATCAGGATTATGCATTATTACGGAGCTTAATTGGAAACATCAAAGAGAATAGGAGGAAAAATAGTATGTAGCTAATACATACGTCAAAAACGAAGAATGAGAAACCCATTTAATGTAACAAGGACGAACAAAATACGAAGCGGAATTAAAAATGGACGTTAACTTTTCAAAACAAAGGAAAAACAACCTCAAAGGCTTATAAGTGAAATTAAATTTTTGAAAACAGTAATTTTCTCATATTTTATTCGAAATATTTTTATACAAAGTCAGTCTGCTTTTCTTGCATTGTGGCCCACGGTGAAGAGGTGTCTTCCTCTGCGATACAGCGCATCCTTTTCACTGTTTGGCACCTGGTTTCATTGTGAGTGATTGAAAAATTCCTTTGGGAGAAGCTACAGCGAGTGTGGGACAGTAGCAGCAAGGAGACAACGATGAACAGACGCAATAGATTCGACAACAATCGAACGAACGGCCATCGAGCAGCCAGAATGCCAGCTCTAAGCACCACACTACCGACGCGCCCATAAAGAAAACTCGACGATAAACTCTCCAACAGATTTTTTTACGAGGACCGCTCATTAAATTGCGCATAAACGAATGTGAGGAGTATAGGTAGGCCATAATACCGAGCATAATAGCCATGCACAATAGCGATGGCTGGGCGTACTCCACACATGCGGTTATGCACTAAAGTTAAGGGTGTAGCAGTAAGAGTGATATTATGAGTCTATTGATGGCCAGATACAACACTAATGGCACCTATCGCTGCCAGCCACTCAGTGATATGCAAAGCAGTACACCTCGTGTGTCCCATTTCCACACAGCCTCTGTACCAGCAAAGTATGTTCATCACACCACTTCCTACGTACATACTATCTATACTTCCCAAATATACGAACGTTTGCGGTTAGGTAATAACAGTTGAACTTAATTAAATATCGAAACGTACTTTGCAACCAGTTTTAAAGTTATAAATTTTAATGATGGGTGAAATAAGATTATACCTAAAGTTGGCCATTTAGAAACAAATATTCAAACGACAAAAATAAATAAACCATATATCAACACAAATAATGACTTGAAATGTCACGAAAACGTGAAAACTAAAAAAACTCAAAACCTCTAAAAAAACACAATTCAGCTAAAAAATTAGCCTGAATAACATTTGAAAAAAATTGCCCACGATAATTACTGCTTATTTCGGAATTTGATATAAAAGCGTACGCGCATTCATTTGATTATGCATAACCAAAAGTCAAGAACAAAAATTTCGTCAATAACAAAATTCATGATACGCAGACGAGTCGCTTCTTTGAAATTGCACAATAAATGTACAGAGGCATTACTGCTATATAGAGTATCACCACCGCACCAACATAGTCGTGTCACGCTTCCACTGACCATTGAGGTTTGATGCACACACGGGAGAACGTTACACTTGCAACCTCGTGTTGAATTTGTATGACACGTGGGTGTGTCCCCACGTGTCTAAGTGCGTCAAGTGTACCAAGTTTTCACGAAAAATAAAAATGCTAATTTTCAACTGATTTTGTGTGGAATTTTAGATTCATTTCAAGATGCTGAATGAAAACTTTGATGAGTACTAAGGGTTTTTATTTCATAATTTCGGTTAAGTTTACAGAATGCTAGTGGTATGATAAAATGTATTCTCGAAACTAAACCAGACTGTGAACAATACGTTAGTTTTCAATGAGTTTATACAAGTATAGTGTACCTCATTTAATTACGTCCATTTACGGAGACAATGAAAAATGTTCAAAAATGTATTCCTCCAAGAGAGTCAAATTGATAATTTTCAAACTTGAACGGCACTGAAAATATATTTCAATAGTAATTTTTCAAACGAACAGTTAAGATGCAAATGTTGGTGAGTGATCTCGTTAAGAAATGACTTCCACTAACAGCATAGCGGGTAACCCACTCTTCGCGTACCAACATGCGTAATCTAGTGCTGTCCGGCCATGCCTCAGATACACGGTTGCAGCCATGTCATGAAGCATGGCAATGCACCAATTATACTTATATAATGAATACATCTAGTACCTGCCTGGAAGATACGGATACATCTAGTACAGAGGTTCTACACCAAGGATAAATTTACCCCTGGTTGAGAAGCTCTGATGTAGTAGTTGTCTGGAAGATAGGGATTTGAGGTAGAAGTACAGCAAGCTTACTTTGAAGTGATGAGCATTTCGATACCGCTATAGCATTTCATTACCAGCTGCACTATAATTTCCATCCATATAAACTAAATGAAGTAACTGAATTGAAAGAATCTTACTGAAAAATTAACGGAGACCCTTTTAGATGCCAAAAATCAATACTGGCCAATGAATACAGCTATAAAAACTACAAACATATAGAAATAAAACCCTACAAATCTGCAGCTAAATCATTTTGCTGAACTGATGGAACCATGACATTGAAAAGTGAAAGAAACTGAATAGAAATGTACTTAAAAAGTGAATGAAAATATCATTAACAGAGATTTTTACCAGTAAGAAAACAAAACACCTAGTGAGAAGGCAGAACTGGAGTCAGATAACATGAATGGTTATCTCAAGCTCCATGAAAATGAAGGAACAAGAACATGGAGTCTTGCCTCAGATAAATTAGAGCCTACCAGCAGTAAAGAAGACACCTCAAAGCAAGCTAAGATAAGGACTTTAGGAACAAAGTCTCAACCATAACACTGCACTGATAAGGAACACAGGTGAAATATGGCTTTTAAAAACAGTTTTATGTTAGTTAATAAATTTCTCTTCTGTAAAACATTAAGCTAAAACAAACAGTTTAAACTGGATTCAATTGAAAATAAAATAATTGTACACTAAATTAGACATTATCTATTTGATTGAGCAAAAAATTGACTCCAATTTCCAGTTGAAGCAAGGAAATAATTTGTATGAATTATAGAGAATTTTTTCTATGATCTCATGCTAGATCAGGCAGAACTTTTTTAGCCTGATAAAAAAAGCATACTGATTAAAATACTGCATTTTATATAATTAGTTGAGAACATCTAATGTTTGTTTTTGTTCATTTCAGTTATTTTATTCATATGTAAAATAAAAATATTAGCTTCTCAACAACAAAATAAATTAAAAACAGTTATTTTTTTCTATTTCCTGGACACCATGTATCACAAATGTTGCCACTCATACCAAGCATGAAATAAAGAGCAAAAAATTGAACACATGGAAGATAATGCTCCTTTAAATTCAAAACACTGATCACAGTCACTGTTACTGTAAAAAAGACAATAATGCATCAATATAGTAACACACTAAAATTCAAAGCAACTAAAACTGAAATGATTTCATATACAGAATTTTATACTGAAAACAGATTTGGAGGAAGGAATACTATCTTCATCCTCTTGCTGATTTACATTCACAGCAATGCAGAGAAAGTCTAAAAAAAGAGTAATAGTCCTAAACATTAGTATCTGGACATGATAAAAACAAAAATGCTGGATCAGCAAATTAAATTACAATATAAGGAAGATAAGCATGTAGAGCACACCAAATTTTAGTAGTCAAGACGAAATAGAGAGTATTTATTCAGGGAGAATTACAAGCACTTACTAAAATGAAACTAACTTTGATGATCTGAAAGTAATATAAACATGAAAAAAAGTTTACCATATGCCTTGCAATGAAGTCCAAATGACGGTTAAATAAACATTACCACCATTTTGGTAAGAGTAATTCTTTTTAAAACTTATAGAATACAAAACTATTTTCTTACCATATATATTACAATAAATATAACTACTAACATTTACTTCTCGAATTTCACGTTAAATTTATCAGTATAAAACGCTAACTTCTGTTATGCAGAGCTCCTTTCAAGAATGAATATGAAGATTTTAAAACAATCAATAAAAATTTACAACAGCATTCGTATTAAAACTGCAAATTCCGTAAAACAGTAGAACAGCTGAACGAGTAAGAAAAATTAAAACGAGAACTCTAGTTGAACATGGTATCATGGATACGAAGTCTCGTAAAGGCACAAATGAGAAGCAGAACAGGAGGCACATGCACAGGGTAGAGCGAACAACAAACAGTCAGGTAGCGGAAACTCGTAGCGCCACCAAGACACGCGTGGCAAGAACCAACTTACCTGGCTTGAGCTTCGTCCAAAGATTGGTCCGTAATATTCATAATCTGTTCAAGTATGGTGTTGATGTCTTGCTTGCGAACACCATCGTTTGAGGTATCATTGGCAGAAGGATTGGTACCCGAGGATGGATCAACGGCACCCATAGCTCCATAATGTTGTGGCAGGAGCATGCCAGCAGCCGCAGCGCTAGGATGCATCATACCCCGACTCTGCTCATCCATGCTTCTTTAACTTATATAATTATGAGCACTCTCAACACAAACACCACTTTAGTCTAGTTGACGAAACACAATATAACTAACACTCGAGTGAGCAGGATCGCGAATACAAGACTGTTTGATAGTAGCCAAGAGCAGAGGCTCAACACACCCCACACGTCCAACACAGCCCGTAGGCTACCAGCGACTGACTAGCTCCAAGCTCCGCCACTCGGGCTAAGCTCGGACTTACCCTAAATCCGTCACTTCTACCCTAAAAATGCCGCATGCTGCAGAGCTTTACCCTACACTGCACAACACCGTAGTCCTCTCTTGAAAGGAACTGGGGAAAAAATTCGAGCCAACTCAAAACTGAGGGAAAAGGTAGTCCTGAATAATTCGGAGAGACATGTTCACGAGCGTTTCAGCATGTGTAGCTTGTAGTACATGAAATTTGATATATATGTATATATTTTTCAACTGTACGGCAAATAATAAGTAAAATTAATACACTGAGATTTTACTTATTACAATGAACACCGAAAAACAAAAATTCTATATTTTTACGTTTAAATATTCCAGATTATTAAGCAGGGCTGACCCATTAACGGTAGGTATTACTCTTCTTACGAATGGTTTTGAGAATACTTTAGAATATATACAATTCCTTACAATGTTATTCCATGGAAATTTCAGATTTTCAATCTCCTTAACATAAGTATTGTGTAAAATTCACTCTCGTACGTCATCACTTTGAAAGACTCGTCCCGAATTAACAAAAACTTCCTTCAAAAGAGTATATAAGGAAGTAGTATTCAAGATCTTACAGCTTCACAATCAACACGCGTTTGAATATTCTCAAGTCAACGCTATGTCGAACCAACCGTCTTTGAAAGTTGGTCTAGCGATGAAAACTTGGTGACGCAGTCGTACATGCAACGTATTCACGCTAAGAAATTTTCCTCATTCCACACGTCTCATATTAATCCCCATGTAGACATCAGATGTGACTGTGCCCACAATGAATTAGAGTTCCCAATGAGCGTGTGATGGCATCGACAGCCCCTTTAATTAAGCCGTAAGTTGGTAAGTTGGATCCAAGTCATTGCATTAAAGAAAAATGTTTCAGATTGTCTCGTCAATAATCACGAGCTTGATAGAAAATCTAGCAAATGTTGCGCGTTGCCTTCCTGGTATTCA
The DNA here is from genome assembly GCA_006783055.1 of Trinorchestia longiramus. NCBI lineage: Eukaryota > Metazoa > Arthropoda > Malacostraca > Amphipoda > Talitridae > Trinorchestia > Trinorchestia longiramus. The sequence goes on from VCRD01000100.1 coordinate 231,377, forward strand.
TCACGTATAACATAATCTATTATTATTCAGATCTGTTTGGGTAATTAAAAATAGGAGCAACTCGTAATGAACTGTTCAACAACACTTTACCATATTCAGTAAGATCCTAAACTTGTAATGATAAAATCCTTTCCATAAATCAACAATTTTATAAATCAGATGGAGGTTTCTTGTCAAATGAATGTACATTTTCGTCAGGAATTATTTGCCATTCTTTAGTTTTAATACCAAAAATTTTCAGAGAATGTCATAACGCCTATGACTTGACTAACAATGAGGGATGAAATGCTTAGGATTTCTTTGTTTTACAGTATCCCACATGACTTTGTGTGGGAATTATCCGAATAATTTTATTTGAAAGCCATGATACACATCCGCAGTACACTCATGTGAATATTCCTGAACAAAAGACGTATTCAGTTGAGGCCTTAGCTACGAAACTGAGACGAATGTGCCGCTCGCTTTAGGGGCTACCAAAAAACATGTACTCGAAATTGATACATATCTACCTTACTACCAGCGAAGTAATCTATTACTCGTTATATTTCCCAAATGCTTTTGCAAATTATCCGATTTCTTAAATATTTATAGAACTCTTTTAGCATCAGTTATGCGAAATACCTTTTTGACATCGTTCTTCGCTGATGATAATTTTATTCGGAACACAACGTATTGTTCAGACCGCACGATAGGCATCTTCAATTGAAGGCAAAAGATTTCTCATACGAGAGCGCAGAGATGCAAGTTGAAGTTGCATTTAGTTGCTCAATATCTGAGAATAAAGTAGTAATCTCTTTAATGAAGAAAATTACTTGAAAACAAGAGGAGTCACATACACCGACAACATAATGAGAAATCTGCAGGATCGCAACTCCGAAAGGCATAACATAATAGTTTCTTATTTTTTTTGTTCGGCTCATGCTGCACAGACGTAATATTAACTCAATAACAATCAAGAATATTAACAACTTTCCTTGAATATCGAATTTGAAAACCATTTATTTGCAAGAAAACACGATGGGTTAATCACCAAGTGAACTGTTAATTCAAACTATCAAATGACCTATCCTGTCATACTGATATGAAGGGCTCACATTACTTATCACTTAATACAGTCATCAAGTTACATAATTGTCTCGCATCGTAGGAGACATACTGCTCTAACACCAGGTGTAACGCTCGTGCTGGTGTTCCATACCGCGTCATTAGCCGTAATTCTCCCAGATTCTTTTTCTTAAATGTTTTTTATCATAATGTTAACGCGACGAGAGTTGGTTACTGACTGATTAGGAGTTAGTACTGAATCAGCCACAACGAGGGTCTAGCTGTTGAATCATTATTGGGCATCTGTCAGGTCGCTTTAAAAATTTATTTGTTTTTTTAAAGTGTACAGATGGGGTGACCATATGGTCACACAAGTAAAATTAGGTAAGGGCTTTCCAGAAATTTCAAAGCCATAGAGGCACTTACCCATGCATCTTACGTAGTGACAAGATTACGTGAACTAAAGAACTGAAAAGCCCCTCCTTCAGTAAGTAAACTAATTCTTCTTAAAACATCTACTCTTTCGTAGAGGGGAGAAAGTACTAGTGTATATTATTTTATTATTTTTTTTCGCATATTCGTCTCTGTTAACTATCACTTTTTATTTTCATTTCAAGTCAAACAGTAATTCTTCTCGTTTAACATCAAGCTATCAGCAGTTACAACTGCGTTATCTAAAACACTTACATTATTCCATTTGATTAGCACTAAGCACTTCAATTTAAAAAAAAAATCACTGGTTACTATAATCTAATACGAAGTTAAATACTTCCTATGATTGTTATAAAAAAAGCCCGCTCCTTATCAGGATCACAATAGTATCGACGTGCTTGTCTAAATTAAAGTCAGTTTCATGAGGCAGGTGTTCCAAATTTTAGACATAAATGTCGTATAGCATAAATAAATAAATGTTCAATCTTGTTCTAACAAATAAACGCTAATACAGGCAAAAAGTTTTGTACGTGTTTTAAAGTTTCTCAAGCTTCTTCATATATCTGTCAACAAAAAATTTTGCCCTTGCTATCACACGAAACATATTTTACCTTATATCTAATATTCGTACAGGATTCAGAAGAAGTTCCTCATGTATGGTTTTAATTCGAATGCATGCACAGCTCCTCGAGTCTTTTTTGCGTTGGTACTTTTCAGACATAACTTTATGTATGAGACAAAATATATTATTTTATATAATCATGAGTCAACTAGTGTCATTCCTATACTATCTATTATCGAAGCATTTGCTCGAATTGCATTGGTTTCTCCTTGTGCTCAGGAATAGCTGTTTTACGCATCTTTGATTTGACTTTTTTTTACAGTTTCAATTAATTTGTTTTTTTGACTTCATTCTTGAAATTCAAAAACACAAATAAAAAATATTTTTTAATGGTTTCACTTCATGATCCCGTTTCAATATCCAATTTCTATTGTATTACGTAGAGATTTCCCATCAAATGAGCATTTTCGATTACAAAAAAAGAAACTTTGTACCAATTGGGATGGATCGCTCACAAAACTGCTAGGCTCTCAGCAATTTTTTTCCTAGAGGCATGATAAAAACCCTAAACTTGTGTGCATGACGATTTTTCCAATCATTTTGCTGCACGTAGTTGCATGTTGCTCATAATAAAGCTCATCAGACTTCCATTGACCGACCTCAGTGTTAATGCAGTAAGTATTTTCAAGTTCACAAACATCTTACGATCGGTGAACAAACAGTCTCAATTTAGTACAAATATGGAAGTATTTTTAGCATCAATTAATGACATTTGGAAGAAAATTATATTATAAAGCAAAATAAAATGTAAGGAAAATCCAGTTTCACATCTGAATCACACAACATTAAACGAAGCAAATGAACCAATTTTGAATACAAAGAAACATAATTATTAAAACCAGTGAATAAATTATACAATCAATATTTTGTAGCATTAGATAATTATGTTTTCATAGGATGGACGTTTTAAGTCTCTAAAATACTGGGCTACGTGAACAATAGAAATTCTGTGCATAGTAATTATTCGTTGAAGATACTCCTTTAGTGGTAGTATTAGCAATAGACTAGTGGTCAACAAATTTCACAATACAAATAGTTTACGTACATTTCATTGCCAAATCCCAAAACATACTTGACTTCGAACTTTACTCCAAAATAATGCTTGAAAATGAATTTCAATCTATTATAGAGACAGCGTCATGCAAGCATTGTACATGTGATTCCTAATGAGAGACAGTCGCATTAAGCACTATTTTGTCTGGAATTACTCATATTTACGAAGGGATATTTACGTTTATGAAGTTTCAAAACATGATGGACAATTGAGAAGGCCAGCAGGTGAACAGTATGTAGCACGATCGACTTTTAAAATTCACATGTCATACAATGATTCCAGCCTCGACTAGAACATTTATCATCAAAATTAATTGAAACATTGCACTATACTCGATCGTTAACTACAAGTGTTCTCGTGAATCACAAAATTTATGAGAACTTTTGAATTTGCTTCTAACTTAGAATGATTTTTTTGAAAACTTTGAAGCGCCAAGCTTGTAACGTTGCTATGTCATTTTCAGCCCATGTATTGTGAAAATAAAGAAAAAATACGAATTTCGGTAGTTCAACATGGAACCGAAAAACAGCGGTTGGTCGACAGTTGACTAAATCAACCAAGAAAAATAATGGGTCTCAATATATTCAAATTCCACAAACAATCGAAAGACTCAATTAATGAACAGAAATCAGTTTCAATCCTGAGCTTTTTCTGATTCATTCGGATTGGGAATTCTATTTCTGAGGGAGAATAAAAACTCCAAACGGCGTCTCAGCCAACCTATCTTTTCCGGAGGCAGAAATGTTGTTATTACTTAAAATACATACAATGATTCATGCCCTCGGTGTTTACGACTGAATATAGAACGGCTCCGATAACAGTACATACTCGTACGGGGATGAACTCTTCACAGACAGATTTTGACAATTTCTGATGGCTTGTAATTGTGGTGTGATTTTACGACAGGTTTTTAACAATTTCCTCCATTGCGTTTTGCGTGGACTGGAATAAATCATTCCGTGGAATGATCGACTTTAGCATTTAATTATTAGCAAACGAGTTCGGTCTTCTCTAGATTAACGAACCCAATCACAGCAGCAGGGTTTGCTATTGTGTTATACGTAGAATACGCATGAAACCCAATATAAGCAGATCATTACATAATAGTAATAATTATACAATACAGTATAATTCTACATGATTTTTTTAAATACAGCACAAAATTATATACAATAAATGCTAACAGGTCGGGTTAGAAAAGAAATGTTAGGGCGGTGACAGAATCACCGAAGTTCCTTGACTACTCACATTTTTGAGTATACGACCTAAACTGGAATACTCAAGGACACTGGTTGTAGCTTTCCCTAGCTCCGATTCACACTACAAGCTTCGACAATATATTTTTTGTGGAAATTGCATTCTATCAAAAATGGTGGTTAGCAAACCAGCAAGATATCTTCAATCGGAGTCTCACCAAGGATTTGAATGAATGTTGAATTTTTTATATACATTTTCACAAACACTGTTTAGTCAAGAGCATTTGGAAATTAACTCCAAAACAAAACTAAAATTTTATAGCAAACGCTAAAATATATCACTATCTAATGACCTCTCCAACAAGAACATATCTATATCTCGATGAGAATAATACTATCACTCGTACAAAATAGGGGCGCAGTGTGTCAGTCATTACACTCGCAAATTTTTCAACATTTATCGATTAAATATTGATTTCTCACGTAACACTATACTAAAGTTCGGATGATGGTCGAAGATGTCACAAGCGTAAGGTACAGATACCCAGTACTTTGATACATTTCACGAATACAGAGCTAAATTGACACTAATAATCCATAGTTCACAGTTCACATGTGCTTGGGTCAACGACCATCGTCGGCTTGTAGCAGCGATGGAGGAAGCCGCTGATCGCCGGCCGGCGCTACACGACTACGGCGGAATTGTTCGTCGGCGCACAATGGATATAAAAATGATAATGAAATAAACGAACAGTCTTCTATTTTCTTTGAAAACTATCACTTAAGTATTATCTTATGCCTCATTTGAAAATCACTCACAGTCGTAGTCAAGTATGGCCAAGAAAACTAGTTTTCACATTTATTGTTAAGTATTTCAAGATACTAGCATACGCGAATGACAAAAATACAAGTTAAACTTGATGATTCGCGCAAAAACTCCTTACTGATGCCCGAGAAGTCATAAAAACACGTAACTCCAGCTACGTAAACACTACATCCAATAGCATCGCAATCAATCACCTTCTGACATCATTTAAATGTCCAGCAAAAACGTTCATTCAAAGTACCACTCACTGTTCCTTCGTGAGACCTCTTGCACGATCCACTCCTTCCAATTAATATCCAGTACTCGATCATCCAGCAATAAAAGCGTGTCATTCATCAATTACCCTATTTTAGGGTATCTGGAGAAATACTGTCCCAGCTCGAAAATATTTTATCCCTTGATAAACGCTGTGACACTCACTATATCCTTCTTTTCCAGTAGCCGAGTTCAAAAGCTGGTGCAGAAGTAAACGATGATACCACAAACTAGAATGAAAACCACAAAACGCACCTTTTCCGAGTTAGTGAACCATTATCTGAGAGAAAATGAGGCGAGCGCCAATCACCACAGCCTTCCAACTCGCATAAAACCATAACCTGACGAGCCACAGCCTTTCACGGACTGCCGATCAATAAGAACTTACGAGCCAATTTATGGCGTCCAAAAAGTACTGTCAACTCTCTCAAGATAACAATTGGATTTATCATATGTAAAATATTCGATTGAGTGCCCACGAAATGCGAGAATAATTAAATAAAAATATAATACAGAGAAACATTGGCTGTTTACATCTTGGGCCTTTGTGTGAAGGAGTCTGCGCGGGAGATGAGTGGCAGTTAGGATAGAAATGCCCTCCCATTTTTCAATACTCTTAACTGCCTCGCCAGTGGCGGAAGAAACACGTCGCGACCACTCAAAATTTTTAAATAATATTAAACTGTAGTCGATTGTTCATTTATAAAGGAGTATTTTGTAAGCAACTTAATGCTGTAATTCTAGCCATTGCTAGACACCCCATGCTAACTACGTCACAGGTACAGATGCCAAACACTCTCATAACTTTAACTCACTGCAAACCTGGACGACTGACACCCGGGTTCCTAAATTCTCCAACCTCCCGTACTTTGCTGCTTTGAAAAAAATAACTACCAAATTATTTTCTGAAGAGGCTGAATATATGTCGATTGTGGAGGGGCACTAAATGATGGATGGACTTCAGAGCGATGGAAGCGTTTGGCGACAATTCTATGAGCTAAATAACCTTGCGGTAGGAGGGGCCTAAATGTTGTAAATCAATCCATGTTAGTAGGACCGCATGTGTTTGATTCTGGTGTATGTGATCAAGTGCCATCGCCATGCCAAGTGGACGCCCGCCATGTTCACCACCACACCTTATTTTATTTATTATAAATGGAGCGATCGTGCTTTGGTTACAAATGAACTAGTTGAGACTACGCAAACCACTCTGCTCACCTTCGTGCACGTCATGCCACCATGGCATATTTTTACTTTTAACCTGGAAAGCAAATATTGGCGAAGAGAATGCCGCGGAAAGAAGATTTACGTTCGAATACCTGGACTGACGGATGTCCTTGGTCAGCGGCGCTTAGACATTTGCCTCAATACAGGATACGAATGCCTGCTGTCCGGGCACACAAACTGTCCGATTCTTGGCCGCACAGGGCAGATAAAGTTTTTCGACGGCTTTATTGCTATCACATTTCTCATTTCTGAATACATTTTTCCTCGGGAAGAGCACACCTCAATTTATGCTATTCCAAATTACTTTATTCAGAGGATCATATGAGATATGTGGACAGGTTTAGGTAGGCGCTCCTTCTCTCCATGAGTCGCCGATCTTCGCTACGTAATGTTATTTCTACGGCACAAAGTCCTGCTGTGAGAAATTCCCCAGCTGCCTCGTACAATTCTTTAGCGTCCCGCATTATTCTAAATGAAAAATGCTGCTTGTCGATATTGTTTTCGAATACCTCAATGATCGTAAGATTTACTCGCCGATAGAAAACGCACAATGAGCATCGAAGGAACGAATTTAAGTTTTTACTGTAAGTTCTTTTTATCAATACATCTTATTTATTTTATGAACTTTAAAATTTTTTATAAAAAAATATACAAACCACATTAAACTATATAAACAATTGTACGTTCAGCTGTAAGTTTGAACGGTAATTTCCACGGGTGAGTCATACGAATTTAAAACTACTTACGAGTCGTGAACTTACGATACAGAATCATTTTAAATATTATAGCACAGCGATTATATACGCTACAAACTTTAAATGAAACGTCAGCATGATACTGATCAGTATACTTGACTTTTTCAACGTAGTTAATATGGAAAATTAAACAAGTTTGAAGAAAACTGGGCATACAACACGGCCTACAAAATGTTACTCGTTACTAATTGGAATGTTTTTCTGCTGTATTTGTATCATTATATACGAAGTTTTAAAATAATTATACGTAGCTTAGCTTTTTAATATCTATTACATGGTAGCACCTCATAAAATCTTAATATTTCATAGTTTAAATACAGTGTACATATTTTCAATTACATGCCTGCCGATGATGTTCAAGGTCCGCAGTAGGAACTCATTTTTTTAAATATTCTCAACAAATTCTTGAAAGAGCTAGATGAACAACTTGCAGAATTTAAAATTTGGATACACGTATTAATTTCATTTGTAATAGACTGAAGTCAATGACAGTTTTCAATGGTTACATGCGACGCATTGATAAACTACAAAAAGAAGCAAGCGCTGGTTAGTTTCCTGGGAAAAATCTCTTCTAATTACAAATGTCGAATGTAGTAGGATAAATAAAAATATGGGTAGTATTTTATAGTGAAATAATATGATGCACCAACTTGGGGCTCTTTGTAGCAGTGGATAAAAACGTGTTTAATTTCATAAAACGTGTTTATTCTTGATACTTTGTTATGAGGTAATACAGCGTAAAAAATTTGGTGTTACGACCCCATATCCAGAACGCGAAGTATATATTTATAGTGTTACACTATACAGGGATATGTAATGCTTAATTTCATTATTTCTTTAACTCATTTAATCATTTCAACGCAATGATCCAGTGTTATCATCTGTGTATCTTCAGTACAAATCTAGATACCCTAAACAATTTGCTTATTTCAAATATTCTGAAATCCAGGTGTCGTGGCTAAAAAATTAGCGGTTTTTTTGGATCGGCAGTTTGGGAGTGCACTGAGCCGTCCGGGGGTACGGAAAGCGTCTCCGTATATCGATCAAGAGAACGCTTTATTGATCTGAAGGGGACTCCTGAGCGACCCTTGAGGATGCTCCGAAACTGCTCGAGTTTTCCACCTCAAGAGGCGTAGCTGGATCTTCACTTCATTTCAAGCACCATCATTTTTGGGATGCCATCACTTTCATAAGCTTCATATTGTACTCAAGAAACTTTCTTACTCATCATACTCTGTCAATGATTGTCTTAAGCTGTTATGATCACGCTAAATTTGTATTAATTCTGCTTTGTATCGTACGCCATTATACCAATAATTCTACCACCATATATACATATATTTCTTGTGTGATCTTATGCACCAGCTTGCAAACAAGTTTTTAACACAAATACTTTTATCTTATTTCAGATTTCAATATGTCCAATGAGCCCCATTTTTTAAAGCCTCTGTCATTTAACCCTGACAACTCGAATAAATTCTATTTGCAGCTTTTTTGTTAATTATCTTTTTGCTATTATTCCAGCTAATTATGCTCATGTCACATGCCTTTAGACTTGTATTATTTATTGCTTATGCAGTTCTTTTATTTTGAATCTATTATTAAATTGATTTTTTGTAATACTTAGTACGACAACAATTTTTTCTTCATATTATTGTACTTGCTATTTGAAGTTGGTGAGCACATAACATTTACAAAGCTACTCAGTAATACGTCCGATAATCATGCAATGCAAAGTAATGTATTATTTCATGCCTAGAATACTCTTATTTTAACTTCAATTGAAAATACGATCAGATACATAAATTTTTACGATGGATTTTCAAGTCTCCTGCTCGTTAGGTCACAGGAATCACCGTAAAAACATATTATACTCCGTTCAAATTTCAGTTGCTATACAAAATATTATGAATGTGGTTTCTAAACGTGTTCCAACGCGCGTAAACAAAATTTGAGAAAAATGCTAAAAAAGCTCAAGAGTTTATCATAATATAACTGAAATAGTCATGGCAAAATATTGATGAAAAATTTTTAGTCACAATCTTCTAACATATTAATTAATGGAATGCTCATGTTGACAATTATCTCCGTAGGTCAAATTTAACACTGTAAATCTATTCTTGATGTCTGTTAGTAAAGTAATCTTCCTGTTAAATTATCTCGAACATCAAAGGATACATTTATTCGTTGGTCTTGTTCGTACTTACAACTTAAAATGTTCATAATTTAAATGTACAATGCCCGATCACCACACCAAAGTTTAACTTTAATTCAATCCAGCTCCATAATTTAATCATTTTCAATTATAATCTCAGTTACAGACACATATTATTTTTAACATTGTACGCACTAAGTAAGTTTAACTAAGATTAGATTTTTTCGGATTTTAGAAGTTCATTCACTGATAAATTCTGGTGGCAGAAATGTTTTACTAAAACGTGCCTGCCATCGACTTCCTTTTTTCTGAACTGTACAAATTTTCCAAGCCTGTGAAACGGGGGATTATCCATGAAAAATTCCATAATTAAATTCATTGTTAGGAGATACCTCGGTTTATTTCATAAACTGACAGACTAACTTCAAGAGAGAATTGTTTACTTAAACAAATTAACTGATTTTCTGCCGAAGAAAACTATATTTCGAAAGCGCATAAAGCTCAGATATCGCAACAGAGTGAAAGTGAACTGAGTTTTACCTGCACGCAGTTAGACTTTGAAAAACGCAATACTGGACCCATCCATGGAGCAATTCATGAGCTGAGGGGCCATTTCTGACACGCTCCTGCGTGCGCTTCAGCTCAGAACCTGGAACTTTCTTCCATCACTTGATGCGTATCAAAAAACCCTGTCACGGACACCGTTAATAAATTTCTCAGAAACAGGATCCAAGAACTAAAACTACATGAAGGACTCTTGATAGCATTCGCGACTTCAAGTCTGAAAGCGATTGTGCTGAGCAACAGACCGTGTACTTGTGTGGGTCAAATTCACGCATCGCATTACCTTCCACAGCTTAAAGGAGAACATAAAATACGGCACGTTCAAAGTCTTAAGGTTTAACTAGTACGTATTGCAAGTAAATACAATCTTCCTTTCGTATCCTAATTTGAAAGCACACATCATGTCAATTATATAGAAGTTCGCCATCTAAAGCGCCTTCATGAGCGGCTACTGGATGTTGGAGCCGTAATAGTCCACTTTTCACGTAATATTTTTTCATCCATGGAATAATTTTTTTAATAAAGCGCTGTTGGGTCGCGCAGAGCTAGGGACTGTGGGGAACACGTGTTGTCGGACGGAGCTCGAAGAAAAAGAGTGAGGTCTCTAAGATGGCAGCTGGGCTGCAATAACAAACTTAGCTCGCTTGTACACGGCGTCTTTCGTCTCTTTATTAGTAAGGCGAGCCCATGCTATCGTGAGGCCCTCGTATGTATTGATAAAGTCAACATTAGGGCCTCCACATGCACGACCGCTGTAGACACCGACCTCCTAATCCTGAACATCAAAAGTTCGTTGTTAGTATCGGCCAAACTAATACAGCGGTTCTTGTAAGCATTTTCGTTCAAATAGGACTGAAGTGTTGCTCAGTGACGAACACACGTCTTCATGAGGGTAGAGCTCCAGATGTACGAGGTCCTCGACTAACAATATCGTGAATGAAATAAACTGTTTGCACGATAAAAAAGATTATTAGTGGAAGAACATCTGAAAATATGTTTCCAACACTCGAACAAAAGGACCATTTATATGAAGACAAAAACTCAAGTACTTTCTGTTATATTACACACATCGGTAGGAAGACACCAGGCCAATTTATATTCATAAGGTTCTTTTCCTTTTACCAACGACTGATCGCGCACATGACTAACGTGGGGAGTTACTCCAGCATGGAGCTCAAATGTATAGTTGAGTAAGAAGATTAACGACATTTAGACTTGAATGCTGACATTAGGACTAAGCATTTTACTTTTGAATTGACCTAATTCTTCAGAGTGAACAAAACTTCAAAACTTCAGACTTGAAAATTAAGGCTCTGATTTTTGTAGGATGAATTTTATGTTTCGTTGGAAAACTGAAAAAAATAAAAACGAGGAAATAGTCATACACTATTAATTGAGAGAGAAAACGATGAGGTATGATGTGGCTTTCCAATTTCTCGAATGTTTCTACAGGAATAAGCTTTCAAAATTATTGCCCTGAAACAATACCAAGAAAAATAATTATTTCAGTCAAATATCACAATTGTCTTAAATTATTAATAGACTGCAATGAGTCAAGATGAGAGCATAAGGGAAGTTCGTTTCAGAAAAAAATTAAGTACAATTAATTCATTTTTTGTCCTTATTTTGTTTATTTTTTGTTGGCATTCCCAACCAGCAGAGAGCCAGCAAGTAATGTATATAATGTATATAAAAGCCAACACATGCTTTATATAAAAGCCTACGTATACTATGCATAAGATTCAACATATATTGTCAGTTAGAACAACACATACCGTAGCTAAGAACCAACATGCACTGTGTTTAAGAACAATAAGTGGTGTGTATAAGAGTTAACACCACATACACGTAATGCAGTCACAATGAGTCGTCAAGCACTGGTCAGTCATGTTGAGGTGTTGAATACGCTTATAGTTAGGATGTGGAGGGTGTGTCACACTTTGCATGGTCATGTTATCTTGTGTTGTACATGGGCATGCTCAATTCTCTGCCCACATGCTCGTTGTACTCACAGTGTCAAATGATTCACCCTAACCACAACCTACATCTCTACACATTTCCAATATGCTGACTTACTAGTACTGCTCTTACCTGCACAGTGATAATGTAATCATACTGATGTCATTGTCAGCACACTCAATATGTCACACAGCACACATCATACATGTGCTCACCTCAACACCCAGCACACATCATACATGTGTTCACCTCAATACCCAGCACACATCATACATGTGTTCACTCCTGCACACAGCACACATCATACATGTGCTCACCCCAGCACACAGCACACATCATACATGTGTTCACCCCGACACACATCATGCATGTGTTCACCTCAACACACATCATACATGTGTTCACCCCAACACACAGCAAACATCATACATGTGTTCACCCCAACACACAGCAAACATCATACATGTGTTCACCCCAACACACAGCAAACATCATACATGTGTTCACCCCAACACACAGAACGAAGGTCCTCTCAGGGTACCCCGCCCGGCGCACAATAGCGGAATGCCCCACCTAATTTTGTCTGACTTCAAGCATTTCTCCTCCAGTTAATTTATAGCCAGCATTTGCATTTGAATCCTATATGAGAGAACGAATGGAAGACTCGAGGAGGAGGGGGGGTGAGGGTAGAGGTCTCGCAGCTTAACTCCATGCCTCGCTCACTCTACTATCATGTGCGTGAGCTCCCAATGAGACTTTCCTAAGCTTTAAACATTGCAAAAAAGTATTTTACGCAATATTTTCATGTTTATGTACATACAAGAACATTTAAGAGTAAATGCATATCTTAGTTTTGTTATTCAGAACGTAATAGTGAATGTAACACTTACTGAATACGCAGCTGCACCATTTAAAAAAATTTCTGTGATTTTTTATGGATGGTTCAGTCTAACGTATTTGTTCGCATTGGATTATATGTTAACAGCGGAAAATCGCTTCAACGACCTCAAGCTAGAGCGTGTTTTGAGACGTCGGGACGGTGTTACCCAGTAACGATTGGTAATTGAAATAATAGCGTAATGTCTTCATTCATAAGCAGAGTTTTGTACTGTTTTGTAGATACTCATGATGCATAGACGTAGAGTCACGCCGTGTCTGCCTGTACTACAGCATTAAAACAATCATTATTATGAAATAAATAAACATGAGTAGTCGTGCACGCAACAGTGATGGAAGCCACTAGTTGTAGTGGGATGAAAACAATTTAGCTTAAAGCAAAGGAATTTTCTCCTTGCACGAATGCCACACACGAATACAAATCTCTGAGGTTCTTCATGTGGTTGCTGAAGTCGCTTCACAAAAAGTCACGAGGTTAGAGTGCCTGTACAACAGCCCCTCGACACAGCGGCGCTCACGAGTTTGACGAAGCCAAGGCTGACGAGTCTGGTTATCTGCGTACCAGCAAATCATTCTTTTAAATATTTTCTTGTGTGTATGCTGGCCAGCAAGACTGCGTCTCGTTCTCGTGTGCAGGTCTCCCATGTCTAAAATGGTGGGGTCGTGCTCGGCTAATCAGCTTCATCACGATCACTCTGGGATACAACGTAGCTAATCTGCCACAGCATTTCTCCTCATCCAGGACTTCTCAACATTTTCCGGCTCACTGAAGAAGGATGGCTGGCAGCGTGATGCAAATGTTCAGCCTCGAAAGTGGCCAATCCTCCTCAAAAATTCGCATCACCCTAAAAACCGCTTGAGACAGACGCTTGCTTCAGTAAGCCGTGTAAGGGCGGCTATTATTATAATGAGATAAACTTGTCATATTACTGAGAGAGGCCTTTCACATAAATTAGAGAGACCTAGTATGTTAATGAAAAGGCTCTATTATATCACTGACTAAAACCAATGATACTGATGAATGTATCTTTATAAACAATAAATTACTATTATTTTTTGATGACCGAGACCAAGCTTACTGATGAGCGACGCCGGTTGTGCTAACAAGCCCCAAACTAACATTAATAAGCGAAACGTGGTAACGGTAAACTAAATCTGTTACATTATAACCATGAGCAAGTTTTAGCACCTGGAGAGAAGTTTATGATCAGAGGAGTACGTGAAGGAGACTACTTTGAAGAACAATACTACGGTTATATTATTATTTACAGACCCCATGTTATTAAGAAAATTTATTCACTGTCGTCTACATAGTGTTGACGGTCAACGGTATTGATGATTTTAACCGTTAAATATGAGATTATTAACCGAACCTGCAATTTAGAATAAATGTTAGGGAGCTTACAGGTGCTTGAAAATCGGTACATTATGATCTTATCACTGAATTATGGGTATTTCCCGATTGTATAGGTGAAGAGCGAATCCAAAACTGGTAAACTTCGCCGATGGAATCATCAGTCATCGGCTGTTATTGAGTATCCTTGACGATGTCAGTCACCGATGTGGCAATGCCGAATGTCTTTATTATTGACCCCGTTATTATTATTTGTACTAATACTATAGCAATATGTGGCCTACATTGTACGTATAGCAATGATAATGTAAAAATCCATAGGCATCAATGAATTTATTTGTCCTAAAATATCGTACAAACTTCTCTTCAATTTGAAACAAAAACATAGAACATTGATTATTCCATACTGAGCTAAGAGGTTTCGACACAGCATCTGATATGAAGTGCCTGTACACAAGAAACTTACCGAGTGTAGTTACCATTTACGAGAGTGTGAAAACCGTAAGGGAATTACCGTCTTTCATCTAGACTAACCTGTCTCACAAGCTACACAAATTTAAGCATCAAATGTTGTGCCCTAACAGTCACGATATGATAAAATTAATAAATAAATAAATAAGTAACTACATAAATAAATTCACCTTTTACTAATACCATTTTTTTCAGTTAATTAGCGTAAAAGAAAATTGCTCATAACTTCTCTTGAGATATTATAATTAGAAATTTAAGTTTTCAACAAATGGTGAAATCTTTACATTTGACACTATTTGTATTCATCGCTAACATTCACAATGAACTCATATTTCTTGAAGAAAAGTTTTAGTGGTTTATTTATGGAGTATCAAAATTATAAATTTACCTAACATGTTGTGCTGAATTCGTGAGAAAATCAACACGCCGTATGCTTACTTTCATCTAGGTTTGGTACATCCAGCATTCGTCCTCACTACAATTAAAAATATGTAACTTAAACAGTAAATAACAGGAAACTAGCAGTAAGATGCCCTTCATGAGTGATGCAATATCATCCAATAAGGGTTATTACACTCCAATGAGAATATAGATAATTTCAAGGAAAAAACGATAAGTGAATGCCATTTAGTTAGCCACATGGAATAACCATTGCAAAAAAAATTGGAAAGGATTAAAATCTATTCAAAATACGGTTACATAATGTAAAAAACTATACAGCACAGATTTCAAATGAGCCTTGATTAAAAGTTGTATTAAGGCATACGCTAATGCACTTAAGAACTGGAAATATGTATAATGAACTGAAGTAGAGCTGTATAGATATCCCACATGAGAGCGTCCAAGCACTACCTCCTTTGGATGGCTTAATTAATAGCATTTGTTGTTTCTTGAACGTCAGGATGTGTACTATTAAGGACTAGACAGTTCCAGTGGAAATTCCACGATTTAAATTTGACTAATTTGAAATTATTATAAAGATCAATGTATTAAGGATTAACGACGAATAATTGTGTTTTAAAAGAAAACTTTTCATTAATACATACAGAACTTCCATTCTGCATCTTATCTGCTGATAACATGGCCTAGATAGTACCCGTTGAAATTCCTTGGTTTAAAAGTGATAAAATTAAGGATCCCACGACATAACACAGTTTGTGGCTTGCTTGCTTGGTCAGTCTCTCCATCATGGTCTTAAAGATTTATCAGGTCATCCCATAAGTTCTGTCCAAATTTTACCTTTTTTAAACTGAACGAAATTTAAAGAGTATTTTATCATTATAAAATACTCTTTAAATTTCGTTCAATTTAAAAAAGGTAAAATTCGGACAGGTAAAGGTAAAATTCGGACATTCTAATGGAGCTGAACATTGTTTTTATATTTAGATTCATTTAAACTGATCAAATTTTATTTCAGAGGACAATAAAGTTGAATTTTGTTTGATCAAAACCCTGCTAACATGGAAGTACCCAAGTATCATTTGAGGCACATAATGTTTTATGAGTTCAAGAAAGGAAACTTAGTAGTCAAAGCGGCTAGAAACATTCAATCAGTTTATGGAGAGGAATGTGTAAATGAAAGAACTTGCAGAAGATTGTTTGCAAAATTCAGAGTTAGAGATTTCATCCTTGAAACCAGATATCCCATTGAGTTAGATGAAAAGCTTCTTGAAGAAGCCCTTGAAGAAAATCCTGCTTTATCAACTGAAGAATTGGCAGTGGTTCTCAGTTCAAACCATACAACTGTTCATCGTCATCTTCAAAAACTTGGAAAAGTTCCTAAACTTGGAAAGTGGGTGCCTCATGAATGGAAATTCGGACAGAACTTATGGGATGACCTGATGGATAGGAAAAAATTCGATAGGGTATACATGTATTGTAAGCATTGTACTCGTATTGTTGATATAATACCAAAACCCCATCCTTCAATGTGGAAACTACTTTTCAAAGCTCACGTCTACTGGCAAATAAAACGAAAAAATTCTCTAAAAAACGTGAATTTTTTTCACGTGTGGTTCTACTAGTCTATGAAATAAAATACATTTTTCAGTTTACCCTTGGTACTATCAGAATCATAATATTTTTTATGAATACATGGTGTCCAAGCATTACTGGACCCGAAAACCAACCGACACAATTCAAAAATTGGGCTTTGAGTTTTTATTATGATATCTACAACACAAAGCTTGAAATACAAGTAATACATTCATTATATTGTAGATACCACAATAAAAACTCAAAGCTAAATTTTTAACTTGTGTCAGTTAGTTTTTGGGTCCCGTAACGCTTGGACATTTTGTATACACAGCATTTCCATTCTGTATCTTCTCTACCGATAACATGGCCGTGGAAGTGAAGAAAGCTAATAACAGAAAATAATTGAGTATTTTATAATGATCCGGCGTTTTTGGAATCCACAATACAATGCTTAGAATACATGCATACCCGTTCTGATTTCAGTTCCATAATTTTTCTTCAGTAATAAATAGGAAGTAATGGGACGGACACACGTAGATAGAGAGATAGACGGAGAGAGAGAAAAATGGAGATACGCTGTTGATTATATACGTAACAGATGTATATTTCACAACATAGATGCAAACTATGTTCGTGTACTCGTTCGAAAATTTGACTTAGATTATTCACTACTTTATTCAAATAAAATTGCCCCATAGAAATGGAGCACACATTATATAACAGTGTATATTCAGATTCTAAAAACCAGCCTCTTTATGTTCTTTGCATGACCCATCTGCCATCTTATGATCATTACAAGTGAAAATAATCAAATGATGAGTCAATTCTTTAAAAAGTGGAAAGGATGTTCAAAGCTTACTCCCATATCAATCAAATTGTTTTTCCTGAAACAGGGGAAATTCTGAAACTTCGCTACGAAATAATTGAGGCACGACCGAAATCAGGTTTCATGTGGCACGATCGTAGAATCTTTTCAGAACTTCAGATGCAGACAGTATCGTCAAATTTGAATCTTTTTCATCGTCCCTACGCGACCGATTGTTGCCAAGATTAAAAATCTTCGATTGCAGTCGTGGTCTTCCACATAATTCCCATTCAATTATTCTTACTCGACCACAGAGAGTTCCTTCGAGCATGAGAACATGGAAGCGAAACGCTGGTATGAAAACTACGCTATTTTTATATGTGTTCTCACGAGATGGTTGCTCTGGCCATGTCTGTACGTACATCAAAATTTCATCACATTTTAACATCAAAGTCGTTTAAAAAAATTTAAAATCGCAATGGTTAAGAATTCAGTTTTTTCACAACTGTTTCTTTAATTGAATCCAAAACTAAGCATGGAAGAATATCCACACAGTTCACGACTATAAAAAGGTTTCTAGCCTGAATCAAAGAAGCTGCCATTTCTCATACATTAGGAATAAGTTGCTTCGTTGAAAATAAAATGCATTCAAATTTCTAAACTCTATGATGCATTTCTGAACATGGATCTCAGATAGGTTAATGTTGTACCTTACTGCAACGTGCACATGCATTCAAAATAGTTATTTAATTAATGCGGAATTTTAAAAACTGATCGTGCAGGTTTATTATATTGCATAAGGTTTACTGGTTGTTGATAAGGTGAAATCACTTTACATAAAGTTTGAATTTGTGGATAATTAATTCAGAAAAATTGTTGAAACCATAAAACTTCAGGAAATTGAACGAAATATTAAAAATAGCGAACAATGTGGTACTCTACACAGTTTACAATTTGTTTTTAAGGTTGTTTATAACCTTGGTAACTTGACGATTTTGACATCCTGCACATTCTACAGAGGAACTTCGGAAATACATAGAACTTTGTAAAATATAAGAAGTATCATATAATATTTTGTAGAGTTCTTAACTTAGAGGCAAATCTTTTTAAAAGTTTTTCAGCAATATTTTGAAAATAAGTGACGAATGTTTTTAAATGAGCCGAATTTTCTTTCATCTGATGAGAGGAACTCGAATGTAGAATATGTGAACTTTAACCCTGAATGAATCATCGTAAGTTACGGTTCAGTAGTTTCCAATTGTGCTTCACATTTTGCTGGCTCAAGTCATGAATTTAAACTGATTCTAACTCACTTCAAAGTGAGGACAAATTAGTGCACGTATGAATTAGAGAAGGAAGCATCACCTGTCAAGCAACACTACTGAATGTAGATCAACAATCTCTTTTTCGAACGGGTAGAAATGATTCCTCGTATAAAAGACACGCATTGGTGAGTTTATGAATGCTGAAGAAGTGGCAGACTAATGAAAATCCCGCTGATAGTACAATACACCTTGTCATTTATTTCTCAAATTCAAAGAACGAATAAGGGGTCGAAATTCATTGACAAATTAATGAAGTGTACGGAAAGAATGTTGTGACTGCTGAAGGATAAGAAAATTGGTTAAAACATTTAAAGATGGAAGTGTAATCTCAGTAACGGAACCATATTTACTTCACAACAGTGATCGTCCACATGAGGCTCCTCGAACACAATATTTCATCACGTCATATGGCTGGGGACAACTAGATCACCCTATAGCCCTGACCTAGCCCCAGTGATTATGAAGTTATCATTTATTCTTGCACTTAAAGGAGCATTTTAGCGGTCAGCGCTACGATGACGATGACGACGTAAAAACAGCCTTGCTGTAGTGGATAGCAAGTCAATGGGCTGATTTATATTATTATAAAATTTAGAATTTGGTGGTACGAAAAGATAATTGTTTTAATATAAGTAGAAATTAGGCTGAAAATTAGATTAAGGTACGGGCTATCATGTAAAAATCAACATGTTAAAAAATGTGTTCGTTTTTTGTATCAAAATGATACTTGGAAAACAAACTTCGTATAATTTATCTGACGCTAGAAATGCCAGTTATTGAGCTACTGTCTGGAGTTTTTTCTATTCAGGTTATACAGCAAAGTTAAATTGATGCATAATTGCTATGACTGCCAGAGTTCTGTAATTTCTGAAATCATTCACAGTCAGATACTGCGTGTTTATGAGAAACTTTGATTAATTAATTGGAAAAGTCATAATACGTCTCTCTTACAAACATTTCTAAGTATTATCGTAAGGCGATGAGTGGTGTTAGCCTTCGTGAAGTCAGTATTGCATCGATCTGAAGCTACCCCATTGTTAAGAGAGGGCCCCGCCTGCTCCAGCCTCTAGCTAACAAGCGACCACTCCTCAAAATTGCACCATCAGAAATCATCAAATCAGCTGGCAAAGCGGCAATATAATACTTTAGTTTATGATGGCTAGCGGCCATCGGTCTCCAGGTTTATGTGATACTAATTACCGTGTACTAGAGATGCTCTAGAGCATATTATCATACTAATGCTAGAGCTGTACACACAGCGCTCTCGTCGGCTGTCGGCGGTACATGGCCGTACTGCTGCTACAATGGTTGCGGTGCGCTCTTTCCATACCAAATACCCTCGTCGAAGTCCTCTTAATGTTCAATAAGCACTAGTCAAGCATTAATAAAGGTGGACAAGAAGAAAATGCTTGAGAAGGAACAGAAGTCGAAATATGTAAATTGCAACATTGGGAATCATGTATTTTTTCCTGTGTACGTATCATGATTTGCGATTGTCGTGACATCGACATCCAAGATGTAGAACTGATAATTATGTTACACACAGAACTACCATCATAGAGTAATCTTGCAAGGCTGTTTGCATCAACATTTTTGGTTCAAACCTCACTATTCATGTAGGATTGCTTATTTTTTAATATTTATTGAAAAGATTGCTGCATACAAACTTTGAAGAGAAACCATAAGTATGTTTGAAGGTAGTCTTAGATGATACCGCTGAGATTGAGGTCGGCAGAAATAAATACCTGCTCACTCTGCCGAACAACGAATTATTTCGCAGTGTGGGGCATCTGAAGCAAGCGGTGTGTGTATGGTCTATTCTCAAGGAATGTATACGTATTTATGAGCGATATTTACGATGATGGAATATCATAAAAACTGCTGATGTATGGCTAGGTAATATCAGAACAGGATTTTGCAGTGCAATAAAGTGAAGGCACCCAGATATGTTTTTGTACTTTGGTTCCGGATTTTTTTTTTCGAGGCTCTACATCTAGTAACTTGACATAGAAATCACATGGAACTCTGAACTACAATTAGACCTAAGTCTGACATGGCAGGTATTTGAAAGGAAAACTGATCAGAAGCATACTTTACAAAAGAACGTCAGCAGTAGACACGCGTTCAGTTCACGTTCTTGAACTTATGAAGTACTGCCCATGACTTCCGTTCCCAAGCATATTTTGAAGTGCGACAATGAGAAATAATGATGAAGCCAAAAAAGGTGACCTGGTTAACAAACAAATCAACCATGTATTAGAAATATAATTAAAATTTTCGGTGAAGTTCTTTATGTTCATAACCCCAATTCGATATTTTAATTGAGGACCCATAAATTACGTACGCTGTTGGGAAAGACCGTCACAAAATATAACCAAATTTCTTTATTCGTTTTAATATCAGACAAAAAACTACAGCATTAGCTAAACAGACTGGATTAAAATTCAATGTTTAAATAAAAACTACAGATGAACTTTCATAAAGCATTGTTATAATTACACACGTGTGTATACTTCACAAACACAATATTGGTGTAAAATAATTGTTTTTACTGTATACAGCTAAGATGAATGACCAACTGCTTTGAAATTAAGCTTTATAGGCAGCAAGTCATTGACTGCGTCTGTTGAGAGTCCATAAAGGATTCAGCTTTCCATTCAACGCTTTAGTTAGCACCGTGGTCAGAAATAAAATTAATGGATAGAAATTAGAAGGGGAGATATTCAATGACCCGCTTGACCGGAGGGGATGAGGATATTCAATGTCTTTATTAGATTATGATTTAGGTGGTGGTTCATGTACATATTGTAAATACAAAGCCCTGACGGGCTTGTGTATATATGCATATACCCAGTAACTAGTCTCGAAGAAAAAACTTCATGACTACTTAATTAAGCGCATTGCACCTGTATAGCCTCCTACTGTTCCTTTCATTTTCACTTCATGTTTCTGGTACAATATAGAATAGAATAGAATAGAATGAGGCGATAGGAACGAACCTTCTGGCCCATTCTTGGGTCGGATAATTACTTCGATAATTATTCGGTTGTTTACCCAAGTCTTATGCCGTATTTCTAGCCGCGTCAACCATGTCGGTAGCGGGATTCGAACCCGGGTCTTCCCGCTCGCAAGCAGATTCGCTCACCAGTCGACCAAGCTGGTGATAGTCGACCAAGCTGGTGATCAAACTCTTTTCTTCAGCTCTTTCCTGGTGGCACTGACCACCACCACCGTAGTCAGACATCACTCAGTTAGCACCGTGTCTTTCATGACATGACTAACATGAGAGGTGAAACCTTCACACCAGCGCTGCATTTTTCAAGTACAAGGATTCCTCAACAGCTGAGGCATACACCAATAATAAAGCTAGTGCATAGTCTCATGAGTGTTCTGAAGTGTCTTATCTTACCTTATATCTACAGCATCATTCAATTGAAAGTTATACATCTAGATATAACTTATTAGTCCTCATCACTTTCTTCAAAATATTGAAATACTGAATGGGAAAAATAAGCATCTATGGATACTGATTTATTAGTTTTCTACATTTTGAAGTAACTTATTTGAGTGCTTACTTTTACACTATATGTTTAGATGCATACGTGCGACTTCGCTCAGTGGTTTTCAATAGTGAAGACATGATGGTCTACATTCTGACCACGAAGCGAGTAAGGAGCGCTGGTGGTTGAGCGTGCACCCTACGCGATGGTGCCGTAAAAATAGCACGGTGCTGCCACCTCTCTTGCCTGCCCTGTCTCCCGACACGGGGCATGAGGGTCGAACTGGGGACCCACTCGTGAGAGAGAGAGGGACTTTCAAAATGCGGGTTCAAACCGCTCTCAACATTCTACACATGAATGTATTGGCACACGTATCAAAGTTCCGCTTATTAATGGCAAAGCTTTTAACAGGCTTTAATTAGCTTCGTATAGTTAGAAAATTATCGTTAATTTCGCTCGCGCATACGTACAAAACAGTTTGTTTCATTCAATGAAAAAGAAAAGAAAAATAATAGAAAAAAAATTCCTTTTGTCACAGAAATGACTAAATGAAGTAAGATCGAAAATCATCGTTTTACTAAAATAGCACAGTTCACCAGAGCTTGAATTTCACTTTAAGGGCACGGTTATGAACCAGTAAAGTCGAATCTTGGTGGCAATGAAGGTCACGCTACACTTATTGGCCTCAATTCTAACGTGCATTCGTACTCTCCTATTTAATTCAGTTTCAAGAAAGAGTTCTTGTTGCCAAAACATTTACTGCTATTAGGCTTCAATTCACAACAACTCGGATACAAAGCTAGTGCATAGTCTCATGAGTTTATTCAGGTTCTTCTGAATTAAATAGGACACAAGAACTCTGAATTGGGAATGATTTTTCGAGGATTGTTTTTTATTATCAACATCAAACCACAAAATTTTCGGCCAATTTATCCTACTAGTCGATACGTGGAAATTTTTGGGCTCTTTTTCACTTCAAATTCATCTTGAAAGCTTCACTTCCAGAAAGAAAGACACAAAGAAGACTTCGAGTATAAATGCTTCTCAGAAAAGAGGCGTTTCGACCAGAAAAGCTGCCAAAGAAATTAGCATTGCCTGGTATAGCAGGCCAGTGAACTTCACCACAGGTTCAGGACGGTCCTTCAAGTAATATTTGTAAGATTCATTCAATTTTTCATCCATCAAGTATTTTTGCATCTGTTCCAAATGACGATGACCGTCCGAACTTCAGGATGGGTGTTCCTGACGAACACGTCCAGGCCAAGGACTACTATACTTTACAGTAGTAAAGTATACTTTACAGTAGTCCTTGGTCCCGGTATTTCTTGATCTGGCTCATTGAAAACCTAAAGAGGGAACAATTCCCCCCTTCTCAGAACCACTGGCTTCAAGTCTTACCGTCAGTGGCAGAGAGGTCTTGAGTAACGCAGCAAAGACATAATTTTTAAAGCGTTCTTCCTCCTAATCAACACCGGCGTGGTTAAAGCTACTCGCTTTACACAATTGAGATGCCGTGCATAGACTGGAGAAAATTGAACATTTTGTCTTCAAAGTGATATTTTCTACATACTGTATAGTAATGAGAACCATGGACCGATGTATCCTTCCAGGTATTTTTCAACATGTTGATTGTTATAACAATTGCTAGTTATTAATAGAAAAAATATAGTCTATGGGGACAAAAAACGTTTAAGCAATTAATTCAGATCTAATGATATAGTTTTTTAAAATATTAACATGATTAGTTCATAGTGACATGTTCGTGGTTGGATTCGGTTGGGCTCACATGGTTTCAGCAATGCAGTTTACGTTAATACAATTTTCAACATCAACGTAAAATTAGTTTGTGAGTGCTAGACTCACATGTCGCTACAGTGATTAAGTTTCGTATATCTTTAATAAAGCGCCCTAGCAGCAAGGAAAATAAACCACTGATACGGGCGAGCAAATTTCCTGGAAATATTCCGTAATGGTTCAAACATCTTCCTCTCTAAAATGAGAAAGACTGTTCCGGAATACTTGCTCAGCGTTTAACGATAACCGATCTGAGACTAAGTTAATTCGCTTTCCTGAAACTTTTGGGAAGAACATTCGGCAAATCGTGGTCGAAGTTTTGCAGAAATGCTTTACGTTATTGAGGGTCAAGCAGTTCAAGTCAGGGCACGACGTTGAGCGGTCGACTATGATGCATTTTGAAGAGAGCCGATTAGAGTATAACCTCAATCATCGCCTAATTTAGATGCTTTGCATAAGCGAGAGCTGCGTATCCTACTCGCGCATGATACAATAAGGCGCTTTTGATAGATTAGAGAGGCTACAGAGAAGAATGCAGCAATTACGAGTATTTTAGAGAGCACTTCATCGCTAACTAATGCCAAGGCTTTGCTAGTTTACGACATGCTCATCAGACTGTCCGCGTTTGAGGAGTGTTCATCGTGGCAACCCTGCCTCATTCCTGCTCCTTTATCAGATAGCGCCTCGCAAATGCCTCTAACCTCTAGGATTACTCAGCCCATCAAAAAATTGTTGCTATAATGTTTTAGAATTGTACGTTGTAAAGCGTTTTACTAAACAAAATTCACTTAATTTTAACTAATGGTGCAATCATTTCGGACAAATTTTTTCAACTACAAAAATTAATCAAGATATTGAAACATCCCAAGTTGGTTTTAATACAGCCTGAATGTCCAGCTTACGCTCGGAATGATTATCTCGAGTGTTTTGCAAAACTGCTTTAACCTTGCAAAATAGGTATTTGTCCAACGAACCTGTGTGAGTACACCACGACTCTGTAGACCACCAACAGAAATTGAAGGGCATATCAGACACAGGAGCTCAATAAATGAAAGAAAGACTACGGGTTCATTATTTGCATTTGCTCCTCTTTTAGCTTGATTTATAAGTTACCACTCATAGCAACGAGTACAAACACCTGCACGCTGTGGGTAAGCCTAAGTAAAAAGTGAGCTTAAATTGCAAAATGAATAACATTCTATCTCAGGGGGGTATGGGTCTCAATATTCCTTGATTAAGGCTCAGGTTATGTTTTACAGTTTGAAATCGTATGTCAGATTCGTTCTCGAAGAAAAAGACTTCTGTTCTTGAGCTCTAACAACACAATCGTTAATAAATGAGTGATGATAGTATATAAATCACATGACGCAGAAATCATTAAACGTACATTATAAATAAAATTTCCTTAACAATATTGTTTACACCTGTTGTATTACATGTATATATATGTAATACAACAGGTGTAAACAATATTGTTAAGGAAATTTTCATGAATGTATGTATATATATATATATATATATATTCCAATTCTTACGTACACATTAATCGAAATGTTATTGCTTGTGGCTCAGTTAATTTTCAGTAAATTATCCCTGAAATGAGAGCTTAGGCGAAGTTCTCTTCATGAACTTAAAGTGTTTCACATCAGAGTCGAAATGCTTCGAAATTTCCTTTATATCAAATCCTATGTCAGCAAATATTCATTGAATAGAATAGAAAATGTTGTCCCCGAAAGTCGATAACTTTAGAGGGCTAGAAGCTTTAAAATGACGTATCGGATACCAATTTATTGAAGGCACAAACACTAACTTGAGAATAGTTGTTATGATCCCAAGATGCATAATGTTTTTCAAACACATATATTTGTACTGGATTATTCCATTAGATGGGTAACCTGCAAAATGACAAACTTAGCTTTGATATTTGATCATTTATCTTCTTAATATTTTTTTTGCAATAAAAAAAATTCAGACTAATAACACAATAAACCTCGCAGATTCATGGACAATACAAACGGACACGTACTAATGCTGTACTTCTATTCATACATTTCCAAACACTGGATCCATCTTGAGCTCGACTCTGTATCGTAGAGATTTGTTCACCCTAATCATCATTAAGATCTTGAACAGAAATTAAAGAGACCTTCTCTATAATTCTTAATAACAAGATTCCTCTGAGCTTCGTGTTCTCGTGGATACGGTGCCCTCACTCAGCAAAATTACTGCGTTGTATTAAAATGATTCAAAAACGAATTTTGACTAACTTGTTTACCTTTAGTCTATCCATGCTAGTGTTTATCACATTATGACACATTTGTTAGGTTGGTAGATTGTTCAGCTTTCATCCAAATCAACATGTGAATAAAGCGAATAAATCTCCTTACGATTGTGTTCGATTTCATTTCATTTATTTCTCTGGCACAGAAACGTATGAGATTAAATTTGAATAAAAAGTGTCTGGAGTCAATTTCATAATCTCTCATTCTTTAAAAAATGCTCACAGAAGTATTTGAAAAATAATATTCTAGAAATCGAAGTACATAATAGCTTGAGTGAGAGCAACTTTACTAAACTATATGTCCACGTCTCCATAGTTTCTTTATGATAGAGCATACCTATTACGCACCCAGTACACTTGTTATCTCATTGAGCTAAGTATTTTAAGAACTTTGCGTCATATTCGTGTTGTTATGAAAGTTAAGAACCATACTTAGCTTTCTGTACAGCAACAAGATTATGAAAAATCAGGTTGATGTACATTCACATCGATGTTATGTCATTAATTCCATCATATCATATCTTCAAAACAACCGCTCAGGTTGCTTCATGCTTTTGCTGGGGTGCGACTGCGGCTTAGATTTGCATTCCAATTTAAATAGTTCAAGCAGGAAGTTAACTAATTTATATTTTCTGAGGTCGTATATCACCATGTTCTTCGGAAAATCGCTGTTCAATGAAGCTTTCTTTCTAGAGTAGAGTGAACATGCAAAGTCCCCGCGCTGGCGTGGTCAGGGCGCAGCCTGGTTTAGTGCCCGTGCGCCAACAGCAGCGGCGCAGAGCGTGGTTGGCTAGACGACACTTCACGTCCCAGTGTGACGAGCCCCACACACGATTTTAGGGCCCGCAAGCCAATGCGAAGTGAGGGACGGCACACTTACTCGCTGTGCCAAGCTTGCTCCTATCTCACGCTCGCTTCCACAAAATGGATCACTCACTTAACTCAAAACCCAATGGATTAACACATACTCAACTACAAGAGTTTAGTCGAGCTTAGCTCAATTTTCCCCTCACACAGGTGCCAAAATTAATGAAATTTCCTAGGCTGACCTGAAACTTGTTTCAAACATTGTTCCTTGAGGTAAAGCTTAAAGGCGAAAAAACCTGGGCAAATTATAGTTGAATATTATGCAATAAATTTAACCATGTGTGTAATACGAGAACGCCAAACTACACATTTGGTACGAGTATGAAAATGCTTACAGTCCACATTCATTCAAGTCACGAACAAACTTTCACTTTTTAATCAATCAATCTGTGCCAAAAGTTAATTAGTATACGAGTCAGCCAAATAAAAATAAATTGCAAATGCAATTTAAAACTTAGTTTCAGCATCATTAATATTACAACTGAACATTACTATAAAAATAATACCGAACTTTAAATTAATTCTAGTACAATTATAAACTCAGAGACAGACTACACACTGGTGCAAAGTACGAGGATGTACTATATGGCTAGTCAATTAAATGAATTAGATTAGGAAAATCATAATAAACATGTATTGCTAAAAACTAACTACGTACATACTGATAGGCTTCTGCGCTTACTGGGATGTCAAAAATTGTCGTGCAGCTGTCAAGATTTTCGAGTCCACTATCCCATATATACTTCCCTTGTGTATATATAAGTTTACATCGTATATTGAGCATTCATAAGTGGATAAAGTGAAAAATGTTGGTACAAATGAGGCATAGACTTTATTAGGTCAGTCATTTTTTCTTAGAAGTGAACAAGTGTTCGCTGACTTGACAAGTTTACTAAACAAACCCACAGTGTGAAGTGCTCTCTGTGAGTCATTAAATGTCTGTGAGGACGGCAGTTGTACTTGTAGGTTAGAAATTTTTGGAAATTGTTTGAAATGATGAAAAATTGCTCTGTACTCTTTTTTTTCTTTATATGAGTTAGCATTTTTAACTTAGTGCTGTCTGCACTCCAAACATTCGGAGCCTCATCATCATTATAGTTTTCACCCAATGCTGTCATCTGACTTCAAATGCTAAAATTAGCAAGTGCTCTGCAATTGGATGAGGGTGTAATTGCTTATGGATGAATACTTGACTACTTCTCAGTCATAATCGGCTTATAAAGAAAATCCTGAACTGAAACTACAATTCAAACTGTGATCATTGAACATTTTGGTTGACCGGGACAGTGAAAAACTGAAAGCAATAATTCAAAGTAGAAAGCGATACATTGGTCACGCATGTTGTGTTGGAGTAGTTCAGTAAGAGAGCACGCCGAACAGCTGAGGCATCCAGACACTACACAATGGTGCGTGAGAACAGAATACCAGAGCTGCTTTTGCCTCACACGTGTACAGCTTCAAACGTTTACACGTCCTCCGCGGTCGACTCACTTCTGGGTCCCGAATTCTCACACAGATTCCCTTCTCGACATATGTAGTTCATCTGAGTGAGCGCCCTGACGTTGACACGCGGAGACCCAGTTCTGCTTCGCAACTTGGGTGCTCCTTCTTAATAATAAGAAAAGTTACTACAAATTTGAATGTTTGTGAAGTTTTTGAGGATTAATGTCAATGTTTA
The DNA here is from genome assembly GCA_006783055.1 of Trinorchestia longiramus. Taxonomy (NCBI): domain Eukaryota; kingdom Metazoa; phylum Arthropoda; class Malacostraca; order Amphipoda; family Talitridae; genus Trinorchestia; species Trinorchestia longiramus. The sequence goes on from VCRD01000100.1 coordinate 260,415, forward strand.
GTAACTTATGCTCTTTTTGGACAGATTTAACTACTCAGTGTTAGAATCTAATAGAGCTTCAGAAACATTCAGTTGCACTCGTTGCTTCTTTCACTCTGAACGTCTCATTCCTTGCACGTTATGCAGGGTAGAGCATAAATACTGTTACAAAACAAGAATAACATTTGCTTGCAAAAAGACGTTTATTTCAAGGTCTGACTTTAAAAGATAGTAAGTAATTTACTAATCTACGACTACAAAAAAAAATTCGAAATGCTTCCCTTTTGCCTTCTCTACTTTGCGAAGTTTTTTAGGAAAGTCTTTAATGGCCGCAAGAACTATTTCTAGGGGTATTTTCTACCAGCATTTATTCAATTTTGACTTTAAAACTTTGATACTCAGGCAAGGAGTAGACTAATTGTTCTTTTTATCAACATTCTGTTGATTTTGAGGTTTCTTCTTAGTTTGAATGTTTCGGATGGACTCAGTCCTTTTCATGCTTCTCTATAATGAACATTTGAATCAAATTTACTGACATTTTGAATAGGTACCGGTTAATTGTGGTAAAAAATTAGGTATATCCTTGATAATTAATTTTACAAATCACATTGGGTAATATTTGTGAAATAATAATTATTATAAATGATCTGAACACATGTAACAGGAATTATGAAAAATATAACTAATTTATAATGCTGTAATTTGTTGAGTATTAAAGCTAGAAGGTTGGGTTGAGCATTACGGCAAAAAATAACAGAAAGTTTTTATTTTGTGTTCTAGATCCGATTATATCGCATAGAGAAAGATGTGTTAAAATTTATTTTGGATATAGTTTTTTATGTCCAAGAAAATGGCACAACTAACTTTTGAACAACAAAACTCACTCGTAGAAAAAAAATTCAGCACGGCTCCTTACCAAAATTAATTTCTAATTTTCAAGCGAGATGTGGTACCCGATTGAAAAGAAACAACAAAAAACACCGCACATGACACCATGGAATGGTTGAAGGTTCGATTTGCTCAACGACTAATGTCGCATACGCCGGAGTTCCCTGAGCTAGCCAGGTCGCTTGATTTATCACCTCTATACTAAATTTTTGGGGATTTGTAAAATAAAAATCATTCCGAGCTGTGCCATTAAATATATTGCAGAACAATAACGTAGTTCAAGAAGTTATTGCATCCATCAATGTCAATGCTTTGCATGATGGAACAAGAAATTTTTTGTAATCAGATAAATAAGTTGACATAGTGAGTCCAGTGGTGGTCATTTTGACTGTTAAAAACAGAACCAAATAAAATTTATAATGATATTCTTTCCAATGAAACTCATTTAAATCTTCTAGTTCTAATACTTAACCAATTATTGCATTATAAAAAGGGTACATTTTTTTACCGTCACCCGGTATAAACCCCAAAATAAATATGTGCTCCTTTTAGCAACCTGTTCAATAATATTTAACATTGTTTAGTAAACATAATGATCGTTAGGGTTATATTTCATTTATGTTCATTTGATATCGATGTTCGGCGTTTTCAAATAGTTTTACTCCAAGATCAGATCAGATTCAATGATTGCATGAACATTACGTAATAGGTTTGAAATGTTAATTCTACATGTTCATAAAGGAAATCAAATGCAGAACGTATTCTTGCGTCTTGAAATTTATTATGATGATTAGAGCTATGAGTTCATTAATTATTTGCAAGTGATTAGTGTGCGCTTCCTATGACTTTATGCAAAAACCTTCATTTGATAATCCCTACGGACTAAGAACATCCTCTCACACTTTTGAAGTAAGCCAAATTTTGTGACGGAGAAACGTCGGCGTAAATTGGGCAGAAGCATGAGATTTGACGGGAGTTTTTGTAAGGGTAAGTCGTGCTAACTGAGGTAGAGAAAAAGAAAGGAAGGGAGTGAGGAGTCGTCTAAGCACTGCCTATCAGAGCTCCCGGACCAAGGGGCACTGCTATCACGAGCCGCTTTAAAGAGAAGACTTAACCAACTGGCTCGGCCGTAAGTCAGGCCTCGAGATTAGTTAATTAACGGATCCTTGAGCCAAGCTGCGCTAAAAAAAACTCAAAAAATATTGTTCGCCGGCAAAAATGAAAAGCTTTTTTTTCGCAGAGTCATGTCTGACAACAAAAGTTGGGAGGTTCGGAAGTTTCTTAAAATATTTAGGAACGCGCTGGCTGAACTTTCAGAGCTGATTATCGACGCCTTACGTTTACTTCCAATATCTTATTCTTGAGGGGGCTAATGAAGAGAGTCGACAGCTTGGCTTTTTCTTCCTCAACAAAAATCAGACCTGATGACGATCTTTAATGGAGAAATTTATTGGGTTTTCCAGGGTGAGCACAAAAATACTGTGCGGAAAGACTTAATTCGGTTCGCGGGCTGTAGTATAGCTATGAGGCCATGCTTGCACTCGGCCAATCTGAGTCTCCAACAATCCTAAAATACTAATAGAACACAAGTGCAAATTGACCGTCTATATTCCTGTCGCTACTGGATACGCCATAAATTAGAAAAAAACATATGTTTATCTCACTACCGTTTTCCTTTATAATGCATAGTTTCTTACTGTTATTTATTGCAGTAGATGATTGGTAAGAAAACAGGTTTCCTGAATAGTAAAGTTCAAGATTATGAATAAATTCATTGTGCTTCATTTTTCCAAGAGAAGAACCATAGCAATAAAATTGAATAAGAGATATAATGAATAAACATGCGCAATATTCTATTGAAGAGTCGACCTTTGTGTCAAGTTCAATTGAATGCAAACTGACTTGAAAAAGATGGTATAAAGGAATACAGCTTCGTCTAAGGCTCTTAAAGAAGACCCAATGAGGAATTTCCGTGAACTGTTAACAATGCTTGTACAATTGAGGAACTTACTCAGTCATTCTCACGTCCTATTGATCAATACACAGGTTGCATTTCTACGAAATACAAAAAAATAGGAACAGTAACTTCGTAAAAACGAAATTTCAACGTTGATTAAGGAATGTTTCAATAGTATTAAACTATGTAAACAAGGTCTCTAAAAAAAGTGCTGAAGATAGGCACAGTAAATATTACGTATACGAATGAATGCAAATCTGAAGGCATTCAAATCGATTTGATGAAACGAGCAATTGTAAGTCTCAGAGATCACAAGACCCGATGCTTCAACAGATAGTCGCAAATCTTCCAAACGTTCTCGAGATTATGCCTTTTAAATTCCTGTTAGACTTTACAGGTGCTGTTTGTACCACAAGACGTGTGTTTTTTGAGTGCTCAAGGGATTTTTTACTTATGAGAATAAATGTGGGAGAGAAGCGTATCATGTGAGCCGCGTATCTTGACCCATAAAATGACCAAGTTATGGGCTGTGTGTGTCGAGCGCGGCTCTGCCAACTCTCTTAATGAGCATCCACGGTGAAAGTGATCTCACTCATCCAACCAACACTTCCTCATATCCTCCAAGATTTACTCAACCCTTTCTGCTCTTCTAGCACCCGGCTTACACAGAAGTTCAATTTATGCATTTCATGCACCACACATACCATTGCTAATGATTAATAGACAGTTGTGGATTAAATAGCATTTATCAGTTCGGTATATATTTTTGCATGTTATCTTCCCTGTTCACGCTAAGAAGTTCGCTTGAAAGAGATGTTTTCTTAATTGAACCAGCATAAAGTGAGTGGAACCTCAGCACTCCAACGCTTGTACGAGCGACCAGCCAATAGCATTTGAATAATTCCAATGCAAAAGTATCTTTCGCCAAACAACAGGGTGTTTATTATAAAATGTCCTTCGCTGAGATATATTAGATTGAGATGTAAAATTTGACTATAAATCTAAGGAGCGAAGAAAAAAGTAGGTTTTCAAAACTTCGAACGATTACCCACCAGCTTGGTCGACTGGTGAGCGAATCTGCTTGCGAGCGGGAAAACCCGGGTTCGAATCCCGCTGCCGACATGGTTGACGCGGCTAGAAATACGGCATGGGACTTGGGTAAACAGCCGAATAATTATCGAAGTAATTATCCGACCCAAGAATGGGCCAGAAGGTTCGTTCCTATAGCCTCATTCTATTCTACTTGTTTTTCCTATTTGGCAGCTTAAAAGATACAAATTACATCTACGTGTATCATAACCATTATTGTGAGCAAATTCAAGTAGTTGTCGAGGCCTCTGACAGTAATTCTGCAATATTCAAACCTTAAGTTTGTGTGAAAACAAATGAAAGAACGCTATTTTTGATGCGAAAATAGTTTAAATTACATTATGTGCTTCACTTGCACAGTTAGATCATTTTAGAAGACAATTTTAGACTGTTGATCAAGACTCGTTTGTGGAAGCGCGGGACTTTTAAGAATCCCTAAAAAGAATAAACGAGCTGAAATGCTAGAACTGTAGACCTCAAACATGCTTTCTTATATTACATATTTATTAAAATAGTGACAGTATAAACTAAAAAAATCAAATATGTGCGCTGAAATGATAACTACAGACAGCTGAAATGTGACGTAGTGATTAAATACTTGGATCTAAAGTAAATACTCCTGAGGAAGTTCAGTGCTGCTTCTCCTGAAAATGTGGTACCTGAAGTTTCTTTCATGAATATTTTATTTCGTTTAGAGGTTTCTCAATTGTGTCTTTTGTAATAATTTCATCGTGGGCAAAAAGAAACTGACGTGCTTTCATCGTACCCTCATTCAAATAATACTTGTTTTTACTTGGAACAAAACAAATGGTATACTATAATCTAATATTAAAAATGATTGTCATGTATTCATATATTTATTCATCTAATACGAAGAATGACCGTCGTGTGTTTATATATTTATTTATAAATTACTAGTGCAATGCTCGTTAATAATTTGTTCCCAAACGAATCAGTTTTGGGCTTGGGATGAGAATCAGTTTTCTATCGGACGAACAACGTCTTTCTTGCTGTCGAAGTCTTGCTGCTTCTCTCTTACGGTTGGACACGTTTCAATCCATGCTGGCCTTTTTTGCCGGAATTTTATTCTGAAATATCATCTTTATCTCTTTGAAGCTTTTCAAGAAAATCACAATTCCGAAAACAATAACTCAATTTCCAAAATCTTTGGCCTCATACTAAGTGGTAGCCAGGTTACTGGTTAAACTAATTCAAAACATTTTCTTTCGCATTATCAATTAAAAGAGAGCGTCCACTCACAGTTATTATCCTAGCATGCATTTCGGTGCGTCTCAATTTTTCGAGGCAGTGTACCCGTGCCTTCAAAAATTATGACAAAAATATTTATAAATCTTTCTTGAGATAATCTTTCTCTCGCTCTTCTTTTTCGCTCTCGATTCAGTCTTTTTTTTCGTTCCAGTGGAGTTTCCATGCTTGAGCTTATTTCAAAGGTAACTTATTTTTCTTGTAACAGTAATAAACACTTAGAATACAGTATTTTTGAGCCGCAGTATACCGCCGAACTCGGTATCCACGATACGGACTCGAGTATATATGGTTCTGGATCTCTAATTTTTTTAAAAGTGACTTATTATAGTGCACTTGTACAGCGCAAATGAGTGTATTAATTTACCAGTGAACTGAAACCAAGCCCGCCAGTGGTAATCTATTTTTAAGAGTGTGACACAAAACCAATTTCCAAAATCTTTGGCCATATACTAAGTGGTAGCCAGGTTACTGGTCAAACTAATTAAAAACATTTCTTTTCGCATTATCAATTAAAAATATCAAAGCATCATGATGAATTTCAACAGAAAAAGGTCCAAAGAAAATTTCTATTAGTAAAAATAAACCGATTGTGTATTCTGGATACCATAATGCAAGTGAAAGGGAATTGAATTGACATAGAAAAATAATGCAATAGAATGATTTCTTGTATTTCTTAAGCTTTATCCTTGTTGCTATCAAAGCTCTCGATTAGAAGAGTGTGGCACACGGACAGATGGACGGACGGACGTATAGATATATATTGTACCCGAAAATGACACGAATTGCAGAGTCAATTGCAGCAGTAGAAAACTAAGTGTCTTAGTTTTCACTAGGAATGTTGTCATTAAAGAAATACTCAATTAAAACGTTTATCCGTCGTAAATATATATAAAACCAAATATATTGCATTGCGTTCTTATATGTAATTTCATTTAATATCCTTCCAACAGTATTTACCATCATTTTTGATGGCACGGGTATTATCACAAAATCTCTGCCGTCATTTTTGACGGCTGGGTACACTAGTTTACTGATAAATATGTATTGCTCTCGTACTAATTGCAACAGCTTCAACTCATGCCAGTAACATCAAATTGCTCTCAAAATGCAAGACAATTTATCTTAACTTACCAGCTTTCAGATCTTAGAAATACGATTTTTTTAACGAATTGGGTGTGAAAATTAAATGAATTTACTTCGCGACTTTCATAAATGACTTAGGGCAACGCATGTTGGCTATAAAATGAACAATTGCTATTCATTTGTAGTCTTATTTAACACGTTTGTTGCGATTGCCTAGCCGGTGCAAATCTTTACTTTGCACACGTAATCACTAAAAGACTTGGAAAAAATTACAGAACCTAACCTAAGTGACCCACCGGTGGGTCGCATCGCAACAAACGTGTTAAGGCATGAGTGTAAGGTCTGTGAGGAGCCTTATATTAAAGCCCTTCCCAATCCGAATTTTATCGTCTGACTGGCGCTAATTTTCGTCAGCATTAACCGGTAATTATCGCCTTTTCTTACGATAAACCGATGATATCTTACGATAAGCCGGTAATTATTATCTGAAAAAGACTGTATTTTTATCGTCTTTTCCCTATGCTTGGAAGTACGGTAGAAATAAGACTGTAAAGACTGGTCAATATCGTCGGCGATTATTTCATCATCTGGAAATACCTATAATTACCGGTAATAACCGGTACCATTTCTATCGTCGGAAGTTCCTACTATAAACGATGATTATCACCGCAAATCGATGATTATCTCCGGTAAACCGACGAAAAAATTCGGATTGGGTTCATATTAAGTCCGTACAAATCAGCAAGGTCGCTTGAACAAAATTGAGTATTTACGTAGTACATCTCCTCTTTTCTAAAATGACTACATGAAAACTTACAATTTTTCGTCCGTAAGAATAATGTCCATCCACAAACCCCACATGCAAAATAACTTTTAACAGTGAACACAAAGGTATAAAGTTTATATTCATTTTTTTAACGAAACGAGAACTACTCTATAGAAATTACTCATAATTCAGACGAAATATTAACATCTTCTCTCGATAGGTGTACAACCTAGATGCTTAGTCTAGGGGAGCATGATAAAATCTAATGTGCAGTTTAGTATGTGTATCTTTAAAACAAGTGCGTCCATTTTGTGGTGAGTGCTGCCTTGTCGAAGCCTCTGTCCCGTATCTTACACCCGAACGTTCGAGTATAGTATGCGGGAATGCATCATGAATGTGACAAGCGAGCGTGGACACCAATAATTTTGCACATGCTTCAGGATATGACGACAAGCACGCGTGCACATTTGTCAATTATCATGAATACGCTTGAAGGACGGAACACGCGATCGCACCTGCCAATAATGATGCCTGCGAATGCTAAGCGCGAGTATCATGCAATCGCGTGCTCCGAGCAGCCATATGCATTAAGTGAACGGCCTCGAACTGCGCAGGGAACGCCTCCGTTTCCGACCATCGAACGAAGTACCTCAGTCGATTTTAGTTCACAAGAAGTTCATTGAATAGAACTTGAATCACTCCACTTGAAACCAGAGCACTCGTATTCGACTATGGTTAGTGATTCAAAAAGCAAAATCATAACGTGTAATGTAAGTTCTTTCGTCGTGGGTAAGAAATTTGATGGTACTTAAATGGGCATAACTTCAAGGAGCTGAATAATGACAAATTTGAAGGATATTATGCATAGTATTCATTACACGACAATATGAAATGAGCCAAACGTGCTTCGAAGACAAAGCATATACCCACTGTACTCGTATTCGTTAAATGGTCTTTCTTCAACGCGATCAAGTATGAATTCCTATTCAATGCATCGCAGGAGTTAATACTATATATGAACCCTTAATTCACTGTCAACACATTTATCTCTCTTTTATGCATGGAACTGCAAGCAAAATTATTATGCTAAATCAGAAGAAGTGCCGAGTGAAAAGCCAAATAAATAAGTTAAATGCCTTTTTTAAAATTGACTTGAAAGATTCATATTATTACATAAGGAACAAGACGCATGTTTTCCAGCAGGAAGTGACAAGTATAAATGTAACATTGCTCCTGTAAAAGCTCGTTGGTTCTATAATGTATTCATGAGAGAATGTTATTGATCTCATAATAAAATTGAACTTCCACTTAAAATGCCTCATGAATAATCAAAGTCACAACAGAATGTAAGCTGATCACGCGAACATTTAGATTTGCTTCAGCTGTTAAAATGAGTGGCTTGATTTCACTAACATCAGAAAGATAGTTAATTAGAATTACAAGAAACCCCTTTTAAGTAACAGAATGAGTATTATAGTTCCACTCATGCACAGATAAATAAAAGAGACCTCACACTACGCATTAAGAAATGGAAACGTCTGGAAACGAGAAATTTAGCAAAGCTGACAACAACAACTCTATCGCTCTAGAATCTCAGCTGGTGACACGTGCGGGCAAACCATGGAACAAGGATACCGACATTCATTGGACTGACATGCGTTTTAAGTTGGCCCTTCCTCCTGAAGCTTCAGCATTCAGTAATATGAAAGTTATACCGCATCAGAGCTTTTGGAAAATACGATTCGTAATAATTATTCAAACGCTCTGTTTGTAATGTTTTCACAGATTTGAGAAACACTTGTGAATCGAACGCTTTAACTTGACCTCGAGAAATTCTATAAAAGACAAGAAATTTCAGGTGCGGAATGAGCGACACTTGTGCTCGGTATTTTATGTACAAGCATTGCGTACTTTAAAGCCTCACACATAAAAAGGCTTCGCATCTGTACACTCTGACCATGACCCACACAAGCTTCACTAATTTTCGTACTGAATACAAACACATTTTTATTCCGTAGTTACATTCGTGGTACTTCACACACCACACTTGTTTTTTATTATTTTCTATTTTTCTTGTTTAATGTTCACGCCATAGAAAAAATATTGTTACTGTTACCTTCTTGCAACACAGCGTCTACAGGCCCAACTATTTTCACACCTTCTTGTATTTTTTTTCACCTAGGACATACAGCAAGATGACAACTGTTAATTTCTTAGTCATGTTCAGCGTTTTAGCAAATACTATGATGGCTACATCATAGTATCGTTCGCTACGCTTCCTACTGCAGCAAGGCTCGCTTCACTATCTCGCTAACGAGCGCCAAGTCGGTCTTCAGAATTCGTTTCGTGGGATATCTTGTGCACTTGAAATCACTCTCCGTTCAAGCAGATCATAAAAAGGTACTAAATATTATTAGACAACTTTTGAAGAAGTTTGACGGACGTCAGCAACATTTTTCTTCTCGATACCCAAAACGTGAAAAACGAAGCAGTACAATTAGTTGAAATAAGACGAGAATAGATGTACATTGTAATTTACGTATTCTTCAACAAACTTAGAAAGCATGTTAGCTTAGACATAATCCTTGATACTTGGGAAATGAGTCAGGCATAAAAGGGATCGTGAGGAAAGGCATACTGATGAAGAAACTCATTTGTTTCCGATTCGATAAAAAGTATAGATAAGGTTCCATTTGAAAAGCTCCGTGTAAGCTGAGTAGATGCACATTAAAACACATAATTTAGGAGGACAATAATAATATGGTTGTGTCGCATCATTTCATTAAAAATTGTTGCATATCTACTTTATTTTTATTTAATTGCTTATTAATGCTTAACTCATTAAAAGACATGGAAAACCCTGCACGCCGAACAACACCGTACAATTTAGTATTTTAATCAGCACATTTATCTACGGCCAATAGAATGAATGAATTACGCTAATACACAGAATTATGATGGTTTAGAAGGCAATAAAAATTGATAATTTAGTTCAGGAATAAAACTTGTTAATGAAAATTTGTATGTCTATACGAAAATTTGTATGTATATAGGCAATTGGTATGATAATTAAAAATCCGTAAATAATAGCATGATCAGAATTAATTTTTGAATGAGGAGTATGGAAGTCAAGCGAAAGTTTCTTTATTTAGGTCCATTCCTGGAGGAAGTCGACACGAGAAGAGTGCAAAAGAGAATAGGATTCTAACTTCTCCTACATCACCAGCTTGGTCGACTGGTATACGTTTTTGTTTTTTGTTTTTGTTTTGGTGAGCGAGTCTGCTTGCGTACGGAAAGACCCGGGTTCGAATCCCGCTGCCGACATGGTTGACGCGGCTAGAAATACGGCATGGGACTTGGGTAAACAACCGAATAATTATCGAAGTAATTATCCGACCCAAGAATGGGCCAGAAGGTTCGTTCCTATAGCCTCATTCTATTCTATTCTACTTACCGGATCCTGTCTAATTATGATACAAGGCACTAGACGCATACGCTTAGTACAACCAATCGCTCGGGTCAAACACTATTTGGTTGTTCGAGAAATAATGGCTGGTTTCAAAATAAATTTTTATTCATTGACAAATTAACTGATTATATTTTAATTAGTCAGAGTATGATCCTCCAATAGCCCTGCATCGCTGCCCTCGGTCAACCAGATCATTTACGCCTCATTGATAAAAATTCTTCTGCTTAAAAGATAGGAAATCCTTGAATGCAGATTCTACCTCTGTTTTCGGTCTGAAAATTATATTGTTTAAAAAAGTGCCCAGATGCTTGAAAAAATGGTAGTCCGTGGGTGAAAGATCTGGAAAATAAGGAAGCCGTGATGAAGTCTCGTCCTTCAAGTCCGTAATTTTCTGTAGTGGCATCGTGGCAACATGTGACCGCACATTATAGTGCAACAAAATTGGACCGCCGTGATTCATTAATGCAGGCCTAATCCGTCGAAAGTGAAATTGTATTTCTTTTAGTTGATTGCAGTAACTCTCTGCTGTGATGCCCTGAATGGCTTCCAGAAAGCTGTAATGGACAACTCCAATTGCTGACCACCAAACAGTCACCTCAATCTTCTGTGATGCAACTTTGGTTTTGGGAACTGATGGGTGACTTATCATGATCAAGCCATTGACTTGATCGTTTAATATTTTCATAGAGCATCGACTTTTCATTAAAAGTGTCTACTCGGCAAGTAAATGGTCATTGATGTCACGCAAACAGAGCATCGGACACACTTCAAAGAGCCGAGCTTTTTGATTTTCATTTAGTTCATGTAGGTCTCATTTATCGAGTTTTTTGGCCTCACTTATTGTTTTTAGATGGTCTGACACCGTTAAAATACTCACACGAAGTTCCTGCGGAATTTCTATGATATTTTGCAGTGGGCTTGGTTCAACAATTGCATTCAAGTGTTGATTGATTGAAATGCATGGCCATCCTCCACCTGCTTCATCTTTAAGGCTCTCATCACCATCACGGGATTTTCTAAAAAATGAAAACACCTTCAGACTGTCCAATAACTTTTGGTCTCCTCTCCTTATGCTCTGTTGACATTGGCAGCTGTTTGGGAAACATTGCAGCCTAGCTTGAATTTATGAAAGTAAAATGAACGAAAGTTTTCTTTTTTCATGTTCGTAATTTGGGGTTAACATGCTTTATTAAGTGTTTGGAAGAAATAGGTAGACAATGATTAAAAACACATCTGAATAATTTAGTATATTAAAATTTGCCTATCTACATATGTATAGGTATATATATATAAATATATATGTATATATATATAATAGACAGTGTATCTCTCTATCTCTCTGTATGTGTCCGTCCCATTACTTCCTATCTATTACTGAAGAAAAATTAATCACTATAAAATGTTCAATTTTTTCTGTCATTAGCTTTCTTTTCTTATACGGCCATGTTATTGGTGGATTCAGATTCAGAATGCAATGTTAGTTCAGTATATATTCATGAAAATTATTCAGATTTTGATAGTACCAAGGGTGTAACTAAAAAGTGTATTTAATTTCATAGATCCTTAATTTGATCACTTTTAAACCAAGGAATTTCTACGGGTATAATCTGGGCCTTGTAATCGGTAGATAAGATACAGAATTGAAGTTCTGTGTATAATATCTATGAAAAGTATTAATTTAAAACAGAATAATTCATCGTTAATCTTTAATACATTCATCTTTATAATAATTACAAACTAGTCATATCTGAATCGTGGAATTTCCACTGGAACTGTCTTTTAGTACAATAAAAATACTATGATAATTTGAATTTCAAAATAGTATTCCTGAAATATACAGTATTTTCCGAACTAACTAATAAACTACTGCAGTGAATAAAACTCCCTTGCCTGTCAGTGTGCATATAATTTAAATTTGCATTTACCTACGTCTTTTTCAAAATAAAGTTTATAAATACGTATGATCTGAAATAGTAGTTTGTAGGCATTAGGCTGAGCAAATTTTCGTTACTAACACTGATATTGTTAGGAAATTGGCAAAAATACATGCTGAACCACCTGAAGTGGATAGCGATCAGCTCCGATTCTCTAATGTGGACGTCCAGTACATAATCTGAAGCTGCAAATCCACTCAAATTACGTCCAAGTCTATCTTCTTCACAAGAACGCCCAGTAAATAAATAATCAGGAGTTACAACTGGGCCAAACTATTTCAAACGTGGTCGTTTTTACGCAGAAGCCTAATTACAGACTTATTCTGGTGTTGCGACTAGGAGAACATTGTATCGAGCTCTGTCTTCTTCACTGGAGCGTCCAGTCAGTACTTATTCTGGCTTTGCAACTGGGTCGTGATTGCATCCAGCTTCGTGTTTCCTGCTGGGCCGAGCAGTGCTGCTCGGCAAGCAAAGGCGCCAGGTGCTCTGGATGGCACATAAAGAAGCCCAAGGCTGAGAGACAGCGGTGTTACGAGGGCGAGACACTTGTGTCCTATTCTGGGACAGCCGGGATCGCATCTTCTACATGTGTCCTGACTCAATGAGCTCTTTGATAGATTTCTATTGAGGAGTTTTTGTTTCACAGCTTCACCTAAGTTTTCGTATGCTATTCTGGTGCTTTTCCAAAATTCATCTCAGCCTCACATGTAAAAATGAAGGGAGGTAAGCTCTGAAATAGAAACTGAGTTCAGCGTTTACTTACCTAAATAATGGCATTGTGCATAGGACAGTTTACCACACCGTTCCTATTCGTATTTCAACTTTACGACTGATCCATTTCCAATTGAGTATGTGTGCTTTTCTCTTTAGCTCACTCGAAGCAGAAGATAACATCCTAACACTGAGTGAAATACTTCCACTATTTATTTTAAGAAAAGTACACCAACTTGCCCCTTTTCAAGGTCTAACAATGAGTTTTTATAAATGAAATATCAGACAAGGATTAAACCTACTCAATGAAGAAACATTTTCATTGGTATTCAGAGAACAATATTAATAGCTTCAAAAATTGCTCATCAAATTCTGGAACTTATAAGCAGTATAGCAGCATAAGATCGTAGGTTTGTGCTTATAAATTTGGATCATAACAATATTTTTCAGAGAAACTGCTACACAACAAGCTGTTGCGTCATAATAAGCAAAACCGAAATATGCCAGCTATCTTTTATTGCGTCCACATATATGACATAATGCCCACATATCGTCGCGTCAATGCTCTCATCGTCCACTTATTTGTGTCTTGAAAACCCGATATTCTGAAGGCACAAGGCACAAGTGCGAGTTATTCTACCGGATATTAGAGACTGATTGGAAATATTATGCATTTAGAGTTACCTCCCGAACACTGATTTTCTAAATCAGCAACGCCCTGCTAGCTCAGTTTTCATCGTTTTTTCACATGGAAATAAGGATAGTGCGGCATGCACCTGAATAACAGTCTTAACTTCATGTCGCACGGTCTAGGCTTCATTCAAATGTATACAAGCACACACGAGTAGACAAATACGGTCTACCCTTCACGTACGACCTTAAAAGATTAATTTAAAATTTTCCAGCGGGACAGAAGTGACTGAGGTTTCGTTCTATAACACAAGAACTTGAAGGTTCATTTCCCGATACATGGGGCGGTTTTCATGCTGACAAACCCAGAATTTTAGCATTGATTCAGCACTGGTTGAGGCAAGCGAAAAGGCCTGGGATCCTCTCCTCTTCAAGTTGATAAACTGCTGCGAGAAAGCTGTTTTCGTAGCTAGAAGGTTAACGTAGGGTATGTCAAACCACTTCAAAAATGTAAATTTTTAGTTACTGAAAAAGAATGTTACCTACATCATAATGTAAGACTGACTTTACACTGAAAGAACGTAACTCTTACTCCTATAAAGCAGAACACAGTTAGAGCTTTGGATCAACGCATCTTGCGAATTATGGAGGAGTTGAGTTGAATAGTTGATGAGTATATTGTTATATTCTTTCAATCAACCAAATATAGATGATTGTAGCTTATTTTTGTCATGCTATTCGAAATTTTATGCCTTGAATAAATCAGTTTAATCTTATCCATCTGCTAGTTATGTTCTACAGTTAATGTCTTTGAAATGTTATCATCTTGCACTTTGAGTGCAAAAAGCTCCCTTGCTTCAGTCCAAATTAGCGGCAGGCAGATCAAATTGTTGTGCCCCGCAGCGCCGCGTCACAGTGGCTTACAGAATGCATCACAATGCCATCATCAAGAAGTCCAAACGACTTATCATTTTTCCGGGAACGTCTTAGGTTCATGCAAATTTTTTCGTGGGTAATAAACAGTCCGGAGGCAATCTTTGAGTTGTGTACAAAGTACAGTGGATTACGATATGAGTTTCCAACAACTGGAAGTATTGTTTGTTATACCTGGAACATATTTCTCTCTGCTAGACATGGCTATTTCAGGCATTCAGAGAAATATTTGATATTTTTCCAGATGAACTTATTCTAGAAATCCGAATATATTATGAGTATGAAGCAAGAAATTGAATTAAGTTTTGAAAAAGTATAGCAGGAGCCGTTGTCCGTACAAACGTTACGTAAAAAGATTATTATAGAATAATGCAGGACGTTAGACACAAGATTGTATGCTGTAATGAAGAGATAGACGTGGTGATATCACTGGAACTGCTGTATGAAATTTTCGATGATTAAAAACAAGCTATTATTACATTTAAAATTGATACACTTGAACAAGGTTAATGTTCTGCCTTTTTTTTGCTGCGGCCAGCTTGTGCTTAGAGACGCCCAAGTGTGTGTGTGGCGCTGATTATATGTACGCTTATACGTGGGAGGAGGAGCGTCTCCGTGGGTTCCATGTCCAGGGTTTGTGAATGTATTAGACATTGAGGCGAGACTGAGGTAACAAGAGCCTGCGACACCCCGCTGTGATGATTGCCAGCCCAGACCGAGCTACAGGATATACTTGACTTGATGGAGGTGCAGAGGCTAGCCTCCGGCTCAGCTTTACCACCTCCTTCTCTGTTCTCCTTCAACCAATTCAAAAACTCTGACTTGATGGTTGGGTACGTTTTACAGTAGCTTTAACTCACATCACTTCGTTTTTTTTTCAAATTTTAGTCACAAGATTCACAAACGCGTAATGCTTGAAAATTACAATAAGAGTTCAACCAGTAAAAACATATGCGAAGAGAAATTTTAAGCTATTTTGCCTAACATTAGCAAAGAAACACATCTGAAAAAACTGTCCATTGTAAACCATTCCTGTTATTGTCTTCAGGACTATCTGAAAAAATTTTCTACTGTTCTTGTTCACTACAATAAACAAAATTTTCTCGTCACTTCAAAAATGTTCCAAAGTGATAGACTTTTATGATAACAAAGGTAGTATCTCCGGCAATCAAGTCTAAATAAAATTTTGGACCCATTTCATATTTTAAACTGTGGCGTAGTGACTGTATATGGATCGTTTTGTAACGAAAGAAATTCAACAGTTTCCATAGGAGAAAATAACATTTTTCTAGAGTAATTTACTGTGACTCCAGTCATGTGAGTTCGTTAGATACTCTTTCCTATATATGCACTTATTTGTCTGAAATTGCAATGGTAGGGCACGGAGATACGCCAGACATTTGTGACCAGCCCTGATGTAGAGCATGTCACTTGTATCTCTGACCATTGCTTCCTCTTCCCACGAGTGCCCCATGCCCTTTGTAAACATCATGGAATTAGTTTTTGTGCAGATCTCAAATCTTCTATCCTCAGCTGGAAATCTGAATAGGTTCTTCTAGTGTCCAGATTACAGTTATCTTCCATTGAAGGCTACTTTACTGACCCGTGTTCAGTAACCAATGTATGCAAAAGCTCGCTTACATTTAAGTCGTGCATACAAATTGCCTCTTGTGGCACATTTAAACACAGAATAACGAACTGATGGACAGCGTACGGGTCAAATTCTTTTGATAAAACTCGATATCACGGATAATGTAACCAAGAAAGCGTTTTACGCTCTTCAGGCGCCTGACAACAGGGACGGTCGTGTGCCCAACTTTCCGTCTGTGTATGTATGCATTCGAGATCTGATCCTGAAGATGAGAGTAATTCATGTAATAATTATTCACAATGTTCTTAAATTTAGTAAAACTTGCATACACTTCACATATGTTTGAAAGCTCCAATATTTAATCCTTAAAAGTAATATTTTACTACTCTTGTACCAGCTCTGGCATATTTTCAAGGCATAAGGAGCGGAAATTTAACGAGTTTTATTTTAAAATATGAAAATGTAGCAGGTATTGGTAAATGAAGCTGAAAATTAATTCTAAAATGAATTGATACTGTTCATTTTTATATGGACAAAGGGTATTTTTACCACTGCCTGCATGAAGCATGAATATCTCCTGATAGATGATCGTATTCTTTTTAAAGAATTTTGCTTCCTTTGAAATATAAAGAGAAAAACGACACAGATTTTACGCCTCTGAATATTATCAGTCTCATCTCTTCATCAATAACAAAAGTATGGATTTTTATTCTTTTGAACATTTCAAATATAATCCTACTCACTTCACATATACCCATGAATACAACATTTCTTTTATCACCAATGCATGAAAGTGCCTCGCATGAGTCACAAATGCTCATATTTACAAGCCCGACAGATCCATTGAGTCCATGAAATTTATTTAATAAATCTGGACTGTGGTTTTTCAACTCAATACTTGACCATCGCAAATTACGAGTAAGTGTGCGTACAAGCATGCATTCACCATTCGCTGAACTGTGATATCATTGAGGTAAATGTGCACAGTCCAAAGCAGAGTCAAAGTAAGAAATCGGCCATTTTGTGTGGTAATGAAATTCAGACGCAGCTTTCAACTGCAAAGACCGAAGAATCATGGATTGTTTTTAAAAGCAGCGCTGACCACTGGTCGATAATGAACTACTGCAGAATCCATGCATGTTGAGAGGCCCAATTATACATTTGGTCTACTATCCGCCCGGCCAATAGATCTTCAAGTACTAACTCTTAATTCTTTTATACTGTATCAGCCAAGGTTTTCAAATAAGGATGCGTTGGATATTTAAAATTAACATTTTGCTTTATTGCCGATTCATATATGCTCCGTAGTTGGGAAGAAAACTTGATGGTAAAAATCGCTTAATGTACGAACACATTTTCAAGAGCAAAATGTCGGGTGTATATTTTGAAAAGCTACAGAGCGTGTTTTGCATGCTATGTATAATAATGGGGACCATGCAGCGAGCTTCTCGATACAGCGGTGGCCATTGCTCATGCTGCGAGCTCCGCTGCTTTTACGTACCAAAGTTAATAAAGCAACATGCACGGACGGCTTTCATGGTTGGCTGATGAATTATTCAGTTCGTAATGTTACATAGAGATAGCTCATGAACGAAACATGCATTACATTCGAAATAAAATTTTCCTTCTTGTTGAACCGAGGTCATAAATACGTCGACTTCAGTCCGCACACTCGCCGCTTACATATTCGGTCGTCCAGGGTCGTAAATAAACAAGTAGCTTAATGTAATCTGCTGTAAGACGCATGCCACAGGTATCGCTGCTAAACTTTGCTTATTAACGCTCGCTTTCATCGAATTATAAGTCTCCATTGAGAAGTGTTCACTGTCACCTAACTTTCCATGTTGCGCAGTCTCTCGGATGTCCTCCATTGAATAACGACTCTCTGTGCAACACCTTGAGCCCAAAGCGTTAGCCCAAGTTTTAACAAACGATGTGTCTTCGATTTCAGTATGGGCGTAATACACAGGGGACTTGAATGGTGCTAACTTAACACGTTTATTTACAGATCTTTATGGCGAACGCATAGGCGTTGATGGTACGTGCGCGACCATATTCAGGCACTAAAATTAAAATAGCGTTTGCTTTACCGTTGCAGGACAAATTTTCATTATTTAGAAGTTTTCCACATAATTTCGAGAAACGGTTTAATAAAATTGATGCTAATCACAGCAAGAGCTTGAATGCACAGACTCTAAAGAAAATTGTGACTATCAGTGAATAGAGAAGTAATGGCGAGATCAATACCTAAACAGGAGCGGGTTCACAACAAATTGCTGAAATTACGCACTAAACTACAACAAAATACCAGCGTCTTTTCTAGAGTTCCGTATCCGTGCAGTGGGTTCTCGAGCCACAATTCATGATGGAGCCATGAATAATAGAGAAGCTGCTTCGAAACCTCGCAGCAGAAAGAGAGAATGCCGTAGTGTGGGGCGTGTGGGGGCATGCGGAGGTATACAAGCGTAAACCTTCCATCCGTCCGTCCGTCACTCCGTGGCGGTGGAGGGAACCATTCATCACGGGTGCATCATTACCTCTCAGCACCTCTCATTACCTTCTATCACTGCTTATTAACAACTATTATGAGCGATTAGAGCTTATTGCAGTCATTACGATCGCCCGCAAAGCTGAGCTTCAAGGCACCTTTCGTAGCCTTGCTTTAGCACAAACTTGCACAGCTCGGTTCAGAGACTCACCGCAAATGTTCCAGCTTCCGCTTTTTCCCACATTTACCTAAAATTTTATTCCCTACTTAAGCCACTTACGCGATTAGTTGCAAGAACGTTAGCATCACTTTATCACTATTAACTCTTTCAAAATTAATTCGAAGGGGAGAGATAATGGAGAAAAGCCGTTAAGCTGGAACGTGAAGTTATATCCTTGAGCTACAAGCACGCGTGAATTTTATCATTCCCTGTCTTTTTGGTCCAATCGAGGAGCATGTGTATAATGAGCTTCCCAAAGTACCTACGTGTACGGACGCTTGTTTTTGCCAGGATAGCAGAAGCGTCTTGCCAGACCCAGTGTCATTCATAACCCTTAGAGTAAATAGAAGAAAATTTCATGTGAGACACTTCACCGTTGAGGGCTAGCATGATATTTTCATTATCGTAATAATATCTTACATGTCAGGCAATACCAAACCTACTCGTAAGCCGAGACTGGTTATCGAATTATTATTATAATTATTGTTACTTAGTATACGATGGCTATATTTTTTAGCACGAGTGAGTTTCAGGCAATTGTGTTCAGCCGTGCTTACAAGTGCGAGCACTCGCCCTTGTCATCAATAACTACTCGATTGAATCGTAAGCGAGCACACGCACCGCGTCGGCAGTGCAGGTCGAGAGAGGTGTTGCCTTTAGGACGGGAGACCATCACTCATACGCTACTGGCTCTCTCACTCACCATTAGCAACCAAGAGGCAATTGTACCTGTCTTTCACCTGCTATTTGCCGTAGTTTCGTGTCTTTTGTGAGCCAGATAACGTCCAACATGATGGATGAAGTGTGTAAAGAAATGTTAAACTGGTGTTTAGAGGCTCAAAATGTACAGCACGGCACCTAGCATACATAGGACTGTTCGTAAGCCCTATTATGGACCTGTTTTACCATCGTCTTGAATCTGCAAGCCCTTTTCAGAAACCTATAAGCCAGACAATTGAGTATGAGCTGTACATACAATAGCTGCTAATTTTGCCGTGTGTTCTCGAGCTAACCAAATAACGCAGTGTTCATTTACTCAAAAGCCTCTTTTATCGGCATACATGCTTCACTCGACAAGTAATTCTATGAATCCAAGTAATTCACGGCCACTAACATTGGCATACTCCCGAATATTCGAGCAATTGTATTGCAGTAATTCTCCCTAATTTTCATACACCTTATAATTATGCAATGAAACGGAGAGGTCTGAGTGATTCAAATTTTACTTAAGGGTTCATCCAAGAGGTAAAATTTATAGTGACAAAAAATGTAGCTCCTCATTTTCCAACGCAGAGTGTAAAATTAACACGAGATTTATTTTGTTTCGTTAAACAGTGCAAGAATGGCGTTGTTTCGAAATTGGCAAATAATAAGGCAATAGGTCTAACTAGAATATTGAGAGACTGCCCTCAAGTCACTTGCGTTCTTGTCAGCAGCGTTTTATCATGGACGTTATTTTGGCTTCCGTTTAAGTTTTTTGATAACTGCAACATATGTTTGAATATGATGAAAGTTTATTGATACAATTTCACTGTTTATATCAGCAATGTAACAATGTACGCTGTGTATTTGTGACATTGAAGCTCAGTCTGTAACTTGGCGTGCATACGTCAGTGACTGTTTACTGTACTCACATGAACCTGAAATTACCTCGACGTTGGAGCAAAGTTTTCATTACTAACATATGACTCGAAATAAAACTGGATCGGGAGTCTCACGAACGAAACTCTGTTAGGTCAAATGAATTTAAGATGCGACAAATAAGCAATTCCAGCCTTTAATGATGAAGAGGTGTTAGCTATTTTTTATTCATTCATATGGAAGTTTTGAAGAAAACATTTGTGAAAATAAATACTGTTGGAAACACTTGAATAGTGATCTTTAATGGCTGAAATCTAAAAACACAAAAGAACACGTTCCTAATAATTGTTTTCTGGCAACACGTTTTTGTCCTCGATTGTTTCAAGGTGGTTATGAATGCAAAAGGAGGGTTTTATTCTCGTATTGAGAATGCTCATGAAGCACAAAACAAGCTTATCTAAAGTTAAATATATAATTAGAAGCGAGAATGTCCTCGGTACATCGTCAAAGGCTTTGTGTGATACAAAAGCAAGAAATTCTTCTAACATGTATCGGCAGTTGAGCAGAACTTCCTTGTAGCGATCATGAAGCTACGACATAGCCGGACAATGCCCCGATTGACGGAACACCTTAATTTATGGGCCATAAATCTGTACGCTGCTCTTAATGGACTTGTGTTCTTTACGGTCACTTGGTGAATAAAGCACCAAATTACACACGTGCATGCACTCAACGAGAGAGCCGTGTGGCTCTTATACACTGTAAACTATAATGCAGACCCAACACTTTGTTCAGCTTCGGCACAATTTTCTTGCTTGATGCGCATGCTTCGAGAGCAGCAGCAGCAGCGCTACGTATCTCTAGTTTATATGTTGTGTCTGAAATATAACATATCAAGACGTAGCATATATTAAAGTTATTTGACACGCTGCATTTCATCTATCAAGCGTATTTTTTTATTGCTCTGGAGGAATATGTTTGACCACTATCAGTGCTGAAACCTTGACCATGTATCAAATAAGACTTCACACATGTTCCAAATTGAACATTTATCAAGATCTAGCCTGAATTTGACCGTGTTCAAAATTGAACACTGAAGTCAAAGAGGAGAAAAGCAAATATGTTCGAAATTTGACCACTAAATAAACTAAAAATCAAGCCCTGTTACTCATACATGCTCACACGTCTTACAACCTACCATAGACAAAACCTTATGTTCATATTTTGTGTTTTATACGAGATACATAGGAAAAATGTAAAAATTAGTAGGCATAGCAAATATTCCCAGGTTGTCACATTTACTTCTTGTTTCTAAATTCTTTTCACTATTGCTTTGATATTTGTAACGTCATTCGCTGGCATACTTGATGGTCCACATGACAGTTCTATAATTTTATGACGATCTTTTCTTCTCGTCCTGACTAAGAATATCCATCAGTCTTGCCTGTAGCGCGCATCTGACACATCCAAGCGCCTTCACCACTCCGCTTCCAAAACTACTCAGTCATAATGCATCGTACTGTAATTTAAACACGTTTCAGCCATTTATAGACACACAAGTTCTATGAAGATGTGCCTCTAATGACGCCAACTAGAAAGTTTCGTCTTAGGAAATCGTCCAATTACTGTAAATTGATTATCTGTGCCGTTTGTAAACTATTCTCAGTTCTCTATTTTTTGCTGTCTATTTGCTAGTAAATAAGACTCCCTAACTACTGCGTTATCAATCTAGCACAACCTGTTTCTAGCTTAACAACGTCATGCTCAATTAAATAACAAGAGAAACAGAGAGACAGACATAGGTAAAATAACAAAAAGCATTATTTTCATATGACCATCAGTTACCATTCTTCATGTTGGAAAATAAGTCTGTTTCGGTTTTGGCATGCTCAATAAATGAGACCACAAATGCTGAAGAGTCAATCCAGACCGACAATCGGCTTATCCATCATGCCAGACTTGGTACGTGTCCCAACCAATTGTGCGGAGGCCAATTACAGGCATTTGGATGCAAACTTGGTACCTTGAAATATGCACGGATAATGACGACCTGCACCCTCTGACAAATGGACGCTCATCACTGCCAGGTCGTCGTTGAGGGACACCGTCTCATGAAGAACGACTACTCTTTCTTCGGTCGCTCGAGAAGTAAATAACTGAAACCGTGCCACATAAAGAACTACTGCATGATATCAGGCGCTGCCAGGTCCTGCAAGTACAGGGGTAAATTTTCGGGTACGGACGAAATGAAGCAGCCAAAGAGAATTCGTCAATCCGGTGCGTCGATGTTACACTAGCCCTACAGCAAGACCTCCTTCTCAACAGACCCAGAACACTTTTTGCTCGCTTTTGAACTCAGCACCTGATGCGTAACTCTCGGTTGTGTCAAGGATACACATTTCAGAAAATCACCACTATTGATGCGCTCAGTCGCCTTCCTTTCTAAACATCAGGCCTAAATGCGCTCGAAGTCACTGTCTTATAAAAGTCTTATACTCGCATCATAATGGTATCAGGTAAAATATTCGTAGCAATAAATTTAAGAAATTTGCTATAGATTGGTTCTCACAATTCCCCAACCAGCTGTGGAGCAATTGACACCTGGAACCGCTGGTTTGAGCTACGCACATAACAGGTCGCGCTCGTAAAGTAGCGATAAATCATCACTACTGCCATTGCTCTAAAGCATGAATTTTGCATGAACATATGATGAACTATGCTCGTGCTTTTATTTAACATTGTTGGACCTCTGTGTCCCACCGTTACCTAAACCAACACGTATTTGATGGACACCATTTTTCATGAATATTTGTGTCTATTAACTCAGCATGTGCTGTACGGACAAAAAGAAAGCTAATTTATTCCTATAGCAGCATGTCATCATCCTAACAATATTTAAACTGCACCAAATATTATTCGAATTTGGAATTATTTATAATCATACCCAATATTACCGAGAAAAATCATTAATTTTTTCGGTATACATATGTTATTTAATGACTGTTATACTAGGGAAATATGATCGTAAAATTAACACTTTATGATGAATCGACAAGGTCAAACAGGCTCGTGACTTGTACGCCACGTGAGCAAAGTACCAACATTTATCCCTTCTATTTTTGGAATAGAAATAAGTAAAAACATAGAGCTAATACGATAGTAATTTCTTTCAGCATAGCAAAACTACCTCAATGACTTCTTCGCGAACAATTATTTGAAACGTAAAGTCATCCCCTAAAATATTTAGTTGTAAAATACCAATATTTTCATATTCATAGTTTCGATCCAACTGTGATTCTACAACTTCGCTTGATAACAAGCATTTGTCTCGTGCCATAGATTTGGTGAATCGATACAAGCCATGTCATATATTCAAGGAGCAATGTAGGGCGTTCGTTATTAGCTGCGAGTATAGCCGAGTTTCTGAGACCACACGACGTCATGTGACGGAACTTTGTCATTCATTTATGCAAATGAGAAGATTTAGTCTGCGTCATGTGTACGTTTGAGCTGATCAGCCACACAGGTGTACGTGTGTATAAATAAATGTGTTCTCGCTGTTCAGACAAGCACAGAGCGCTATCGAACATGTGCGAGGTCGTCACTCGTGAAGGTCATGTCTTAAACATATATTATGACCATAAAATATATTGCTCACAACGAAAATCATTTTGCTGACTATTTTATAAATTTAAATAGGATTGTCTTGAACTATCACGCGCAACGATAGTATCTTATCATAATCATACCATGAATCTATGAGTCTGGATGAACACACCAGTAACTACGAGGTGCGCTAAGTCACTCGGTGCTACAACAGGCTGCTGCTAGAGAAAATGATTGTGTATTGTGGTGTTCACACGAATACATTTTATTGTCGGTAAGAGATTAGCAAGGCAATTTTCTTTATTTCCCTGTCGAGAATTATGGTTAAAACCCCTATTATTTTGCATGTGAAAATACGGAAAACATTTATGAGAATGTAAACCATAAAATACTTGAAGGAACAAGCAATAATTGTGCAACTAACAACGGTCAATTGCAGGCGCTACAGTCGGTGTACCATCAGTGCTAAAGTATGAACTACAGATAGCGATTTTAAAAAAAAATAGTTCAAAAGGAACTATTCAAATTAATAAAATGGAAAAATACAACGGAAAGTAACGAAGATGATTCCAGAACTCCGCAATCTCAGCTACGAAAGACGTCTTCAACGCCTTGAACTTGTATCCCTAGAACAAAGAAGACTGCGAGGACAACTTATTGAGACCTTTAAGTATCTCAATGGCCTCAACAATGTTACCCTGGAAGGGCTCTTCGAAAGAGACGGTAACGTAAGAACCCGAAATAACGGTCAAAAACTATTACTGAGAAACTTCAAGACATCTCAAGCTATGAACTTTTTTCCCGTTAAAATTGCCGCAACTTGGAACCAGCTGCCAGAAAACATAGTTTCTGCTGGCACTGTGAACACATTCAAAAATCGTCTCGATAAATTTTGGATTACGAACCCCCCAGTATTACATCCTACTAACTCTATGTCCCTAACTCCTTAAGGCTAATGTATGATTGAGATAAATGCTCGTGACATAAACGCCTGTGCGTGAGTGATATGTGTGCACATGACTAAATTGACTTACGTGGTTAAGGTGTACGTGCATGACTGATGGATTTACTTTAGACGGCATGGGACTTCGGTATTGAACCAAGAATGGGCCAAACGGCTCGTTCCTATTGCCTTATTCTATTCTATTCTATTCTATTTAATGGCTATATTCTACTACTAGACAGTTCCCGTGGAAGTTCCACGGATTAGATTTTACTGATTTAAATTATTATAAAGACTAATGTATTAAAGACTGACGCCGAATTATTGTGCTTTGAATGAATATTTTTCATTTATATATATATATATATATATACATATATATATATATATATATATATATATATAACTTCTATTCTGTATCTTATCTACCAATAACATAGTCCAGTTAGTACCCGTTGAAATTCCTCAGTTTGAAATGATAAAATTGAGGATCTCTGAAACAAAATACAATTTTTAGTTCACCAGCGGAATCTTAATATTTTTTCTGAATATATACAAAACTTCCATTCTGTACCTTATCTACCGCTAACATGGCCGTGTAAGAGAAGAAACCTAATAACAGAACAAATGAGTATTTATAGTGATCCAACGCCTTTGATATCCATAATACAATGGTTATAATACATGCATATTCGTTCTAATTTCAGTTCAATAATTTTTCTTCAGTAATAGATACGAAGTAATGGGACGGACGCACATAGATACAGAGAGATGGAGATACATAGTCTATTATACTAGACAGTGCCCGTGAAAATTCAACGATTTAGATTTAAATAAATTGAAATTATTATAAAGATGAATACATTAAAGATTTACAACGAATTATTCTTTGAAATGAATACTTTGTATTAATTTCATTCAGCACTACCTTTCTGCATCTAATCTACCGGTAATGTGGTCCAGATAGTACCCGCTGATATTCCTTAGTTTAGAAGTAATAAAATTAAGGATCTACGAAATGAAATACATTTTTCAGTTTTGTCCGTGAGTATTTTTCATCAATATATACAGAGCTTTCATTCAAAGTTAATGACAGAAAAAATGGAGTGTCTTATAGTGATCCGGTGCCTTCGGTATCCACAATACAATGCTTGTAATACATGCATACTCGTTCTGACTTAAGTTCTATAATTTTCTTCAGTAATAGATTGGAAGTAATGGGACGGACACACACAGATACAGAGAGATGGAGATGCATAGTCTATTATATATGTAGATATCTACATAGATATTATAGACAATGTATAATATATATCTCTCTGTATTATCTCTCTCTCTCTCTATCTGTGTGTGCCTGTCCCACTACTTCCTATCTATTACTGAAGAAAAATTATTGAACTGAAATCAGAACGGGTTATACATATATTAAAAGCATTGCATTGTGGATACTAAAGGCGCCGGTTTATTATAAAATACTCCATTTTACCCCATCATTAGCTATCTTCTTCTATACGACCATGTTATCAGTAGATAAGATACAGAATAGAAGTTCTGTATATACTTATGAAAATGATTTAGGTTCTGGTAGTACCGTGAGTAAAACTGAGAAACATTTTATTTCATAGATCCTTAATTTTATCACTTTTAAACCATGGAATTTTCATGGGTACTATCTAGGCCAGAGGTCGGCAAAGTGGTCGATATCGACCCCTGGGGGTCGAGGACAGAACTCAAGGGGTCGATGAATTTATGGGGGTCGGAAGGGGGTCGATTAAGGATATATATGGTTGAAGCTGGTTTTAGCCATGCGAATGTGATTCTAACAAAGCAGAGAAATAGACTAAACTTGGAAAACTGTGGTGATTTACGGTTAAAGCTTACCAATTTTAAACCAAATATCAATGGCCTTGCTGCCGCTCATCAAGCTCATCCATCTCATTAATATCAAGTTTATTGATAAATAGGTAAGATAATGTATTTTTCATTTTTCTTTTTTGATAAAAAACATATTGCGTACTTCCATGGCAGTCAATATTATTGGAAAGTAGCACATTTGTTTTATATAATTAAGTTCATATCAATTTTTCAACGATAAGTATTGTTAGAGTTCGAAACAGTCAAAATTCCCTATAGGTAGGTAAACTTCTATTCTTTTCTTTTTTACTTTATATCAGTGAAGACTGCCTCTTTCTCTTAATATATATCTTCAAACAATGTATAGGGTAAAACATAAGATTGGTTTGGTTTATAACATTTCTCTTTATTTTTGGTCATCAAAAATGTCAATAATGGTTTAACATTTTTTTTCACCTATTTGTGTGTGTGTGTGCATGGAGGGGGTCGATGTAAATACAAATATCCTATGAAGGGGTCGACGAGTAAAAAAGTTTGCCGACCCCTGATCTAGGCTATGATGTCGGTAGATACAATACAGAATAAAAGTTCTGTGTATATTCATGAAAAATGTTCATTTAAAACACAATAATTCGTCTTAAATCTTTAATAGATTTGTTTTTAAAATAATTTCAAATAAGTCAAATCTAAACCGTGGTGTTTCTACGGGAACTGTCTGGTTTCATATTCATAGATGTTGAGAGATTTAACCAAACAGTTTCAATTTGATCTCAGGTCCCCACTGGAAGGAAGTTTGTGGCATTACAGAACCAAGAGACAGTTAATTTTTTTTAAACAAAATACAAAATCCCACATCAAGCATACTGATTATATGTTGAGCTTAAGTCATGGAACGATATGGCTAATTTCGAGAAAATACCTGAAGTGGAATGCCTAAAAGCAGTAGCTGATGCAAATTTTCAGTCTCGCAAACAAGGAATCCAGGATAGCGACCTGCGTATTTTGACTTAACTTTGAGGAAGATTGATTCCACCTTTCAATCTGGTCAAATGAAAAATAGTTTGTTAGGCCCCAGTTACCAAACAATTCAACAGACACATGGGCCCCAACAAATCCCCACATTGTAATCGAGAGCTAGAAGGCTTTTGGAGAAAAAGTTACATCCTGGGTGGGGGTGGTGCATGGGAGGGTTGGCAGGATCTGTTACCTCTGATGTATACGAGGAGAAAATCCTAAAGAATACGAGTACAGTCTGGTATGCAGTTAGGCCACCGAACGTCTGTACTGATTTCAGCAGGACGGCGCCAGCTGTCATGTGACAGCCTCGGGTCTTCAGTTCCTGGAATCCAAGTTTGGTGACTGAGTGATTCCACGTCAGATGGATCACCAATGACCCCTATACTATCCAAACATGTTCCCCCTCCTAGATTTCTTTTTCTAGGCCCAAGTCATGGTGCATATCATCAGGTGTCAAGCAAGCACTTTGGCAGAGTTGAAACGTATCGTGGAAGACTTTAGTCAATATGAGTGAGGAGGATATCAAAAAGATAAGCTACACCAAGAAAAGAGCAGAGATAAGTAGGGGTGAGCTAGGAGGGAATTTTGAACATTTGAAGCAATGAACTCAAAGGCCAAACTTATGGCATATCATTGCTCTCATTGTTTTATGAAAAAGTGTTGCGATTAAATATTTTTTTGGGGGAATTATCGTTTTGTCATCACAGTTGTTCATAAAGTAATAGCAACACAGTTCCCTGTTCTCCTGCAGCATAAAGTAAGTACTGTACTGAATAATAACCTCTTATTCTTCAATAACAATCGTTTTAATTGTAATCCTAATTCCACGACTTGCATTTTAAAAATTGAGCCTAATTAATAAATACATTTATTAGTAATGATGAATTCGTATTAGAAGCGAGAATGATCGTGTGAATATGATAAATTATGAATATATATGTGTAATAATTTCTTTAAGCAACATTACAGCAAGCAGGATATTCCCTAAACATTTTATTCACTATACAAATAATCGTAAATTTTAAAAGAATTTAAATATCTTCTAGCATAAAACAGGCTACAATGGAAATTTTTAGTGTGAAAAAAATGTTTGGAAACAATCAAAATCCATCCAATATTTTAAAACATATTTTATGATACGATTATTAGGTAGCGAATGTTCGTATTTTTATACACCAAATTTGGCGATCGTTCATTAAATTTTCGCCTTGTCTTATTACGTGTGAAGAAAAATGGACTATTTGCAAGAACAGCTAACGTTCAGTACGTTGGTTGGATAGAAATGAAGTGTCAAAACACTGTCAAAGTGAATATTTACCAAAAAATGCTAGTGGTGTCTGTTTGGTAGCCAAATGCTGCTGCATATAGTTGTATATGCTGCATTATACATAGTTGTACAAGACCTGGTACGTCTGCAGCATACATATGCATAAATTAATTAAATGATATGATATGTGAACTTGCCATAAAGTAATCGAGATTGATCAATAAATGCTGATAATTATCTTGCACGACAATGCTAGATCACATATTGCACATAGAACGCTGCTCAAGGTGCAGGAACTGAACTTGGAAGTTCTCTGTCATCCCAATCCGAATTTTTTTCGTCGGTTTACCGGAGATAATCATCGATTTACTGTGATAATCATCGTTTATAGTAGGAACTTCCGACGATAGAAATAGTACCGGTTATTACCGGTAATTATAGATATTTCCAGACGATGAAATATTTGCCGACGATATTGACCGGTCTTTACAGTCTTATTCCTACCGTCATTCCAAGCATAGGGAAAAGACGATAAAAATACAGTCTTTTTCAGATAATAATTACCGGTTTATCGTGAGATATCATCGGTTTATCGTAAGAAAAGGCGATAATTACCGGTTAATGCTGACGAAAATTAGCGCCGGTCAGACGATAAAATTCGGATTGGGATGCACCATATTCACCAGACCTTGCACCAACTGACTGTCATGTCATCCAAACATGGACAATTCATTGCAAGAAAAATTGTACAAATCTGAAGAAAAAACAAAATCAGCCTTTCGTGATTTTATCCTCTCTTGCTCTCCAGAATTTTTTGGTAAGGGTAAATGCTGGATAATGTAGATGCATGCTTTGATTAAACTACATATATTGTTTTTTATTGAAGATAATGTGAAAGCTTCCTGTTCAAAATCAGACATTGCATTCTTAACTACCTGATAAATAGATGTACGTTTGAAGCTAGTGATGAGATTTAATATAGTATATGTTTTTTTATTCATATCTTTAAGATGGACCAATAAATAGTGTTCAAACCAAAGTGTTATCTGTATATGTTTGAACCAACATCATAAGAAAATATTTTTTGTCTGAGTTTTCCCAGGAAAGATACTTGGAATGCCCAATGTTGACCATTCTTATTAGAATACCAGTTTAAATTTGATAGGAAAGAGAAGTAAGAAGATATTTAAACAATTTCAGTAATACTCTTTGAGCGACACAAAAACTGAATCAGCATTTCTTCATTTTGTTTTAGATACATTCTCTATGTCAACGATAAAACCATAGACCACTAGTGGTGACACTACGGTAGGTCAGACTACGTTGCATTGATAACTACCAAACAGTGGTAGTTATCAATGCAAACAGTGCATAAAGCATACCACTTTCCCCTGACCACATCGTGGTGACGACACAAACTTGCCCCGCGTTTGTGCCAGGGTCCCACGAGGCTTACCACCCATCAGCGGAAGGGACGTCCGTGCTCCTGCCGCCACCGCAACAGTCGAGCAAGCCTCAAAGGATGTAATGGACGTAGAGGAAGGCCGTAAAGCTTCCGTGTCGAATTTTATGATTGCGTTAACTGTTCCTCCTCTATTAGCATGGCCGTTTTTAGAGGTAATGAGTACATCATCACAGCACCACTGAGACTGCGGAGGCGTGAGGTCACATAGACGGATGTCGTTCACCGCTCTTAACGTGAGTTATTTTTTCGCTCATTTTACCGTCGGTATAATTTATTGCACATTAGCGGCCAGAGTCTCATGCAGCATGCATCTAAGAACAGTTTTTCCGTAGCACTATCCGATATTAAGGTACTACAAGGAGCATAAAGCGACAGCGATACTCTGCCTTGTTGACTACTAATCCTGCGAACACCATTTACACATTTTGTGGTCTAGTATCACTCATAGATTTTATTCAGAATCTTTCGCCTCTATATCACTGTCGCAAAAGTCTCCTTATGCTGAAATAGGAAAGGAAAGTGGTCGCTCAGGGTCGGCATTCTCTGTCATAATATCCTCTTTCCAATCCACTCGTGAAGGCTAGAGCCCCAGAGGAGATTGAAGACATCGGGTCGCACTAAACTGGTCCTCAGGTGACCTCTTCTTCTGAACTTTACTAGGCATTCGGGCACGCTCCACGCTCTCTTCGTGCACGCGTCCAACTGCATGCGCGTAGTCCAAGCTTTTTATCCACTAGCCAACAGAGCACTGAGAAACAAATCATATTTTTTTTAAGTACAAACAAATCATGAATACGAACAAATATTGAAAGGTTTTTCTCGTAACCAAAGTCCTTTCCTTTTATCCTCTCATCGATGGTTGACTAAGCAATGACACAAATCGTTTTTATAAACCGAGTAAAAAATGAGAGTGAAGGTGGTCTAAGTCGTTCAAGTTCTAATTAAGAAAGGCGTAGGCGCGTAGTTGAGCGTTCATGCACACAAGCCAGGGTCTGCTCATGCAGATCTACACCGTCCACCCTGCATGAGCTGGCAACACTCATTTTGATTCTGGAGGTTAAAATAACATTCTCTCAGACATCCTGTGATTCTAACTCTAGTTGAAACTTGTTGTTGATGAGTTTGAGAACTTACTTTAATTACAAGAAATATTTAATTTCAGTTAAAACCCTTACACCTTCATTCTCCATGAAAAAAATATTAAAAATGTGCATTAACA
Organism: Trinorchestia longiramus; assembly: GCA_006783055.1. Classification (NCBI taxonomy): domain Eukaryota; kingdom Metazoa; phylum Arthropoda; class Malacostraca; order Amphipoda; family Talitridae; genus Trinorchestia; species Trinorchestia longiramus. The sequence goes on from VCRD01000100.1 coordinate 292,374, forward strand.
CATGAAGTAGCTTCATGTCTATGGAACCATTAATTTGGGTGACCTCTTCAGTGTAGGCTTCATTAAAGGCAACAGTAAGCCTCTACATTTTAGGGCAGTGCACAATCATTTATTATATGAATAGGTTTTAAAGGACATCATCAGAGGTTTCTTATTTTAAAAGTAACTCCTAAAAATTAATACAGGACTAAACAGTTCCGGTGGAAATTCCACGGTTTAGATTTTACTGTTTTGGATTTATTATAAAGATGAATGCATTAAAGATTTATGACGAATTGTTGTGCTTTAAATGAATATTTTCCATTAATATATACAGAACTTCCATTGCGCATCTTATCTACCGATAGCATGGCCAAGATAGTACCCGTTTAAATTTCTTGATTTAAAAGTGATAAAATTGAGGATCTATCAAATAAAATACATTTTCACTTTTACCTGTGGTATTATCAGAATCTGAATATTTTTCATAAATGCATACAGAACTTCCATTTTCTATTTTATCTACCAATAACATGGTCATGTAGGAGAAGAAAGCTAATAAAGGGAAAATGGCGTGTTTTATAGTGATCCGGCGCCTTTGGCATCCATAATACAATGCTTGTAATGTATACATACCCGTTCTGATTTCAGTTCAATAATTTTTCTTCAGTAATAGATAGGAAATAATGGGACGGACACACAGAGAAAGAGAGAGATGGAGATACATATTTGATTACATATGTAGATAAGAAATATTATACGTTTGAATTTCACATGAAACACATTGGATTTATAAACTGCACAGTCTTTTCCTCTTTACAAATTACGTTTCTAGGTCGGTGCGTGCTACCGTACTTAATCTTCTCATGTCTATCATTCGTTCTATTTTGGAGAACTGACTTCAGACCTCGTCCAATTTGATTTTACCACAGCTGGACACACAGAATGTGATGTGATTGAGCGCAACTGTTTAATGAATGTCTGACGTAAATATGAATGTCATATTCATGATACACAAGTAGACCCACACGTGAGAATTCACGTGTTTTTTTATTGATTTTTCCGTTTGATTTACCAGTAGACGCAGGCTTTGCGAAGGTGTTCCCACATTGAAGGATGTACCTTTGGTATCCACAATACAATGCTTACAATACACGTATACCCGTTCCATTGAAAAATAAATACTTAGCATAAGAAAAACAATTTATTTCAGCATGCAGTATTTCAACTTTCGGGCATTCCACTATATAATAACTAGTGTACTCAGCCGTCAAAAATAACGGCACGGATTCCGTGATAATACTTCATTGGTGCTCGCAAATGAACAACAATTCCAACAATTTCAATTCTCCTTTCGTGCAAGGTTTTCTGCAACATGTTAGCTGTCCTTTCCAGAAACCTTTTTGTTTCAATTCGTCTTCTTTTGTTCAAGTCTTCTTGCAACATGGTGGTTGTCTTATCGGCAAATCTTTCGCTTTCTAATCTTCTCCTTTCTTCTATTTCTTCATGTGATATCACAGTAAATACTTCAGTTTTTCTTGCATTATCCATCTTTCTTCTCTCTTCGCTCTTTTCTTTCGACGAAGTTTGCCTCTTTTGACCCTTTTTTCACGATCACGGTCCATCTTTGCTTCGAGTTCTTGGTGAGTTTTTTGAGAGACAGCTCTCCTCTTGAGCTTAGCATCCATGGCTCAAACATTGGCTGTATCACTGATACTTTGCTGAGATATTTTCCTTCTTTTCCTCTCGCGTGCTAGTCTGCGTTTCCTCCCTTCTGGTGTTTCATCCAGTGTTCTGATGGATTTTTCAGATTCAATTTGTATCCAAAAACATACTTTTAGATCATACGGCATATTCTCGTTCTACAATATCAAGTCTATTCAGGAGCATCTTACCGTTGAGAAAAGCTATATTCTGTTTATTATTTTGGGCTGCCGCGGATAGTTGATGACTTCTTGATGAAGAAAGCTTTTTCAGCAAATTGCTAAGGAAGAAGGGCAAGCGGAGCTCCTGGCACTTCCTGGCAAAAACTATCCGAAATAGCTTATGTATGACAGGATCGAAAACTCAATCAAAGAGACAGCAATTCATGTACCACGCTTAAAATAGGGATATTATCAAATCAAATAGTACCAAGCTACTTTTCAAAGAGAAGCGGTTTTTCAGAGGTGTGTTCGTTTCATGAGGCAGTGGCTGTAAAGGTGCTGGTCCAATAGCATAGTTTGAAGTAGAAACATGCAGTCATTAAGTAGAAGAAGACTGTATCTATGCTACCAGTTAAACGAATGTTTCCCCCATCTTGCACGGGAACAAAACATTGTAATGATCCAGCGCTTAGTTCCGTATCGTGACTACCTGCAGCGACCCAACCAGAGGCCTCTACTCCGAATATTTGACCTCTACTCCGAGCAAAGTTTCAACTGCTACGAAGAAATTCAGTTGAAAAAAATATACAAAATAGCTTATGTACGACAGGGTCAAAAACTTTGATGCAGTATTTCGACTTTCGAGTATATACTCTAGAAACTATATTTGCCATTGCAATTTAGGATTTAAATTTCATGATATCTCATCTTGTCATTCAGTAGACGAATTTTATCTTATCTAAATCCTTAAGAGCGTGACAGAAAGACGGACCAAGCAAGCAACAAACTGTGTATAGTCGTATAGTGGGATACAGTTTGTTGCTTGCTTCCTTACTTGCTTGCTTGCTTGCTTGCTTGCTTGCTTGCATGCTTGCTTGTTTGCTTGTTTGCTTGGTCCGTCTCTCTGTTACGCTCTGAAGGACTTGGGGGAAATTCGGTAGGGTATACATGCATTGTAACCACTGTATTGTGGATACCAATGACACATAATTCAGTGCAGAAACTCCTTCAGTGTAGAAATTCTTTCAGTGTAGAAACTCCTTCACAAAGTCCGCGTCGTTTGATTAGAAACAAGCAAATCAAATGAAATAATTCAGTAAAAAACACGTGAAATTTCAAGTATGGGCCTACTAGTCTCTACATATATAATATACAAAGTACCTCTATCTCTCTATCTGTGTGTGTCTGTCCCATTACTTCCTATCTATTACTGAAGAAAATTTATTGAACTGAAATCAGAACGTGTAAGCATGTATGATCAGCAGTGTATTGTGGATACCAAAGGCGCCGGATCACTATAAAATACTCAATTTTTTCCGTTATTAGCCTTCTTTTCTTACACGGCCATGTTATCGGTAAATACGGTAGGAATGGAAGTTCTGTATGTATTCATGAAAAATATTCAGATTCTGTTAGTACCACGGGTACAACTGAAAAATTCCTTTGCTTTCATAGATCGTTAATTTTATCACTTTTAAATAAAAGAATTTCAATGGGTACTGTCTGGGCCATGTTATTGGTAGATGTTACAGAATGAAAGTTCTCTATATATTAATGAAAAGTATTCATTTAAAACACAATAATTTATCGTAAATCTTTAATGCATTCATCTTGATAATAATTTCAAATTAGTAAAATCTAAATCGTGGAATTTCCACGGGAACTGTCTAGTATTCAATAAACTATATTTGTCATCGTAATTCAGGATAAAATTTCATGGTATTTCATCTTGTTATTCAGTGGACGAATTTTCTAGAACCTAAATTCTTATTAGCGTGACAGAGAGACGGACCAAGCAAGCAAGCAAGCAAGCAAGCAAGCAACAAACTGTGTTTTATTATATAGTGAAATAAATATTCAACCGTTGCAATTATCGCGTTCAAACGAGCCAACAGTTTCTATAACTAAAAAATTAGATTGAAGGTTCAATGCTTCTGAGTCCTCAGACACATTTGATTTCGACTGTGCTATGAACTTCATTTATTTTTTCGTAGAAGAGTAGAAGTAGCATACATACTGCACATGTACTGTAAATGTATGTATGTACGTAAGGCATTTTTATATTTTATTTACGCAACACGATATATATACGAGCCAGTTTTATTACCAACTTGCAGGAATGTACGTTTTTCTCATGAGAATGACTAGAATACCGAAATGAATAAAAAGAATTTCCGATTTTTTTCCTGGTGGTTGCGAGCGTGAGCTTGGGGGCTCTACATTTCCCTCTTAAGACACTTTGATAAAAATGACACTTAAATTTCAGTCCATGCACATTCAAGAAAAATAAAATTGTTTTCAAGCCATCTTGATTGTTGAATACTATGCAAACTTGTGTTAAAACTTTCAGAAGGTCCGATGTGAAACCCATAACTCATAAAAATATATAACCTTTAGTTCACTGACTGAAGTAGCACAAGCACAGACTACTCTCCAACTTGGCGTGACATTGTTTCTCAATATTGATACTTGGAACAATTTATTCTGACACCTATCTCTAACTTTAGAGATGCCAGCCATGTCTCAAGTACAGCTTATGTACAATAATACATACAATTATGCTTCCCTGCTCCTAGGAAATTTGCAAGCCATTTTTCTTTACCTTCGTGCGACTAATTTTTGTTAATTACCCGTTTCTATTTACTTTATGATAATCTTGAAAATACTTTTAAAAAATTTACGTACGATATCGCTTAAATCAAATCTATCGTGGAAATGTGGCCAGAGTGTTGTAACTTATGACATGAAAATTTTCTTCTTGATTCAATTGTTATTTCTCGTACTGGGGCAGTTCGAAATAACTTTTCTTAACCTATCACTCAAATACAAGTTGAAGTTAGTTACAGGATACTGTACGGCATTCAACTTGTCTGTATTATTATTTTTTTTAGCAATGGGGCTTTGCTGGACACTAACTACTGCATGAACAAACTAAGACCAAAATTCAACTTTTGGAAGTCATGCAGAGTTGTCATACGCACGAGTCCAGTGTATTTCTTCATACAAGAACTGGAATGACATGCTTGTTCCAGGAACGTTTGATTCGACAAGTTGCGGAATAGCCATCCTAGGTTATGTTTTAGGGCACGAACAATAATATACACCACACTAAAGAATAAATAATTTTCAATATCTAATTACGATGTATTCCAAAATGATGTGGAAATGGTTAGGAATAAGCTAGAAACAACCTCAACGACGTGGAATAGCCATTTTCAAAAGAAGTGACAAAGAACAGCAAAATTGACTCTGACTCTCGACTATCCTGTGAAGTGGGCCTTGGAAAATGTAAATATTGAAGGTCCAAATATGATCCTTTCAACAACGTTATTTAAAACAAAATCGGTTACTATAACTGCCGGTTACGAGGAAGAAAATAATTCTATCCTGAACTACGGCTATTTTCGGCAGTGACGGTGGCACAGAACAGGAAGTCCGCACACTGCAGGTGTACAGTGGTATTCATTGTCACTTGTTTCTAAGATTCTAAAAACAGTCAACAACTCCAATGGCGTCTCTGCATATTTTTGTCTCACTGTCACCTATGAACATAAATAAAACTGTAATCGCATACCTGTGGTTCAATAATTATAATTTTCATTGTATCTCTGTCGTTGTCATTTATCATACCAAGTTTCTGTTTATTATTGAACAGTAAAATTTCATTATCTATCCAGTGGATTACATATATTCATTGATCACACCGTACTGACTTATCACTAAAAGCTCATTTATATACACCATATCTGCATTGCTTCACTATACTCATTTACACACACCATACCTGCATTGCTTTACTATACTCATTTACACACACCATATCTGCATTGCTTCACTATACTCATTTACACACACCATACCTGCATTGCTTCACTATACTCATTTACACACACCATACCTGCATTGCTTTACTATACTCATTTACACACACCATACCTGCATTGCTTCACTATACTCATTTACACACACCATACCTGCATTACTTCCATGTAGCCTACTCATTCATCACTCGTCGCTGAGTTATGCAGAGCACCTACTGATGACGCAGAACTAACTTGCCTCAGTGTTCATGTATCACCTCACTGGTAACGCATTAACTAGATTACCTTCGAATGGGGCAGAAATCGACGCTACGAAAATGCGATATTACTCAATTAAGCAGAAATAATTCTCTCCACGACAAGATTTGGACTTGTGGTTGCAATATTTTGTACGATCACACCGAGTTCCTCACTGCTTAAGGTAGACTGATCACTTAATATTCGAGATCCACAACTGGAAATTGCACTGGTCTCTAGTTTTTTTGCATATCATTTTACTGAGTCGAACAAAATTACTAAAGGGAAATAGGGAAAAAAATATAAGAATGTTTTCCAGCAGCCATGAGGGCCAGGGGCCACACACCTCCAATTATTTCAATTATAATTCGACGGAAGATTCATTCTGCAATTTTTTTAGACGAATTACTAGGAATAACGGCTGTCCAGCCAGCTAAAATACGAGAGTTTAGTGCTCGAGAAAATAGCTCATTCAAAAGATTCTTAAAGATTCACTCAGACGCGGAGCTAACTACTATAGCACTTGCCATCACTCTTATATTGTTCAGTATTTTGTGCCTGGACCGTGTTGTGTTGTTCTGTATTTTACTGTATGTCTGTACCCTGTTGTGTTCAGTATTTTGTGTCTGTACCGTGTTGTGTTGTTCTGTATTTTACTGTGTGTCTGTACCCTGTTGTGTTCAGTATTTTGTGTCTGTACCGTGTTGTGTTCAGTATTTTGTGTCTGTACCGTGTTATGTTGGTCTGTATTTTACAGTATATCTGTACCGTGTTGTGTTCAGTATTTTGTGTCTGTACCGTGTTGTGCTGTTCTGTATTTTACTGCATGTCTGTTCCGCGTTGTGTTCAGTATTTTGTGCCCGTACCGTGTTGTGCTGTGCAGTATTTTGTGTTTGTACCGTGTTGTGTTCAGTATTTTGTGTCTGTACCGTGTTGTATTCAGTTTTTGTGTCTGTACCGTGTTGTGTTCAGTATTTTGTGCCCGTACCGTGTTGTGTTGTGCAGTATTTTGTGTTTGTACCGTTTGAGTTGTTCAACATATTACCTCCGTTCCTTGTTGTGTTGTTTAATACTTTGTATCTGTACTGTCTTGTACGGTTGTCTAGTATTTTTCTCTTCAATAGGAGTAATCATTAGAATTAGGAAGAATTTGTTCCTTGTTTCAAACTGAATAACTGTACTTCTCTTGCGCATTTGAGGGCGTAACTTCCGTTGAACTACACTCACGAGTAAAAATTGAAAATTTTAATCACTTTGTTTGCCATATTTAAGCAATATGTAGGTAGATTAAATCCAAAAAGATAAGCTTGATAACATTTTGCACAAGTCCTTGAAATAGCTTCCTTTTGCACCCTCACAAAATGCTCAGAAAAAAGCAGGTTTACATTAACTGTGATACGAAAAGGTCTATTTTGGGCAGCATCTATACAGGTTGAGCCCTACCGAGAATATAGTTTAATTATAATACTTGCGCTTGTGGCAGGCCAGAACTAGCGACACAAAGCCCTCATTAGGCGATGTTAAGATTCCTTCCAATAATTCTCCCTCATTTTCTGAAGCCTTGCTAAGAATATCCAAATCTCACCCTAGACAAAAATCGAGTGGCGATCTTTGATTCTTCCGCTCGTGGGATTATACATCAGAAACTGCTAGCGCGGACGCTGCAAAAACCTCCATCATAAATCTGTATGAGTTGCGAGTAATAGCCGTCATTGCAGAGCTGCGGCAGTGCATAGACCGCGGCCAGCGGTGCGTTCGGCGGTCCATGGTGGACATGCTGGGCTGCTGTGTGGCCTGGATATGCGTGCCTGTGGTGGACATGCTGGGCTGCTGTGTGAAACTACTACTTATACATGTACGTAGCTTTTTTACTCCAAATAAAGACACGCTTGCTTCTTCAGTACACTAGTGCACCAGTGTTGGGCAGTTGCACCGCAATTGCGATTGTAACATTTTAGTTGCGGTTACGGTTGAGTCGCAACTGTTTTTGAAGAGTTGCAAATTGGGTTGCGGCACAACGATTTCGAGCAAATTTTCACCTCAAGTTGTAACTGCATCTCTGAAAAGTGTGAATTGAAAAAAAATATTTTAAAAAGTAATAGATAAAAATAACTGAAACTTAAATTAAATTTTCGTAGCGAATCAAACATAAATAAAAAATGGCCTTAGTAATCAAGAGTATCGCTACCATGTATTCCGAGAGCAGCAGCACCGAAACTAAGACAGAAGAGGATTTTTTCAGCTGTCTATCCAAAAATGATGAACGCACCAACAAGAAAAAAGATACTTCAAATTAAATAAAGGAATGGTTAAAAGAGCCTGTCATTAATCGGTCATAGCATCAAGCTATTTATCCAGCCATGTTTCCCAACAGTAACTTTATTTCGTACTTCATAAAGTTCAATACTTCCATTCCCCCAAGTACTGCAGCTTAAAGGGATTTTTATTATGTAAAGAAATATTGAGACCTAAACGTGCTCGTCTTTCAGACGGCCACTTCGAAAATGCTTGCATTTCTGAAGAGGGATCAATGGTAAACGAGGCCATTTAAATGAATTTGAACAACTAAGTACAGAGTTTTAAAGTTTCCTAATGAAGTAATTGACAATAATACCCTACCGGAAATAAAATCTAGGAGAAAGTGATTAGCGACGCGAATAAAAATATAATTTAAGCTCAGTGAGCTGTAAACGATTTGAAATTCTGTGACTTGTCGCAGTTCCTTTTTGAGCCAAAAGTACTCATTTTATTGAGGATTAATAATTTGGGTTTCTGTGTGAGCTGTACACGCTCAATATTCTTCAAGTAGTTGTATTGTATAGTCGCAGTTGCGAATTACGGTTGCGATTGCAACTTTTGAGCTCGTGTTGTTGCGGTTGCACTTGCAGTCGCAGCTATTTTTGATGACTTGGGGTTGCGCCGCAATTATTTTCCCGTTGCGTGCCCAACACTGGAATGTACATAACCTTTGATTGTATTAATGCTGTATTGATGCAACTTGTACGTAGCGTCAGACACCACACTCTGCACTCTTGTCAATTGTCTTGAGTTTTGTTCCTGGCGTCAGCTGTGAATTGACAAAATTGTTCCTCTTCTCATTTTCGATAACTTGCATATGCTTAACCAGTGTAATGTGGTACTCAAGTTCCAATCATTGTTTAATGTTGTTCTTATCGTAAAAACTAGTCAAATGATAAATTGTGAAATTGAATCCATAACTATAATTCAAAATGCTCCATTTTTTCTTCACTATAATTCGAGTATTTTTACATAAGTATTGCTTCAAATCGATTATTTCAAACATTCTTTGAGTAAATATGAGTTTCATGTGCAAATTGATGTTAACGAATAAATAAAATTTGCATTGTCTAGGTGACATGCAAGTAAAAAATGAAATAAACTCACCCGTCGAATAAGAAATCAATCGAGTAATTTGTCATGCGGGACGCAAGAACGTCGACGTGTTTCTCACAGGGCAATAAATATAATACCACTCTAATTAATTCCGATGAAACAAATATTACTGAAAAAATACACCAACATCAAAGGCAATATTGGCATTTGTGCAACCCAAAACTAGACTTCAACCCCAGATTTTATCTCTGGCAGAGAAAATGATAGGAAACAGTGCGGTAAAAATTGAGGTGCGTAATTTCTGTCAGCATATGAACGTTAGCCAATAAAATTAGACTCGTTGCTTCATTTAGACTCGTTGATTCTTGTATTATCATCGCTGCAACATGAGCATTTACCTTCAAAAGTTAAGGCATCAATGCACGATTTAAGCAGCGACAAAAAAACACTGAAAAGCCTCGGGAAACGGTTGAAGTGAACAACTTACGACCAAATCCGCTTCATACTTTTGCTCTTCTGCTTCAAAGAGAGAAAGATAATGTAAAGGCCCACAAATTACGACCTCTTTTTACTGAATGCAAAGCGCTCTCGAATATTATGAGGGCGCTCAAAGAAGACAGAAACTTCTTTACGAGTTTAAAACCAGTACTTAATATTGCAAAGCCTAACTTCTGGGAATGATTAAAGAGAGCCAATATGTTAGTGATGCTTGTGTCTTCCATTCAGCAGACGATACAGAGAAGTAAAGAATTTCTTTTTAAGAGTAATCCGTAAAACGAAATGAAATAAATCCAAAACTGGAAAATATCACCACAGAAAACTGTTAAGCAACAAATATCATCAACTGCAACGAGAGAACAAGGTCCTTTAACAACAAATCGGCATAATTAAAAAAATCTAAACAATATTTTTACAGGAACCGGAAGACTATTTCATGAAAATCAAAAGGATATTGAAATTAACGTACATATCAAACATACAAACGAGGTAACAATACTGTTTAAAATATCAGACTGCACATATGTTATAGCAAGAAAATTTGCTGGACTCTCAATTGTTACTCATTCGCTTTCCATTCGCAGTATATTATTGACGCACGTAATTCTATTCGCTTTCCATTCGCAACATATTATTTACAAACGCAATTCTTTTTATAAAAAATGGAACTCAAGGTAAGGATATTACCTGAGTTGTAACACGTTACAATCCTCAAAGAATACATTTCATGTGTAAACTGAAAATATGTAAGCACCTTCGTAAACCATTTTCAGACACTTGCATATCACCTAAAAATTCAGACTTATTTTGCTCAGAATTATTTATTTTGAAGTCAGTGAATACTAACTTCGAGTGTTGGAACAAAAAATAAAAAGAGTTTATAAGAATGGTTTTTAATAAAAGTCTTGAAAATGAAACCATAACACCAGTAATAGAAATCAATGGAACATAATTGTTACTAGATAGTTTCTGTGAAAATTTCACGGTTTAAAAGTGATAAAATTAATGATTATCTGCATATCTAAGAGACTATGTATCTCTATCTCTCTCTCTCCCTCTGTATCTGTGTGTGTCCGTCCAATTACATCCTATCTATTCCTGAAGAAAAATTATTGAACTGAAATCAGAACAGGTATGCATGCATTAAATACAAGCATTATACTGTGGATACCAAAGGCGCCAGATTACTATAAGATACTCAATTTTTTCTGTTATTAGCTTTTATTTCTTACACGGCTATATTTTATGGGTGGATAAGGTACATAATGGAAGTTCTGTATATACTGATGAAAAATATTCAGGGGCAAAACTGAAAATGTGTTTTATTTCATAGATCCTTAATTTCATCACTTTTAAACCAAGGAATTTCAACTGATACTATCTGGGCTATGTTATCGGTAGATAAGATGCAGAAAGGAAGTTCTGAAAAAAAAATTAATAAAAAGTATTAATTTAAAACTCAATAATTCACTGTAAATCTTTAATGCATTCATCTTATAACAATTTCAAAATAGTAAAATCGAAATCGTGGAATCTCCACGGGAACTGTCTCGTTCGATTCATAGTTGCGTTATGAGTTTCATTAGATTTGACTAATTTGAAATTATTATGAAGACGAATGTATTAAAGATTTACGACGAATTATTGTGTTTCAAATGGATATTTTTCAGGAATACGTACATAACTTCCATACTGTATTTTATCTACAGATAACATGACCTAGATAGGACCCGTGGAAATTATAAGGTTTATAAGTAATGAAATGAAGGATCTATGAAATAAAACATATTTTTCAGATTTACCTGTGGTACTTTCAGAACCTAAATATTTTTTTAAGAATCCATACAGAACTTCTAAGATTCAGAACTGAATCTTATCTGTCGATAACATGGTCGTCTAGAGGAGAAGAATGCTAATAACGAGGAAAAATGGCGTATTGTATAGTGATCCAGCGCTTTTGGTATCCACAATGCAATGCTTATATGTAATACATGTATACTTGTTTTGATTTCGGTTCAATAATCTTTCTTCAGTAATAGATAGGAACAAATAGGACAGACACAAGAAATCGAGAGGAACAGAGAGAGATGGAGATACATAGTTTATTATGTAACTAAATTAAATTCTAAAAAGAATAAATCACATTTTTCTATCGTTAATGAAATGTCAAAGTACAATAAATTTAAATTCCTTTCGGTTGTTTCAGGTATTCAAATTTTAATCTACAATTGTACTTGTTGGATTTCCTTAGTTAATTTTTGCCCTTTCACTTTATTTTTTTTTGGCTTGGGGTTGCAATAGTTTGCATTGGCTTGTGGTTGCACACTTGTGTTCCAAATTATGTTCTTTAGCATCTGCGGTGCATGACTACTTCATGATAAGACTCATGATTCCCTACGAGGGGAGTCAATCCATTCATTTCTTAAAAGCTACTAATTACTAAAATAATGACTAAAAATGTATTCAGAAACCGTTGTAAATTTTCCAGATGACTTGAACTGATCAGTACACAAGACAGTGTAGAGTAAGTGTCAAGAAGCAACACTGTTTTGAGATCTGGTCACGGGAAAAAACCCTCCCGGCAGGAACATTTAAGTGCCAAAATGCGTATGCACATGTTGACACATTAATGACGTGCATATGAAATTTTAAAACATCATTTCTATGCGAAAAAGCTTCCCATATGAATTTTTTATTATCTAGCCCCGATAATATTTGTCCGAAATAAATAAAGAAAGAAATAAAGAAAAAAACAGTTTATTGCTATCTCGATGATGGACAAAATATTCAACATTGGTTTTTAAAATGCTTTATGATTAAGATCTTTTAGTGATATGAATACATTAGTTGATAATACCACAAATGGTGATTATGTTCTCACAATTGGAGCGAAACTTAACAAGTAGTTGAAGATCACAGGGTTCAGCATTTTAAAGGAGCATAAAACTGATCTTTCACAATCTGTTGATGCTACGAACACACCTGGTTCAGTTACTTGGAAATTTAAATTCAAGCTTGTACGTATCTGAAATTTAGCTTACAGCACTTTATTTTCATTAATGGAAAGGAAACAACAAATTATATGATTGATAGTGTATTATTTTATTGTAATGGGGAATTGTGATACTTTTTTTATCATAAAAATTCATTTTTTTTCTTTAACAATTTTAATGATACCTCGCTAATGTGACTCAAAGATAAAAAATTCTCTTTTAATTTAATCTAGGTTTGCTTTCACTCATTCGTACACTTGCAGTAGACCCATTTTTATTTTACCATGACATCAAACAATGTGAATTTGATTCACGCTTCAAAAAGTGAGAAGTTCGAGTGGTTCTCCTGGAGTCGGAGGTTAATATAACTGAAAGCACGGGAAATAGGGTATGTGTCAATGCAGCAATTTTAATACTTTTCTCACTTGTCGTACACGGACACTCTCCACACCCTCACTTGAACTTGAGCTCAGCAGCTTTTACACCAAGTTCAGTTTTTGAAAGGAGTCACATTTGTTCAAAACGTGTTTTGAATACTAGAATAAACTAAAATTTATATTTTTGATCAATCACCTCCATATATTTTGAATAAAGTCAGTTTGTATGGTAAAGTCTTAGGCGACACACTGATTTAACTTGAAATTGTTCTTGGTAAACAGGAATTGCTTCAAGATTCAGCGCAGCGCATCGCCTTCTATTTAAAATTTGACAAAGTTAATTTTACGACAGTAATGTAAGTTAGGAACAATTAATCAAAGGTGTTGGGGAATTTAAAGACATGAGAGAGGATCTAGCTCCGTCCAGCACTGGGATCGGAACGTGTAAAGCCTCTTGATGAACATAACTTGAGAGGATTGTGTTCCACTACCGCACTGCGTTGAAATACGGTAAAAATGTAATTAATAAAATCTTAGTGAAATTCATAAAAACATATCATGACATCAAACACTTGAATTGTAATATTTTAAAGCAGTATGAAACTTTGCGTTCACTTCCTCAAGATGGTGAAGACTTTTAAAAGTTTTATAGTCATTTTGAACTACCAGTTATTTCCAATATAAGCATTTTTTCTTCAGTAAAAGTATGAACTCAGCTGTTTCAAAAATCTAATTAAATTATTCATACTTATAATTTTCGGTCCCTTTGCTTTAGCAGACATCGCACAACACAGACGCTCTAGTTGGGCGTCCGTAGATGACAATTGGTAGCTAAGTTTCACACAAAAAATCGTGTTTCGCCGAATTGAGTTCCTGCTCACAAACTCAGAGCGAGATTATCATTCAATATCGGACATCCATTTCGGTGGCTCGCTTAACTCACTCTAATGATCACGGAGAGAAGCAAACAAATTTTGCTGCAGTACACCCTTCGTCAAAATGACTAGTTAATAAATTCCTCAACGTCGAGGTTGCGCACGCACTTAAGCTCAAGATCAGAAGACCCTTCGCACATACACAATGTATCAGGCAGGATGATGATTATTTAAGAACTACAATTATAGTACGCAGTAAAGCAAAAGTTAATGGAGCTTCCTTCTCCCCATAAATATTGACAAGCTTTATTATTTCTCATAAAGTTTACACGCGGTGAAATTTAAATCTTAGATTTTATCCCTATGAAAATTCCCACGTTCAACTGCAACACATCTGAAATATTTCCGAATGGGAACTTCTTTAGGAGTCCCAAGTATAATAAAAGTTGCAAAGTAAACTTTCTGTGACCCACTTATTAATACCTAGTAAAAGGAAAGCACTGCAGACATCGAAGAGTAATTCGGAACACAACATACGGTATCCAGGGCGTATACATGGCTGCAAGTACAGCATAAAAGTATCTCCATGTCCAATTGTACTAATCCTTAGTTTCAGTGCGCATATTTTAAGAGAACTTAAAGCCTTGCGTGGACATAATTTAACATACAATAATAGGCCATGCTCGGCCAAACGTCCAATCGGAAGTTGTATTAAAAAGCTTTTATCGATGAAGTAGTATGCCAGAGTGCCTACTTTTTAGACTACCTGGATATATTTATTGAACGTTTGATTATTTGAACCATGAGAGCTGAGAACCATAAAAATCAATGACAAAGCTTCCCTGTAGATCTTTACGAGCGCATGTTTATGTACGGTGCAGGGCTGCCGAGTACCGTGTTGGAGGTGGCAATCTTTTGAATTACCAAAGTTACAGAAGACAACTAAAGAGGTAAGATACCACAGTAATAACTCAGGTCTCGCAGTGCCGTTTTTCTACGTAGTTTATACTTGAGCGAGGCATGGATAACAGAGAGAGTATGTCATTCTGGAGTAGCATTTTTCAACTCGTTAAGAGCTACTGTACCTTTAAGTGCCATGAATCGAAGTAATTTCAGGAGCACATGAACACTCGTTGAGTGTTTATCTGTGCTTCTCGTAAAGTGTGACGATAACACTAGTAATTATTTTCAAATCATCAGACGCAAATATATGAGATGAATAATGTTTTGACATTGAAAAGGTTCCCTAAATAATATTGGATCCTAGTTACCGTTGTGGCTGAGCAATGTTGATGTGTGAGGCAGGGTGTATGTAGTGTCATATTGAAGGTGGTAATTTTAGAAGGAACCCAGCGTTCACCTGCACCTCGTCAGCCCCAAATAACCACTGCAAAATCTACCATAAAGATGGACTTCAAAAGATCCTGGCGCTCACGACACTAGCAGCATTTTCTAATACACTCTGGCGCGTATTTTAGCGCACGATTTTCAATGTGTTTTTTTTGTAAGTGTGGGCAGCTGTAAAAGAATCTTGTGCTGGATGTGGTCTCTAAATGATCAGGTGTTCCTGCTAGTAATGGTGCTATCGAGAACAAGCATATGATTTGAGCCCGACGTGGCTCTCGAAGGCCCCATATTACTTTCAGATTGCGAAGCTTTTTTACTCCGCTTTAAAGTTCAACTTGATCTCAAGAGTAATTGGAGGAGTGTCAGAAACTGGCTCTTGGAAAAGAAGACGGCGGATATTTGTTCGTTGAAACACCTATGTTTGGACCCTTTCCTCTGTTTTACTAATATTCGACAGCACGGAGAAAAGGCTTAACGTTACCCAAGGAGAACCATTTAAGTGGTTGAGGCACATAAAGGCTCAAAATGCGAACCCTTCAACAGCGAACAAGGTATTGGAAAAGTTGAATAAAAACTCACTGGAGATCTTGAGCACAAATATTTCCGATTCTTGAAGTAAAGCACCTTGAAGGAGACTCACGGAAGCGTGATGCGTCTGATAAATTCGATGCTTGTCTCATTTATGATTCGGAAAGGCCATAAATTACTACGCCAAATTGAAGCGACCTGAACAACTCTGGGGGAAGCAATTCCCGCATAAATCTGAAGGTCATTGGTTCCATTTATATTTGACACCAAAAATTTAGCAATTTAGTGTTTAATATTTAAAACCAGCAATTCAGAACTCTCAGTTAGTTCAACAGGTTATTTAATTTATAAAGACTTCTCACAGCGCTTCCAGTATCACTCCTGCCACCAAGACCTTCATATACAAAAAAATGTGGTAATTTTCTGAGAACGCTGACAGCAAAATACTTTTCAAGGCTCTGAGTTCAATCGTGGCTCTTGTGTCCGTAAATGAATTTCATGCAGGTGGAAAAAGACTAATTCTTTCCCTTTGTTTCCAGCCGTACGTTCATGAAAAGTCCTCACGCAGTGCGGGTTGTGTTAATTTATTCGTGAAACTGCAACGAATCACGCAACCCCTCACTGTTATTCATGATGGTGAGTTCATATGTTGAGAACTGGACCAGTTATCATGGCCTACAGGCTTAGAAAAACGCTTGGTAAGTTTGTTACTCAGTATAGGGTCATTATATTAAACTTTGCCTTGTAGGTACACTGCACAAGTAACGCTCTTTCTTCCAGAATAATCGTACCCTCA